>JAZKJV010005109.1:0-149200 GCA_037367405.1 Ottelia alismoides | reverse complement strand
TGAAGCATAAACCAAGTCCTTAGACCCAAAAGAGAGCAACTCTCCGAACTTTGAGTATAGTTTCCGACACTCATCGCACTATAGAATGTGGAAAAGAAGGGACTGGTGGTCTCTCCCTGTAGTAACTCCAAGGATATAGAATACTCTCACTCTGAGTAGTATTAGTTTTTTTGTAGTTCTTTATTTCTTTCCTTAGTACTTAGTTTATTTCCTTATTTTTTTATTCAGTCTTGAAAATGGAAATTTAGTCCTGTTTTGCTATATATAATTTTGTAATGGTTCCATATTTATTAATGAAGTATGGATATTTGCTTTTTCTTTTATCTACCTTTTTAGTTGATCACAAAAAGAGAGAGAAGAAATAAGTTCAAGTTTAAAAAGAATTAAAGGACTTTTTATCAAACGAAATAAAATAGTATTAACAATTCATTTATATTCATTCCTCACCTTACGTTCTTAAAGATTTAAAATGAAGTTTTATAGTTATTTTAGTAAAGGGGAGAAATTAAATTCAATGTTAAAAATTCTTCCTAAATTATCTTGATGTACTTTGATTAAGTAGAGTTCGATTTGAACTTGTTGCACTTAATTGATTACATTTCTTTAAGCTTTTGAAAATTTTTATCATCATTAAAAGGGGAAGATTGTTAGTTCTTTCTTTCCCGATGTTCAAAGATAACTCATATTTGTATATATCATAGTTGCTCATTTGTTTATTGTGATTGCAAGATTATTGTGATTGCAGGACTACAAGTGTGAATTAAGATCAACTAGTATTTGAAGCGTCATCGACCTTAAAGCGTAGCAAAGTGTTAATTTGTTGTTAACTTTGTTCAAAAGTTGTTGCATTATTTACTTGTAGTATTTTAAAAAGTTATAATCTCTATCAAGCGTCAAGAGATAATTTCCAATCGAGATATTAAACATTCTAATACCGATAGACCATTTGTTCTTAGTGATCGACCATCATTAATTGACCATGTAACTTCGATTAATCGATCAATGTCTGATCGCCCATCTCCTTTTAACATGATCGGTCATAATCTGAATTCCATCGCAACAGTTAGAAATGATCGACCATACTTTTGACATGATCGACCATTTCCATCTTATTGATCATTAGTACAAATCACTCCTAATTTATTTCTTATTTTGCTTTTAACGACCATTTCTTAGACCCCTACATAAGGGATACCATACCCGTTGTTGGGACACATACAATTCAATCAATCATTCATATTCTCTCTAGAAAAGCATGAAGCTCTTTCTGAGTGCTTTCCTCGATAATTTTTTCTCATGATCTTCGATTCAATTATTCCAAAAAGAATTTCGTAGGTTGATAGTTGTGATGCATAACTATTGAATCAGTAGAGTTTGACCGCTGACCATCCTTCGAGTTTTCTAATAGCAGTAAGAGTTCTTTTGGAAACTGATGAATCTCGTATTCATCATGCTAAAATCTCTCTATTAAACCCCTGTCTTAATTAATCCAATAAAATCACCTTTAATAATCTATTTTTATCATGTACCATATTGTGTATAATTAACCTATAATTATTTGTATTTAATTTTCCTTATTTTTCTTGTAATTATTTTAGCCTCAAAAACCCTAAAAATTAGATAGAATAGTTGTCCATAGTTTACTGACCCTTAAAAAGATAAAAAATACAAAAAATCTCAAAACCGCAAACTTGTTGTTTTTATCCCCTTAAAAATACCCCTCAAAAAAAGCTTTTTGTACAGATGACCTCTTTTAGCTTTTTAACCAACATGAAAGTTGTAGATCTCATCGAGACGAGCAACTTTCATATTTTGACTTTTTCCGAATTCGGCCTCTAGCTATTTCTTTTCTAATTTTCTTTGTTTTTATTTTTTGAATTAATCTGATTGGGCCACGTGGCGCCCTCTGGGCCGCCCATGTGGCCCGCTCCTCTTCACGCCACCCGGCGCCCTTCCTGGGTCGTTGGATCCGCTCCACCCTGCCTCCATCTCCGCCGTCCATCCTCGCCTCATCTCCAACCGTCAGATCTGACTCTCAGATCAAATCCCGGTCGCACATTAGCGCATAAACCTCAGCCGTCTGATCCTAGTTCCATCTGACGTCCCTCATTTAGCCACATCACCTCTTAACCTCAACCGCTCGATCTCATTCTCATCCTACGCCTCTCGTTTCCCCACGTCATCCCTTCACCCCTCGCTATTGGATCTCATCCAACTTTTCATCTGGACCACTCATCGGCGCCTAACTCCCTGTCGCTGGATCTAATCTAAGATCTAATCAAAACCTTCCGCTCGCGAGCTCATCCCAGCCATTGGATCAAAATCCAACGGTCCAACCACCGTCTCCTACCTCCGAAGCCTCTGCTCCCAGGCGTTACAACCCTCGCGCACCCTCCGCCCCCTTCCTTTTCTGGCCAACACCTCCGGCCACCTCTCCCGCTCCTAACGGTCGTCTCACATAGCCAGATCTTCCGCCACCCTCGCGTAACCCCCTTCCTTCCTCGCCATCACTCCCACACCATTAAAACCCTCGCTCCAAAACGTCCCTCCACCACTGAAACCGCCATACACCTCCGCCTATAAATCGCCAGCTCCACCACCGCTGCACCTCGTCCACCATTTTTGGCTTAAACCCTAGCTTCCTCCGCCCCTCCGGTGACAGCGGAGGGGCGGAACGTCGAGGCAATCATGGCTTTTTGCTGGTGTCGACCCGCGGCATCTCCGCCGCGTATAGGTGGCTCTCGCCACCCCTGAGCTCCGAGGACCGCAGCTGGCCTCGCGGGCGACGACCCGAGGACCACCTAGTCCTCTGCCCAAGCTGCTTTCCCCCGCCAACACCTCGCTCCGGCGAGGTGAATTTTGTTCCTTTTTCTCCTAATTTTCCCGACTCCACAACTCACAACCACCCTCATCCAATCTATCTACCATCTCCGCCCGACCACTCCGATCCTCGCCGACCCCATTTCCCTTTCTCCAGAACCTCCCTACTCCGATCCCCTTCTTCTTCCGCTCCGGCGGCGAAGGATTCTCCGGCCACCACTCTCGACGCCCCCACGGCCGACCACTCACCTCACAACCACTCGCACACTTCACGCTTCGGCTATACTAACGTTTGCAGGTCCAATCTCTTCAATAGCCGGAGATCGCAACTCCCCGCCGACCTCGAACTTCTCCTTCGACAACCTTGCTTCGACGGGGAGCTCCAGACCTCTTTGGAGCTTTGCAGTGGCTCCGACACTTCCGCCAGGCCCCACGCAGTCTTCACCGATCACCAAGAAAGCAGCAGGAGCTCGGTTGAGCTTTCCAGGGCTCGCCGGAGACCCGCCTTCTCCGGTGGGCCAAGGCGGAGGATGAGAGTACAGTTGTCGTCTGATCGTTCGATCGGGCGGCTATGATGATGACGCGTGGCCAGAGCGAACCTCCAACCAAAGCTGCAGCCCTGGTTCATCCGAGCCTATATCGGAGCTCCTCAGTGATGCCACGTGGTCCCGAAGCTGAGCCGCCTCGCGAGCCTGGGTCCCCACGTGCACCGCACGTGAGGCTTGGGTAAATTGCAGGATATACCCGAAAAGAAATGCTATTTACATTCAGGTCCCCAGGCACGTGCCTCACGTGCGTGCCTGGGTATTTTATAGGGAGGCCCTCGAAGGTTTTTGAAATTGCAAATAGGTCCCTACGCGCATTGGAAAAATTGCATAGGACCCCAGGCGGTTTTTCATAATTGCATTTAGGTCCTTCCAGGGGCCTAAATGCAATATTTATTCCTTTATTTTATTGCATTTTTATTACAATTATGCCATTGCACTGTTTTTAGCATAACTTGAGCATCGTAGGTCTAAATTGCATGATTTTAGTGTCGTTTTGATCCTTGTTTTGTCCTCTACATTTTAGCATGCTTACTTGTTCCATTTGACACTGTTTTAAATTAAGTGATTTTTATGTGAAAAATGGAACCATGCTCTACTTGTCTTGCTTGATTTGATGACCGATTTTTAATGATGTGTTCAAATTGGATCTAATTTCATTCTATATTACGTTGCTCTCATTTTAGAGTATAATTGTAGGTATTTCTGACATTTTATTCATCATGCATATTCTCTTGCATTGTTTGCCCATGAATCATTTTAACTTGCATAAAAACAAAATAAAAAATGCATGCATCATGCCATCGCCTTGTAAATAGCATAGTGCATCATAATTTGCATATGGACCTGAAACTGAAATTAATTGATATTATGCCCGCATGAATCGAAATTCGATACTCAAATTAGGCAGCCGTGTCCCTATGTTCGACCTTGGTAGACTTGCCAAGCATAAATATTCCACAGCATTCAAAGTCTGTGGTTTTTGCTGAACCAAATTCGCCTCCTATGCTACGACTTATTTGTATTTATTATAGAGGCGAATTTTACGTTCATCAATTGGCGCCGTTGCCGGGGATACGGCTTTGCTTAATTTTTGGATTTTGATTTTTTTATTTATTTCAAAAAAATTTAGGTCCTCATTTCATGCATCATTTCTTTGCATATTATTTGCTGATTTAATTTCTCTGAGTTTCTAACTTTTTTCTTTTGTGGCAGGGCCCATGAAAATCGGGGACGCCTGATCGTCATGGAGGCGCGAAATTGGGAGCTTCCGCTGAAGAGGCCGCAAAAGAAGCCGTGAAGAAATTCTAGGATTTTTATCGGTCAAATTGCATTGCATGTTGTAAAAAAAACATTGCATCTGCATATTTATTTTCAGTCTTGCATATTGTATACAAAAAAATCCCCCCCCCCTCACACACACACACCTACACTACACATGCACATACTCACCCTCACCCCCCTGTATATTTTATTCTCTCTCTCTCTCTCTCCATCTCTGTTTCTCTCTCTCTCTCTGTGTGTATCTATTCTTCATGAACCCCCCCTTTCTCCTCACCCTTGTATCATAGAACCCCCCCCCCTAACGCAGACCTTACTTAGACTATTTGTAGCCTAAGTATAGGGGGGACCTGCCTATTCATCCCTCCCTCGTTCTGTCTTCCTGTGCTTAGGCCGATTTTGGCCTAAGTATAGGGGGACCCTCCTCCTCAGTTCCGCTATATCACCCTGTGCTTGAAACGAGCCTTGGCTTCATGGCACTTGTGCTATGAGGACATAGCAAATTTTAAGTATAGGGGGGTATACCGTATATTATTGTATATTACTTTAGCCTTAGCTCGTGTTGTTAAAACTTTTTAAATTTTTATTTTTCGGGCTGGGTTCTGGTAACCTTGGGAATTGAGTAAAAACTTGTAAAAATTAAAAATTGAGGGATTAATTTTTGTAAATATTCCTGTATTAAAAAAAAATTTTGAAAAATTAAAAAAAAATCTTTCTTGGAGGTTGACTCTGACTACTAGGTTTAGTAGACATTTTCAGTGAGGGAACCTCGGTCTCCCATAGCAGAGTGGGTGGTTTAGAGGACATCGCATACGGCCCCGTCCTCAAGTAACACGGGCCTCGGCCCGTACTTGCACCCATACTGGCTGAAAGTGTATACTTTTATTTGAGCATGGGCCAGTCATTGTCTCTCCGAGGAATTAAAAAAAATTGAAAATTAAAACCCATAAAAATTTGCAAAAGATAAAAAAAATCACACAAAAATTCACTAACCCAAGGAGTTGGTGTATTCCTGACACATTCACACTCATGCAAGGCTTTAGGATTTTGAGGACACTGGATCTCTGGAATCTTGAGAGTCTGAGTTAACATGCCTTAGTCATTAGGGCTTTCATGACTTAAATATCCACACTCCTCTGGTTTGAAAGATTTAAGTGCTATATTGCACTCTTCATCTCTACCTTTAAGAAAATATGATGAGCACAGTCACTTCCACAACTGCATGATTGATGAGCTGAGATGAGATATCACTTGAGGAACTAGGACCAGAGAAATGAGTTTAGACCCAATCTAATGATATTCGAGGATGGGATAAAGTTAATGAAGGCTTCAGAAAACCTGAGTGTCAGCAAAACCCTAGCCAGTATGTGAACAAGATTCATATGCTATCTCTTGGATATTTACCTAAAAGTGCCAGGGTGTGATGAAATTTAAAGGAACTTATTGATCAGTGTGCGCCAATCTCTTGGTAAAAGCAGTGGAGCTAGCCAACAAAAAAAATAAAATGTCAAAGAAAAGCTCTAAATCCAAAGTCAAATTCCAAATGAGCTTCCACCAATGGCGAGCGCTCCCAAACATTTTCAAAGTGTCCACTTGGACCAAGCGCTAATTAGGACCAAGGAGTCGGGCTAACACCACAAAAAGGGCCCTGCATCGTAAGCGATACAAGTCTGGGTGTCGAAGGTATCTTAGATACTCAGAAAAGACATACCCCGGTGTATTCCCAGAAAAACAAGTGCAGACGACTCCAACTCTCTTGACGGACACATTAATCAACAAAATAATAATAATATACATGTGTTGGGTAAAAGACACTCAAGAGGCCCCTTGTTCCAATGTGAGGGTGAGAAAATTAGACACAATCCCAGTACCTCCATCATCTGGCCGTCCATCAACATTTCAAAGTCTGATAAACTAATGAGACGGTGGACTGAAGCAAGAACATACTTATTCCCTAGTATTAAGGATTAGGTCTAGAGGAAGATCTGTGGGACTGGAACTTTGGGTGATGCATCGACTCGGCTCTCATAAAATGCAGTACACTAAATGTCATATCCTTATATTATATGTACAAAAAGAGAGTCTGATAATCAGAGAAGTTAGATTCCTTCTGACTAAGGCTTGGATAAACCCAAAATTTTAGGATCACTTAGGTCAAGGGTCTTCGAAAGATCAAGCCTTGAATTTTTCACGCGCACTGTCAGGAATTAATCTGACTCCTTCATTCTTTAGATGCTCGAGGACGAGCATGGTTTAAGTATAGGGGTATGATGAATCTCGTATTCATCATGCTAAAAACTCTCTATTAAAACCCCTGTCTTAATTAATCCAATAAAATCATCTTTAATAATCTATTTTTATCATGTACCATATTGTGTATAATTAACCTATAATTATTTGTATTTAATTTCCCTTATTTTTCTTGTAATTATTTTAGCCTTAAAAACCCCTAAAAATTAGATAGAATAGTTGTCCATAGTTCACTGACCCTTAAAAAGATAAAAAATACAAAAAAATTTCAAAACCGCAAACTTGGTGTTTTTATCCCCTTAAAAATACCCCTCAAAAATAGCTTTTTGTACAGATGACCTCTTTTGGCTTTCTGACCAACATGAAAGTTGTAGATCTCATCGAGACGAGCAACTTTCATATTTTGACTTTTCCTAATTCGGCCTCTAGCTATTTCTTTTCTAATTTTCTTTGTTTTTATTTTTTGAATTAATCTGATTGGGCCACATGGCGCCCTCTGGGCCGCCCACGTGGCCCGCTCCTCTTCACGCCACCCGGCGCCCTTCCTGGGCCGTTGGATCCGCTCCACCCCACCTCCATCTCTGCCGTCCATCCTCGCCTCATCTCCAACCGTCAGATCTGATTCTCAGATCAAATCCCGGCCGCACATTAGCACCTAAACCTCAGCCGTCTGATCCTAGTTCCATCCGACGTCCCTCATTTAGCCACGTCACCTCTTAACCTCAGCCGCTCGATCTCATTCTCATCATACGCCTCTCGTTTCCCCACGTCATCCCTTCACCCCTCGCCATTGGATCTCATCCAACTTTTCATCTGGACCACTCATCGGCGCCTAACTCCCCATCGCTGGATCTAATCTAAGATCTAATCAAAACCTTCCGCTCGCGTGCTCATCCCAGCTGTTGGATCAAAATCCAACGGTCCAACCACCGTCTCCTACCTCCGAAGCCTCTGCTCCCAGGCGTTACAACCCTCGCGCACCCTCCGCCCCCTTCCTTTTCTGGACAACACCTCCGGCCACCTCTCTCGCTCCTAACGGTCGTCTCACATAGCCAGATCTTCTGCCACCCTCGCCTAACCCCCTCCCTTCCTCGCCATCACTACCACACCATTAAAACCCTCGCTCCAAAATGTCCCTCCACCACTGAAACCGCCGTACACCTCCGCCTATAAATCACCAGCTCCACCACCGCTGCACCTCGTCCACCATTTTTGGCTTAAACCCTAGCTTCCTCCGCCCCTCCGGTGACAGCGGAGGGGCGGAACGTCGAGGCAATCATGGCTTTTTGCTGGTGTTGACCCGCGGCATCTCCGCCGCGTATCGATGGCTCTCGCCACCCCTGAGCTCCGAGGACCGAAGCTGGCCTCGCGGGCGACGACCCGAGGACCACCTGGTCCTTTGCCCAAGCTGCTTTCCCTTGCCAACACCTAGCTCCGGCGAGGTGAATTTTGTTCCTTTTTCTCCTAATTTTCCTAACTCCACAACTCACAACCACCCTCATCCAATCTATCTACCATCTCCGCCCGACCGCTCCGATCCTCGCCGACCCCATTTCCCTTTCTCCAGAACCTCCCCACTCCAATCCCCTTCTTCTTCCGCTCCGGCGGCGAAGGAGTCTCCAGCCACCACTCTCGACGCCCCCACGACCGACCACTCACCTCACAACCACTTGCACACTTCACGCTTCGGCTATACTAACGTTTGCAGGTCCAATCTCTTCAATAGCCGGAGATCGTAACTCCCCGCCGACCTCGAACTTCTCCTCCGACAACCTTGCTTCGACGGGGAACTCCAGACCTCTTTGGAGCTTCGCAGTGGCTCCAGCACTTCCGCCAGGCCCCACGCAGTCTTCACCGATCGCCAGGCAAGCAGCAGGACCTCGGTGGAGCTTTCCAGGGCTCGCCGGAGACCCGCCTTCTCCGGTGGGCCAAGGCGGAGGATGAGAGTACAGTTGCCGTCCAATCGTTCGATCGGGCGGCTATGATGATGACGCGTGGCCAGAACGAACCTCCAACCGAAGCTGCAGCCCCGGTTCATCCGAACCTATATCGGAGCTCCTCAGTGATGCCACGTGGTCCCGAAGCTGAGCCGCCTCCTGAGCCTGGGTCCTCACGTGCACCGCACGTGAGGCTTGGGTAAATTGCAGGATAGACCCGAAAAGAAATGCTATTTACATTCAGGTCCCCAGGCACGTGCCTCACGTGTGTGCCTGGGTATTTTATAGGGAGGCCCTCGAAGGTTTTCGAAATTGCAAATAGGTCCCTGCACGCATTGGAAAAATTGCATAGGACCCCAGACGGTTTTTCATAATTGCATTTAGGTCCTTCCAGGGACCTAAATGCAATATTTATCCCTTTATTTTATTGCATTTTTATTACAATTATGCCCTTGCACTGTTTTTAGCATAACTTGAGCATCGTAGGTCCAAATTGCATGATTTTAGTGTCATTTTGATCCTTGTTTTGTACTCTACATTTTAGCATGCTTACTTGTTCCATTTGACACTGTTTTAAATTAAGTGATTTTTTATGTGAAAAATGGAACCATGCTCTACTTGTCTTGCTTGATTTGATGACCGATTTTTAATGATGTGTTCAAATTGGCTTTAATTTCATTCTATATTACGTTGCTCTCATTTTAGAGTATAATTGTAGGTATTTCTGACATTTTATTCATCATGCATATTCTCTTGCATTGTTTTCCCATGAATCATTTTAACTTGCATAAAAACAAAATAAAAAATGCATGCATCATGGCATCGCCTTGTAAATAGCATAGTGAATCATAATTTGCATATGGACCTAAAACTGAAATTAATTGATATTATGCCCGCATGAATCGAAATTCGATACTCAGATTAGGCAGCCGTGTCCCTGTGTTCGACCTTAGTAGACTTGCCAAGCATAAATATTCCACAGCATTCAAAGTCTGTGGTTTTTGCTGAACCAAGTTCGCCTCCTATGCTACGACTTATTTGTATTTATTATAGAGGCGAATTTTACGTTCATCAGAAGCCCACCTTATCATGGTGATATTTATATTTATTTGATATTGTTTATTCACATGTGGTATATGTGATGTAATTGTTGTGATATATCTATGAGTTTTTTGTGATTGTATTCTGCTGATTATCTATAGATATCATTGTTTTTAATTTGAGAATATCTCTTGACATTTGTTAAAATAAGTTTCTCTGGAAAATATTATTGTAAATATATTATTTGTTTCTAGTAACCTAGGACTATAGGTGTCTAATCCTTAATATGCATGGAAGTTCTTACAAGTAAGATCTCCAAGGAAGCCAGAAGAAAGTTGAAGCTCGCATGTTCTTCTGCTTTTGTTATAGTTTGCGATATGTAGTGTTGATCTTGGTGTTTGATCCAAGATTGTGAAGTGTCGGCTTTGTAAATGATTGAGATATCCGCATAAATATCTTAATCTTTAGTGCATAGTTAATTATCTCGGCTAATTGGGAAACCCCAAGTCAGGAAGACTGAAGTTTTAGTTTTTACCCAGGTGGGTTTCCCCGTAAAAATACTATGCAAATATGATGATCGGATTGATTGTATGTTTATTCTATGCTTGTTGGATATTCCGTTTAAAGTTTAAAAACTACCTCGAACAACTATTCACCCCCTCTAGTGGTATCACGATCCCAAAACTCACATGTCATAATGGAGGAAGCCTGCTTCGAGTAGCACTATAGAAAATGGAAAGTAGACTAGGTGGGAGACGAACCACTAATCTCACCAAGAAGGGCATCCCTACCTCGCCACTCAACTTAAGAACTCCCATCATCACCAAGCCTGGAGGTAGCTGGAAGAGAGGACTTGTAAAGGGCGAATAAACTTTGTATGAACGGAAGTGGGTTTGATTTTATAGGATTGGGAATGGGTTTGCAATTAAGATCCTTGGATTGGAATTGAGGAGGAAGGATGGGAGTCTGTAGTAAGTCGGTGTTAGAAGGTGGTGTTTAGGATCCGATCTAGATGGTGGTCGATTGGAAATGAGAAGATGTGGTTAGAGGTGGAGATTTGACGAATCTCTTACAGGGGGAGGTTGGTGATCACAGTTGAGTGTTTAGTTGGGAGGAGTTGATGAGTAGAGAGATAGAGGGTTTGCATAGTGTAGGTGGTGGCATAGTAACGAGTAGGTAATTTGTTCGAGTTGCAAGTGAAGGAAATGCAGAATGGGGTGCTTGAGGAAGAAGAAGGTGCTACAGGCTATGGAAATCATGTGCAACCACATAACTGCTTGACTGCTCAAGAGGCGATCAATAGGGGATTGGCACACACATGAGAGGATCATCTCCAGTACTGCAGACTCTGCAGTAAAAGCGTGGATCATTGGAGGCGCTCAATATTGATCGAGTGGTTTGCACGAATTCACACTTTTTGGGAGCTCATACCGTGCAAATTCGTGTGAACCGCTCGCAAGATTGAGGCAGTTACTGCAGAGTCTACGATACTGCAGACGATCCACCTCCTAGCACATACACATGAGTAGGTAAGGGTGCAGGTGGTGTGCCACTAGGAGGTGGACACATGGAGAGGAAGATCATGGGATTAACCTTCACTTGAATAGAAGTAGCACTTTTGGCATATTAGTTCAATATAAAATGATAATGCTATTATTTATGATGAAATTTTGTTGTTATGTACCTTATATGTGTGCCTAACTCCTGGCAAGAGCATCTTCAAATATAATGAAAATTGTGTCCTAAATAATTTGTTTTTTGAATTATTTGATTGGATTTTTCTAGGCACATGTTGAATATCTCGTAAAAATAAAATTAGCATTGTATAGCCCCTTTTGTACTCCATTTGTGCATTTTTACAAAGCTTTCATGTATTTTTAACTAATATAAACAATAAAAAATGCAATTATGGGTTATGTCTTTTTCGTTCTTCAATAGCAAATTAATATTATTACAAAAAAATTACAAAAAGAAGTAGCCATGTCTCATATAATAGTATCAAATTTTTCCATTAAATATTTATTGCATTCGCAATATAAAATACACAATAAGTAGAAAATTGATGACAATAATAAAAATTCAAATAATCAAAAATTACAAATTAACTATGTTTTGGGGAGTATAAAAAGTGTACATTACAATAAAATTAGAGCCATATATATACATATATATAGAGAGAAGATACATTGTTCTATTTAATCTCTATTTTAAAGTCTGGCCTATTTCCCCTTTTAAAAGGTTTTAAAAGTCATATTTTGACTCTTTTTTGTTTATACATTATTATCATATTTCAGACATCCAAAAAGACACATAAATAAAAAAATATAGAAATATTTTATTTACATTTCTATTACATATCTATAATATTATTATATATTAAAAACCTTTATTTTCTTTGTTTTCTATATAGTGAAAATACTTTTATTTTTTATTTTATTATATTGTTAGAAATTAACTTAAAATTTGAAAGTTTTAAAAAAATAAAAAAAATTAAAAGTAATAAGAAAGTATAAATATACTATTTTATTTTACATATTATATATAACTAAAATTCAAAAAATATTAAAAAATCAAAATCAAATTCAAAATTAAAATATAAAAAATATAATCACTAAAAGTTGCAAACATGTATATTCTACTAATTCTCAAATGATATCCACATTGTTCTCAAATATTCAATTTTGATCTCTTTAGAATTGAATCCATAACAATTTGCGCATTGAACCCATAAATGCATGTATTTTGGATTGATATCATTAGATCTGCCCTTATATGAACATCATTGCCATTACTACTAGTTCTCATACTAGAACTTCGACTTTCATTACAAATTACAGAGATTTTCCTAAGCGCATTCATTGAGATAAAATTGATATGAACCAGTTCATATTCCCAGAAATGATAATCAACTCAGATTCCAAGATCAGATTCAATTAAGACTCTTGATAAAAGAGAAGATTCCAAGAAAGTTAGAAATCCATGAACCAGATCCGAAAGTCTTGCATGACTTAGGACTGAGAACATACATATAGTTGGATGCCTCCTCGGTTTTGTTGTATAGCTAAAACTAGAGTTACACGTTTTGCTGCATAATTGGGTTTTGACTGGTACTACATATGACACACCTACTGTATACATGGTCGAAACCCTCGATCATCAACTACCTTTCTTGATTGTCCCCTCAGTTCTCATAGGATTATCTGTAACCATAGGAAATTGGAAGAGTCACTGGGCTTACACGGAAAATAATAAATAAAAGTGATCTTGATGGTCAGTTCCTGCTCAATTAGCCTCTCCATTAGAATCTGAGATTATATAGAGCATGATTGGAAGTTCTTACATCTTAACAAAGTGTTATTATAGCATTAAAACACAACAATAAACCGCATGATTTGTTTATCAAACTCATTCAAAACAGAGCGTATTTTGGACATTTTACAGAACACTCTATTTAATTTAACTCTGTGTCAAGCGAGCCCAACATGGCCTTATCTCCAGCGGTTGCAGCCACAAAATCCAAGGCAACACCTTATCCACGAAGAACACCAGGTCTTGGCTAATGTATGTGCTCCACAACTTCCGAGGCAGCGAATTCCATCCTCCATGAACATGTGATGTGAACACATCAGAGAAGGAATTCCAGCTCTGCCATGGCGACCGCTTCCTCCTTTCTCACATCAGCAGTCCTCCCCAGAAGGCCTGGACACGGAGTTCCGACCCTGCCACTGCACAGAAGGAGATCGTGTTCTGTAGTCTCAGCCCAAGTGGAACAACAACAAGGATTAGAGCAGACTAGCAGTGAGGTGCAAACACCGCAAATAGAGCAAGAAGTGGAGTTCAAGCAGAGGAAGGAGGTGCGCAATCTGCAGGACGAGCTGCGGCAGCCGATGGCGAAGAGCAAGAACATGACCGTCGAGTACGGCGGGCAGTGGCTCAGCAGCGTCACCCGTCATGTGAGGATCTACGCGGCTTACATCGACCCGGTGTCGCGAGTGTTCGACCAGACCCAGATGGACAAGCTCACTCTCCTCCTCGACCCCACCAACGAGTTCATCTGGACTCCCGACTCCTGCCAGAAGGTCTACGCCTACTTCCAGGAGCTCGTCGATCACTACGAGGTAGCCGCGATGTCAGATCAACTGCTGCTCGTTTGCATTTTGTATAATTACAATCGTTATCAATAGTTAGAATTCAGTCCCTTTGTATTTATGAAACAGGGAGCTGATCTGACAGAGTACACGCTGCGTCTAATTGGATCGGACATAGAGCATTACATCCGGAAGCTGTTGTATGATGGGGAGATCAAGTACAATATGGATGCTCGCGTGCTCAACTTCAGCATGGGAAAGCCCCGAGTAATATTCAAGAGCAATCAAATTGAGAATGGAGATTAACGGTTACTGTTGATCTAGATGTGCTTCGTTGCGCGGTTGTAGTCCAAAAAAAAAAAGCCATGATATGTTTAAAATCACATAATTCTTGCTATCATCTTCATGTAGATAGTCTTGGAAATTTTTGGTGTTCTCGCATGTGCTTTGATATATGATTATACTGTCAATATAATTTCCATGTAACATATTTCTTGATCGCCGTCTCAGATGAAATGTCTACGTCAGAGAATGGCTTATCGACCCTAGGGATTGTGTATTCATTTTTCATCTTGATGTATGTACATCTATGTAGATTTTATCAAACTCTTCGAATGTTATTTAGATCCATGTTAAAATTCCAAGAAATTATTTTATCATGAGTTAATTTTAAATGTAAATATGATTTTGGTGAGGGCTGAAATACCATAATCATGTATCACATGCCCAATAGGATAGCAAGGTTTAGAACAATTTCAATGCATACACCATTAGACAATGAGAGTGAACTCTCTTTTGGATGGGTTCCCCTCTTTGTGGGAAACTAGTCCATATATATAGAATATTGGTAGACTTATTTGGAAAAGGAAAAATCAATTATTAATTGAAAGAAGAGATCAATTATCTTTTAGGATTAGGAGTCATCTTTTCCTAATCCTATTGAAAGTAGGAATTCATGATTCCTTATTTGCTCATCTCTAGCATTCTGTAAGCCCCTCACGGGAGATTATTTCGATTATAGTGCTTGATTTTGGGTTGCGATCAACCCCGTGGTTTTTCCCCTCACATTGAGGGTTTTCCACGTTAAAATTCTTCGTGCATCTGTGATTGATTTTTTCTGTGGTTGAGATATTTTGCTCGTACTTGTAGTGATATATTGTGCAGGATCCACTTATCAACTTTGATATTTTTCTGCAATTCGATTTATGGGGAATCTATTCCGAACAAGTGGAATCAGATTAAGGTTCAATGACAGTTTAGAAGATGCAAACAAGGAGAAATGAGTAGAAGCTATGAAAGAGGAAACAGAGTCCATTCATGACAATCATACCTTTGAGCTTGTCAAGTTGCCCAAAGGCAAGCAGGCATTGAGAAACAAGTGGGTCTATAGAGTGAAACATGATGAATACTCTACAAAGCCAAGGTACAAAGCTAGGTTGGTTGTCAAAGGCTTTAACCAATGGAAGAGAATTGACTTTGAGATCTTTTCTCCTGTGGTGATGATGCCTTCTGTCAGGGTGGTTATCAGCTTGGCTGCTAGTCTTGATCTGAAGGTTGAATAGATGGATATGAAGACAACTTTCCTCCATGGTGAAGTCGAGGAGGAAATTTACATGTTGCAACCAAAGGACTTTACAATCAAAGGAAAGGAAGACTATGTTTGCAGACTGAAGAAGAGTCTACATGACTTGAAGCAAGCACCCAGGTAGTGGTGCAAGAAGTTTGACTCGTTCATGTGGGAGCATGGTTACTCCAAGACTACTTCATATTATTATGTGTTCATAAAGAAATTCTCATGTGACGATTTCATAATTTTGTTGCTTTATGTTGATGACATGTTGATTGTAGGCAACAATGGAGAGAGAATTTCTAGCATGAAGAAGGAGCTGAGCAAGTCCTTTACTATGAAGGACTTGGGGCATTCAAGTCATATTCTTGGCATGAAGATCACTCAAGAAAGGGGAGAAAGGAAACTTCAGCTTTCACAAGAGAAATACATTGAGAAGGTACTTCAAAGATTTCATATGGAGAAAGCAAAGCCACCTAGCATCCCTCTTGGAGTGCATTTCAAGTTAAGTTCCAATGATAGCCCACTGAACAATGCAGAGAAGAAAGATATGCAAAGAGTTCTCTATGCATCAACCACAAGTAGTCTCATGTATGCCATGGTTTATACAGGGTCAGATATTGCTCATGTAGTTGGAATTGTTAGTAGGTTCATCTCAAATTCAGGAAAACAACATTGGGAAAGAGTGATCTTGAGGTATCTTCGAGGTACTAGCAGTTACTCTCTTTACTTTGGAGCATAGAAGTTTATTCTTATTAGATACACATATTTAGACATGGCAGGTGACATTGATGGGAGAAGATCCATATCAGGTTACATGATGACCTTTGCAGGTGGTGCAGTTTCTTGGTAGTCTTGTCTCCAGAAGTGTGTTGCTTTATCTACTACAGAATTCGAGTTCATTGCAGTTACAGAGGCGTGTAAGGAGTTGATGTGGATGAAGGAGTTCATGCAGGAACTTGATTTTCATTAGACAAGTACGTGCTTTACTGTCACAGTCATAATGGTATCAACATTGGCAAGAACTCTACATTCTATGCAAGATCAAAGTACATCGATGTCAGATACCATTGGATACGTGATGTGTTAGAATCGAAGCAGGTTGTACTTGACAAGATCCACACATATTACAACGATGCTGATATGATGACAAATACTTTGCTGCTTGGAAAGTTTGAGAGATGCTGCTCCCTCGCAGGTTTGGAGCAGTTCTCACATCGTCAATGATGGGGAGATTTGTTGGATGGGTTCCCCTCCTTTTGGGAACTTAGTCCATATATATGAGATATTGGTAGTCCTATTTGTAAAAGAAAAAATCAATTACTAATTGAAGGAGGAGATCAATTACTTCTTAGGATTAGAAGTCATCTTTTCCTAATCCTATTGGAAGTAGGAATTCATGTTTCCTTATTTGTTCATCTTCATGGAGTATAAATATGGGGTATGGGGTGCATACCAGGATCATCCCAATACAAGCTCTCCTAGCACCAGAAAGAAATAAGAGAGAGGAAGAAAAAAGAAGGTACGTGGTTGCTGCAGAGTTTGAAGGGAGTAACCTTTGGAGCAGTTCTTCTCCAACATTCTTCCCTACAGTTTGACGACGGATTTACCATTCGGTGATACTTCTCCTCTCTATTATTCTCTATTATTTGGTGATTTGTAGAACCATATAGTGGACCAGCATTTTGTAAGCCCCTCACAGGAGATTATTTCAGTTATAGTGTTTGATTTTCAGTCGGGATCAATCCCGTGATTTTTCCCTTCACATTGAGAGTTTTCCACGTTAAAATTCTCCGTGCATCTGTGGTTGCTTTTTTCTGTGGTTGAGATATTTTGATCGTACTTGTAGTAATATATTGTACAGGATCCGTTTATCTACTTTGATAATTTTTGCAATTCGATCTATACGAAGAATCTGTTCCTAACACCGTCGTGCACAATCAACCATCATGAAAACACACAAAAGAGTAAGACATGATTTAGTAGTGGACTTAATCTCACGGGGGGCAAAGGAGGGTATATGTGAGGCTAAATAAACAACTTTAATCCTACTCACTAAAGACTCTACGTGGAATACAACTCTGACATATTAGAGTTAGAAATCTAATTCCTCCGAGAATCCTTATTCTAATATTTTCTCCTTTGAGATTTCGTAAAATCCATCATCATTTGCAATTTTTTCAAGGAATGTAATGCATGCGTGCATTGCACCCATCTTTAAGTTCCCTCATAATGTCTCTTCTCGAACACGTTTATTCAGTTTGATGTTGTGTCTCCTTATATGGCACCACACATCTTTCTCAATAAGGAAGTATCACATTATCCTTTGAAAATGTGAGCTACAATCTATGCATCTTCTTACATGCTCCTATAATAATTGTGGGACTAGTCCTTGGTCGGCTTTTGAGATCTAACTCGTCAAACCGATCCATTCCAAATCTTTTATGGTTACATCGTTCTGCCTTACATGAAAGGTTACAAGGGAGTCCATCTAGGGGAGCTTAAGGAGGATCATCTTCCATACATGGATGGGAAGGTAACGTGAATGTGCCAATGGAGGTATGGTTTCTCCATAATCCCCTTTTCTCTACATCACAACTTCTCCTCGAGCATGCATACGCATGGTATCCATGAAGGAACCAACCATCACTTACTAGTGGGAGTCTTCCCATTTTATTCGCACCTCTCTTGTTCGCGAGGATTCTTTTCCCCTCCACTTTTGTTGCTATGCCTTGCAATTGGCTTTATATCCATGCATTTCCACTAGTTTTATTGCTACACATTTCACGCTTCTTCCCACTACTCGACATGTTCTTTCTTCTTCTAATGGATGCATAAGCATTAGATGTTTCCTTTCATAAAGCCTTGAACATAGCATCTCTCGGATCCTACATAATGAGATCTGACTCGACAAGAGGAAACCAACGGAATTTGTTTCATGTGAATCGGACTTCGTTTCGATTTGTTATGATTTTCAGAAGAAAGAGAAGTAAGGAGGTATAAAATGTCATTAAGCCATAATGATTGTCATCAAGACTAATAAGCATGATTAAAGAAACTAATGACAGATTGAAAACCACTAATAACTATTAGCAAACACTAATCAATAGTTAGCAAAAGATAAGCATAATCTACGAAAGTTAAATCGTGATTAGTGAAAGTTAATTACAATTAGCGTTTATTAAGCGTCATTGGCGAATCTAGAATCCTCTGGAATGTTCTAACTTAAGCTCTAAGTTTCAGATAAGTTTTAGCCAAAATCATGGGCCAAAATCATGGGCTGCTAACCACGGTTAAGTTTTAAACCATGATTTTCTACCATGCTTAGTGATTTTCTGGAGCCTATAAATACCCCCCCACCCATCTCTACGATTTACACTACCACCACCACCACCCCAAGGGCTAGGGTCGAGAGGTTGAGAGGAGGAGTGGGAGGCGAGGAAGCAGAGCTAGTGAAACACTACCAGGAGAACGAGGAGGAGGAAGGTACGATCCTCTCTTAGTTTGCTTCATGAGCTAGGTTTTCGATTCATGTTCTTTTTCCATTTAGGTTTTCGATTCATCTTCTTTTCGGTTCATTTTCTGTTATGATTCGAGGATAAATATGTGTAACACCCTACTTAGGTGCGGGCGCTATGCACGTCAATGAACCCTGTGATTCGTCACACTTTCACTCACCTAAGATGTGTGGTATCTACCGATTCACCATTGCTTATTGTTTTATTCTTTCTTTTCCGCTTTTATAGTTATTGTGATGGAGAAATATGTGTAATACTCTACTTAGATGCGGGGAGCTATGCACGTCAATGAACCCTGTGATTCATCACACATTCACTCACCTAAGACGCGTGGTGTCTACCGATTCTCCATCGCTTGTAGTTTGATTATATTCTTTCACTTTCCTTGTTGTTTTCCTCTCGGTGATTTTATAGAGGAAAGTCTTTCCGTTTTTCTTTTAAAATATGTCTAGATATAAGGGGAAACTCTACCGAAATTTTCATAGAAATTTGTTACAATATAAAGGGAAACTCTACCGAAATATTCCTAGAAATATCATCCTGTATAAGGGGAAGCTCTGCTAAAGTTTCAAGAGAAAATATGGTGTTCGTGTTCTTCGTGTTCTTCGTGTGTTCTTCACGTTCTTTGTTCGTTCTTCGCGTTCTTGTCGCGTTTTTAATACGAAAATGAAATTCGATCATTTCAGGAGCCTTAAATCATTCTTTCTGAAAACGAAACACGATAAAGCACTGCATACGCGAGAGAGAGCTCGATTAGGTAGCGAAATCCTTCCTTTTACTGTTGGATTTTCATGCGAGATTTTGAAATTCCTGATTTTATGTTCTTCGCTATGAAGAACCCTAAGTTAGCTATTTTTTAGATAATATGAAAAGTTACTTTGTGATTCCCACTAAATAAGCGTTAAGCATCAAATTGATGCTGTGGCTTGGAAAGATAAGGTTTGGGAGTTATCATAAGCATAAATATGAGTATATATAGATATGAATTAATATATATGTGTATATATAATCAATATTGAGAAATATGCAAATTGAAGGCCTAACGGAAGAATTACATCATGGGAATTGATGTGTATTAAGTTGGATCCTGAAAAGGATCCTGTGTCACGTTGAGGATGACTGGGAGTAGAACCACATGTCGGGGATGCAACCTGTAGGTTTGTCGGAAGGAATCCGTATTAGCGTGGCCCTACATAGGTGGTACATGGTTTCCCTGTTATGATAAGTACGTACGAAATAAATAATTTGCAACGCATGGTACCGGGTGCCAATATCTTCGGGTTAAATGACGAAAGATGTAGTCGTGCCATGTGGAGGCACGGGTGGTTGGATAACGGCTAGGTCACGATAACATGTATTTAAAGTTGCTAGGTAATATGATTAAATGTTAGACTGAGGTTTTAAGCAACTGAGTCCTCAAGGACGGTGTGCTCTTTTGGTTGTCAGGCTGAGGGCTTGAGATCCTAATTAATAAAAGAAAAGGAAAATATCATGGTAGTATTAGAAGATTGGTTGAGGTGACATGTGGCAGCATAAGCTTACTAGATCAATGCAATCTCCAATCCTGAAGTTTCCATAGCTTCGGAGTCCATATAGTGGTGACGTAATTCCCTAGACTAATACCCGACGTGGAATAGAAAGGAATATGACTTAAATTAATGATAAGGAATGAAATTTTTTGTGATAACAAGATTTGAAAAATTACCCACCATTTGTTTGATTTTCTCTTCTTCGGTACTTAACATTCGCTAATTGTTATCTATGATTTATGTAAAAATCCAACATGTGTCGGTGAGCCATTGCAAGGAATTTAGTAATCCAGCCAGCTAACATAGTAGCCATCCAGTCAGTCGTAGTAGCTTTATTCTATAAAGTAGTTGGTAATATTTTTGCGTATTTCCTTTCGAGCTGATGTACATATAAATAGTTATAGTGGGACAATGTATCATGTGAACTTTATATTGTGAATGGAAAAGTGTTGAAATACTTCTTTCTGAGTATTTTTAATTGCAGTTTGTTTCTGAATGCTAGTTGCGATTGATGAATAATTATTGCTGAGTAACCAGATCCGGATATGGGAGTATCCGACAGCCCAGAATACGGGTCATGACAGTTTGATATCAGAGCCCGGTTACTCCAGTAATTTATTTAGTAATTGACAACTATGAGCGGTATTCATAAACTAAGGTTGTATTAAGATCCTTTGATCTTAATAACTGACTGCAGTATCATTCACAATTCATTGTCCCTTATGTACATCATGCTAAGACATATAGGATCTGACTTTTGACTTTGATTCATCACAGGATAATGGCAGACCAAGACGTGTCTAGACAATTAGTGCCTATTATGACAATACTTCAAGACATGGGGCAAAGGCAGCAAGCATTAGAGGAGAGGCTCAATGCACAAGCTGAGAGACCGGAGGCATCCAAACTTGTGGATGCTAGAGTTGAGGGTTCTGTCCACTTTTTTGAAGAAGAATCGAGTTACCATCCTTCCACTGAGTCTGCTCCGACCCTAGATGAAGGAGCAATGGAGAAGGCCCTTCTTAGACATCAAAAATTACTTGAAAATTACCAAAAAGGAAAGATTCCTCGATTCAAAGGTGTAGAGACACCTGCCGAGGCTTAATTATTGCTCGATGATGTTAGTAGGATGTTGAAGATAATACATGCATCAGTTGACACCTTGGTGCACTTTCGTGATTACTCCCTAGCAGATTATGCACGACGATGGTGGAGAGTAATTTTCAAGAAATTAGCAGATCCGGTTCCATGGGATATCTTTGAAGAGAGGTTCCAAGCTCACTTCTGTCCCTCCCATTGGGAAGAATTAAAGAGGAGAGAGTTGGCTTCTCTGAAACAGGGCTCTAAGACTGTATGAGATTATCATATTCACTTTACCGAGCTACTATGTTACTCCCCAGCTCTAGAAACTTCACCACAAGAGTGTCTTACCAAATTTGTTAGCGTTCTTCAGGGAGATCTGAGAGAAAAGCTTGCAGGTTTTAGAGTTACAACCATAGATGAAGCAATGGACATCGCATCTCGTATGGAGATGGAGAGTGATGAAAACTGCCAAAGAGGAAGTTTCCACTTTAGTGGTGGACCATCTAAACGCAAGGCAAATTATAACCGTAGATATCGTCGCTATCATCCGGCCGGTTCTAGTATAATCTCACCACAGACCTTGGGTCAGGAATTATTAGGAAGAGGGGGTTTCTCTAGACCTCCACTATACCCTCGTAACTCAGCACCAGGAACTAGTATCTCTGTGGTTGGGTCTTCAGCTCAGATAGGAATACGTGTATCTTATCACTGTCATCAAGAAGTCACATTAGGAAAGACTGTCTGCATTTGAGAGGTTCGGGGTTTAAACCAACTCCAATTAATAGTATAACATCTACCACGAGCTATGGAGCAACACGCGGAGGAAGACAGGGTAGAGGTCGTGACTCACAAGGAGCATCTCCTACATAGCAACCACCACAAAGTGTTACGGGTTCTAGCTTACCAATTTCTAATGGTCAGCTCAATGCAATCACTGAAGAACAAGCCTATAATTTAGGCACGGTCGTACGCGGTACCGTTACTATTCATGGCTTTTCAATACATACCTTGTTTGATTCGGGTGCTTCACATTCATTTATTGCTCGATGTATAGTACCTACTTTGGGTAAGGTGCCAGTAGAAATACAGTAGTCCTATCTGATCAAGGGACCAGGAGGACAAGTATTTATAATCTGAGAAATCCTAGATGATTGTGTAGTACTGATAGCAGGACATCAGTTACTTGTTTCCCTACTACTTATTGAAATGGATGACTTCAATCTCATCCTGGGGATGGATTGGCTATAAAGGCATCATGCATGCCTTGATTGTTTCCAGAAGACAGTAACCTTTCACATTCCTAACATGATAGAGTTCTGGTTTATTGGAAAGACATCCAGTGATGATGTCAAATACATCTCTACTCTAAAGGCTCAACAACTATTGGAACAAGGGTGTCAAGGCTATTTAGCTTATGCATTCACTACATCAGGGTCAGATAGAATGATAGAAGATGTGCCTATAGTGTGTGAGTTTCCTGATGTATTTCCAGAAGAATTAACTGGATTACCACATTAGAGAGAGATTGAATTTGAAATCTCTCTCACAACTGATACTCATCCTATCTTTATTCCTCCATGTAGGATGGCACCGACGGAGTTACGATTGTTAAAGGTACAGTTACAAGAACTGTTAGATAAAGGCTTCAATCATCCTAGTACTTCACTTGCACCTATTTTGTTTATAAGGAAGAAGGATGGGTCGATGCGGTTGTGCATTAATTATAGACAGCTAAACAAGAGGACAATAAAGAATAAATATCCTCTACCAAGAATAGATGATCTCTTTGACCAGTTACAAGGTTCGACTGTGTATTCCAAGATTGATTTAAGATTTGGATACCATTAGTTGAAAATTAAAGATACAGATATTCCCAAGATAGCTTTTCGAACTAGATACGAGCATTATGAATTTTCAGTTATGCCTTTTGGACTGACAAATGCCCCAGCGGCCTTCATGGATCTCATGAATCGAGTATTCAGGGAGTTCCTAGACCACTTTGTAGTAGTCTTCATTGATGATGTGCTTATATACTCCAAGGATAAGTACCAACATGAACACCATCTCAGGCAGGTACTCGAAACACTAAGGAAGAATAAACTGTATGCTAAATATAGAAAATGTGATTTTTGGTTGACTGAAGCATCCTTCTTAGGTCATGTTATTTCAGAGATAGGTATATCAGTTGATCCTGCAAAGGTTAGTGCGGTGATAAGTTGGGAACGTCCAAAGATTGTCACAGAAATACGATCTTTTCTGGGTCTAGCAGGGTATTATTGAAGATTTGTGAAGGACTTTTCACAAATAGCATTGCCAATGACTAGGCTGACTCAGAATGAAGTCTCATTCATATGGTCTTATGCATGTGAAATTAGTTTTCAGACACTTAAAGAATGCCTAACATTTGCACCTATCCTTACTCTACCCTTTGGAACTGAAGGATTTACAGTGCACACTGATGCATCTAAAGAAGGACTTGGGGCAGTTCTTATGCAACATGGTAAGGTAGTTGCGTATGCATCGCGACAGCTCAGGAAACATGAGAAGAACTACCTGGCACATGACCTTGAGTTAGCTGCCGTAGTTTCTGCTTTTAAGATATGGAAACACTACCTCTATGGTATTACGTTTGAAATATTCACTAATCATAAAAGTTTGAAATATCTGTTTGATCAGAAGGAGCTCAATATGAGACATTGACGGTAGCTAGAGCTATTGAAGGACTATGATTGCACCATATCCTACCATCCCAGTAAGGGGAACGTTGTAGCAGTTTCCCTTAGTAGAAGAACTTATTCACATGGTTTGGTAAGTGCTATCCACTTATGGGGTGTAATATCAACGTTAAGTGAATGGAAACAATTTATAGTAGTGCCGATAGTATAAATATTCCTCCCCAATACAAACTAGAGATCTGGGATAGAATAAAGAAAGGACAAGAGGATGATCCAGTCCTTAAAGACTTGAGACAACAACTTGAGCAGAATGAGATGGAGGGATTCCATATACAAGCTGGGATATTGTATAACCACAATAGAGTTTGTGTACCAAATACACCCGATATGAGGAAAGATATCTTATGCGAAGTGCACTGCTCAAGATCATCTATTCATTCAGAAATTATGAAGATGTATAAGGATCTTTGTTCAAACTTTTGGTGGTCAGGAATAAAGAAGGATGTTACCGAGTTCGTGAATTCATGTTTTACCTGTCAACAGGTAAAGGCTTCACACCAAAAGCCACCAGAATTATTGCAACCCCACCCTATACCTGAATGGAAATGGGAAAGCATTTCCATGGACTTCGTTACTGGCTTACTGATGAATACTCATTCATCACTCTTTATTCTTATATTTTAGCTACAAAAACCTTTGCAAATGCATGTAGATATGTGTAAATACAAATAATTACCAAAAGCATGCATGGTGTAAAAACTAATAATTAGCATGTTTTTGTGCAAAAATAAAATAATAAAGATGAAAAAGAAAAAGAGGAAATATTTAGAATAAATATTGAGCAACTTAACCCAAGGGAGGGCTCAGCATGGGCCTGACCGCATAAAAGCCAAAGTAGAGGGAGATAGGGGCTCATGTGTGTAAATAGACCTGTAAATAAATAAATATATTTTCCTCTAAAAATAGAAAAAAAGTGGTTTGTATATGTTGTATATATTTGTAAATATAAAAATCAAAACAAAAATAGAAAAATTTAAAATAAAATAAAAATATCCTTTTATACATATTCATCATGTACACACAACCACATCCATATTTATTTCACCTTATAAATAAATAAATTAAAATTCCAAAAATTTTGTAAATATTTTATCTTTTATGATGTAAATAAATAAAATAAAAACAACAAAAATAAAAACAAAATAAAAAGAAGAAAATTAAAAACCAAAAATAATATTGTAAATATACCTTGTACATAAATGTATATACTTATTTATTTTACCCTTGTATATAAATAATAAAAATAAAATAAAAATACCCTTTTATTCCTAATTTTCTGCTATAAATAAGTTAAATATAAAATAGGAAAAAAATGCACAAAAATAACAAATTAAAAATCAAAAATTAAAAAGGCATATTGTATATATACCTATATATAGCCCTATTATGTAAATACCCTATTTTTATTTTGAAAAATTAATTGAAAATCACCAAAAAAATAGAAAAAATTAAAACAAAACTATTTCATATTTTAAGTTTTTAATAATTCAGCCATTTACTATTTTTAATTGATTTTCCAAAACATTTCCAGATGGCTGCTTCCCATTGGTCCACGGGGATGTTGACCGCCCGGTCAACTCCCCCCTGTGGACCACTTCCCACGGATTCTGGATGCCCGACCCGACTTCTCCTAATTACCCCCTCCAGATCCGATCATCATTTCGCCAAACCCAAGGTCCTAATCACTCTCCCATCATTCGGGAACCTCGCCCGACATTGTGCCTAGGGATCCGTGCTCCATCGAGCCGGACCCGAGCCATTCTTCCTGGACCTTCCACCATATAAGAGCCGAGCTCCGCCACCCATTTTTCCATCTTTGGCTCCCCATTCATTCATCCCAGGACCTCCACAGCCACCCTTGAGGTGACAGCTCCCGGTTGGCCGTGTCGTAGAGAGGAGAGAGTGACCGGACCTCTGATCCGGCGAGCTAGCGCCGCCGTGCTCCGCCTGAAGCAGGAGCTCGAGCCTCGGGCCACGACGACCCGTGAGGCGATGACACAGAGCAAGCCCATCTCACGCCCAGTCGATTCCTCCACCAAGGTACCCCTAGTTTCCCTTCCTTTTCGTTAATTTCTAGTTTCGCCCAATTTTCGCCGTCGCCGTTCACCTCCGATTCCGGCCACATCCACCCTCGTATCGATCATCGGATAGCACCATCGCATTCGCCTTCCTCCCACATACGTTCTACGCCCCCAATTCAACCCAGCTCGTACAGGAGCTGGGGTTTCGAGCTCCACCGTCTACCCCTCGCCGGAGCTCGACCGCCTCACCTCACCGACCACCGTCACCCCCTCTCACAGGATCGAGGCAATTTGCCCTCGACCTGCGAGTTTGATGGTGCACTTTGCAGGGACATCCGAGCCCATCTGAGGGCTTGGAACATCTGGTCCAGCAGCTTCACCTCCGCCGGACTCTCCAGAGCTCCTCGGAGCTCCATTGAGTCATCGGAGGCCGCCATTCGACGTGGGAGCCCACAGAGCTTCTTCTCCGATCATCAGAGCCCCGCGAGGAGGCCCGGAGCGCGCGCAGCGGGCCGACGAAGTTCGCCGACCATCAGTTCTTCCTCGACCTCCAGCTACCGTCGGATCCCCTTCGACCTCCAGTTCGCATCTCAGCCGTTCATCTGAGGAGCCACCATCAGCGTCAGATCCTTGGAGGAGCGATCCGCACCGTCCGATCAGTGAGGTTTTACCACGCCAGAGCTCAGCCGCCCGATCTTACACGTGGCGAGGCCACAACCGTTCGATCAACACGAGGACTCCAGCTTTAGGGCGCCACCCCTTCCCAGCCGTCGATCAGCCCACGTGGCGCCCATCCGACGGCCTACTCAATAAAGGGTAAATATTCCCTTAGGCCCTTAGCTTTGGTTGAGTTTAGTTTTAGTCCTGTAAATATTTTTAGCATTTTATTTACGTTTGGTAATTTGCACTTTGGACCCTGTCATTTTCTATATTTGCATGTATGCCCCTGCCTGTAGAGTATCACGTGCATCGACACGTGCTTTGTTGGGTAATTTGCTTGCATAGCCTTGTAGTTCTGGATTGTTAATGAATGAATGAATCTTTTTAGATAATTGCATTACCCCTGTGCGTATTGAATTTGTGCATGTGCGTTATATTAGTGGGTAAATTACACTAAGGTTCCTGGGCTTTTAATACTTGTTATTATTTAGCCCAAAAACTTTATTTCTTTGCAATTAGGTCCCTGTGTGCCCCAGACACGTGCCTCGCGCGTGACTTATTGGGATTTTTGCACCGGACCCCCTAGAGCTTCTGGTATTTACGTACAGGTCCCTGTGCACTGTACCTAGGTTTTGATTTTGAATAAAATATCAAACTCACTCCAAATTCAATGAAAATTGGATACATGGCTCCTTCCATGTTGTAAAATTTTCTAGAATTTTTGGAGACGTTCTTGCTTTTATTTGCTATTTTTAAAAATTCAAAAACAATCTTTTTTGTTACTGTCTGAATTGAAAAATTACAAAAAAAATATTAAAACTCATCTTAAAATTTAAAAAAAAAATTACCTACTGTGTATTTTGGCTTGTTTGATTTTCTGACCAAATTTGGTCATTTTTCATTATATAAAACTCATAAAAATTAAAAAACATCTAAACAATCATAATAATTATAATAAATAATTTAAAAATCCAAAAATAATAATTCTTGTGGCTGAATTTTCCTTGTTTCTTCTTCTATACAGGAAAATTACCTCGAAGCTTTTTAGGGACTTTTAGATATTTTATCTAAGTCCCTCAAGCTCGGTTGGACATTGTTGTAGTTTTCTTGCATTGTTTTTATTTTTCGAAAATTAAATAAAAATCAGAAAAATACCAAAAATTAACCAAATACAGTAAAAATCATAAATAACATAAAAACATTTTTATTTGTATTTTTGATTGATTTTTGATGCATTATATAATTGTTTGAGTAGGCTTGTTTCCTTGTTTTCTTTGTTTTCTTAATTAATTAAAAATCCAAAGAAATTTATAAAAATTAAAAATAAAAAAAATACATTTCTTTTATTTTATTTCTTTTTTAGACTACTTCGTAGGCCGTAAGGCCATCACGTGCTCCCTGAGTCCGACCCTAGTCGCTATACCAGGCTAATCTAATAGCCAGGACCGCTATTGCTTTTATTTGATTTTTCTCTGATTTTGGTGGTCTGATCCTCATTTTCTTGATTGACCGAGGGACTCTTGAGCGACTGAGGTTGCAACGACCTTAGTTCTATTTCTTTACCTTATTTGCTCGGGTTTTTCGGTCATCAGAATGGCGCCGTTGCCGGGGAGCACGGCTTGGTAGTTTTTCTTTTTATTTTTCATTTTCTTTTTCGTGGCTTTCCGCGGCTTTTTCTGAGTCCACGACTTATCACTGCTTTTTTGTTTTTCTCTCATTTTTGTCTTATTTTCTTTTCCTTTATTTTCTTTTATTTTTGTTTTTCTTTATTTTGCTTGTTTATTTTATTTGTCATTTCTGCACATATACCCCTAATTTTATTTCTTGTTTATATTTGATTATTTTATCGGTTTGACACTTTGTCTCTTTCTTGCGAGGGCCCGAGGATCGAGGCGGCAGCTTTCGAGAAGCCCGCGCAACCGCGGGACTTGGAGGCGACTCCCTTCTACACGAAGCTGCAGGAGAGCGTGAGAGAGAGAGCTGAGCGGGAGAAGATTAGAGTAGAGTAGTTAGATTTTATTTTATTTCATTTGATTATTATAATAATACAGGGACAGACTTGGATTTGAATTTTGTAGCGGGTCTGTTTTGCCGAGCACCGGTGTGCTCGGGGGACCCTTAGGATTTTTTGCGGCTTTTCGCGATTTCATTTTTCTTCACTGCCTTTTACGGTTTTACGCGGTTTTTCTCGAGCCCCTAGATTTAGGATTTTCTGCTTGACTGTGCCGTAATTAGTAGGATCTACACACTTAATTGATTGCCTGTTCCTATAGAGCGTTAATTGGATCTACTAATAAATCATTAATAAAAATAACTTACTCACTCCCTTCGTAGCCTACGTGCCGTAGCCTGCCCTGCCAAGCGCTGCTCCTGAACCCGATGTGTCGGGAGGAGGAGGGGTAGACCGAGACCGGACCCTTTGGCTTGAAGGATCTGTGACCAGTTCGACGGTTCTTCGAGTAGAAATTACCTGTTTAGGACTCGGTTTTCACCGCTGCACCATATTGGTAGTTTCTTTCAGTCTTCACATTTCTGCGTGGATCACTTTGCATGTAGAGTGCTGGAGACAGGTACGCATTTCTATCTTTGCATGCATCATTGATTTCATCGCGCATCGGCCTTTTCGTCTTCTCCCCCTGTTTTTGACTTAATAATCAGGAGAACCGAAAAATTCGTTAGGCCTTTTGTTTTTATTGAAAAAGATTAAAAAGAAAAATAATAAAATTGGGACTGCTTAAGCTATTGACCCTAAAAGACACATGATCTAAAAACTTGTCTTGGGGAGAGCAACCCCCTCATTGGTTGGTTTGATTGTGCGAGAGAGTGACCCGTACACTAGGTAGAGCCCTCCGGTACTATTCCCGACTGATTACCGACTCTTTCGTGCGGGACAGTCGGTTGGGGTAGCATCGGGTATCCCAGCAGGTCACGTAATCGCTCTGATAGATTGATTGTTCACCATAATAAAATAGACAAGATAATTTGACCGAGCCTTTACGGTCTTCAGCTCGCGTTGCGTTGGTGAACTGAGCTGAAGACCGAGCTTTTACGTGAACTGAGCCTTTACAAACCCCTCAGTTCACCAACGCAACGCGAGCTGAAGACCGTAAAGGCTCGGTCAAATTATCTTGTCTATTTTATTATGGTGAACAATCAATCTATCAGAGCGATTACGTGACCTGCTAGGATACCCGATGCTACCCCAACCGATTGTCCCGCACGAAAGAGTCGGTAATCAGTCGGGAATAGTACCGGAGGGCTCTACCTAGTGTACGGGTCACTCTCTCGCACAATCAAACCAACCAATGAGGGGGTTGCTCTCCCCAAGACAAGTTTTTAGATCAGGTGTATTTTAGGGTCAATAGCTTAAGCAGTCCCAATTTTATTGTTTTTCTTTTTAATCTTTTTCAATAAAAACAAAAGGCCTAACGAATTTTTCGATTCTCCTGATTATTAAGTCAAAAAAAGGGGGAGAAGATGAAAAAGCTAATGCGCGATGAAATCAATGATGCATGCAAAGATAGAAATGCGCACCTGTCTCCAGCACTCTACATGCAAAGTGATCCGCGCAGAAATGTAAAGACTGAAAGAAACTACCTATATGGTGCAACGGTGAAAACTGAGTCCTAAACAGGCAATTTTTACTCGAAGAACCATCTAACTGGTCACCGATCCTTCAAGCCAAAGGGTTCGGTCTCGGTCTACCCCTCCTCCTCCCGACACATCGGGTTCAGGAGCAGCGCTTGGCAGGGCAGGCTACGGCACGTAGGCTACGAAGGGAGTGAGTCAGTTATTTTTATTAATGATTTATTAGTAGATCCAATTAAAGCTATATAGGAACATGCAATCAATTAAGTGTGTGGATCCTATTAATTATGGCACAACCAAGCAGAAAATCCTAAATCTAGGGGCTCGAGAAAAACCGCGTAAAACTGTAAAAGGCAGCGAAGAAAAACGAAACCACGAAAAGCCGCGAAAAATCCTAAGGGTCCCCCGAGCACACCGGTGCTCGGCGAAACAGACCCGCTACAAAATCCAAGTCCAAGTCTATCCCTATATTATTACAATAATCAAATGAAATAAAATAAAATCTAACTACTCTACTCTAATCCTCCTCCCGCTCAGCTCTCTCTCTCACGCTCTCCTGCGGCTCCGTGCAGAAGGGAGCCGCCTCCAAGTCCCGCGGTTGCACCGGCTTCTCGAAAGCTGCTGCCTCGGTCCTCGGGCCCTCGCAAGAAAGAGACAAAGTGTCAAACCGATAAAATAATCAAATATAAACAAGAAATAAAATCAGGGGTATATGTGTAGAAATGACAAATAAAATAAACAAGCAAAATAAAGCAAAAACAAAAATAAAAGAAAATAAAGGAAAAGAAAATAAGACAAAAATGAGAGAAAAACAAAAAAGCCGTGAAAAGCCGCAGACTCAGAAAAAGCCGCGGAAAGCCGCGAAAAAGAAAATGAAAAATAAAAAGAAAAACTACTAAGCCATGCTCCCCAGCAACGACGCTATTCTGTTGACCGAAAAACTCGAGCAACTAAGGTAAAGAAATAGAACTAAGGTCGTTGCGACCTCAGTAACTCAAGAGTCCCTCGGTCTATCAAGAAAGTGAGGATCAGACCACCAAAATCAGAGAAAAATCAAATAAAAGCGATAGCGATCCTGGCTATTAGATTAGCCTGGTATAGCGACCAGGGTCGGACTCAGGGAGCACGTGATGGCCTTGTGGCCTACGAAGTAGTCTAAAAAAGAAATAAAATAAAAGAAATGTATTTTTGGTGGATTTTTAATTTTTATAATTTTTTTTGGATTTTTAATTAATTAAGAAAACAAAGAAAACAAGGAAACAAGCCTACTCAAACAATTATTTAATGCATAAAAAATCAATCAAAAATGCAAATAAAAATGTTTTTATGTATTTTATGATTTTTACTGTTTTTGGTTAATTTTTGGTATTTTTCTGATTTTTATTTAATTTTCTAAAAATAAAACAATGCAAGAAAACAACAACAATGTCCAGCCGAGCTTGAGGGACTTAGATAAAATAACTAAAAGTTCCTAAAAAGCTTGGAGGTAATTTTCCTGTATATACGAAGAAACAAGGAAAATTTAGCCACATGAATTATTATTTCTGGATTTTTAAATTATTTATTATAATTGTTATGAGTTTTTAGGTTTTTTCAATTTTTATGAATTTTATATAATGAAAAATGACCAAATTTGGTCAGAAAATCAAACAAGCCAAAATACACAGTAACTAAATTTTTTTGTAATTTTTAGATGAGTTTTATATTTTTTTGTGATTTTTCAAGTCAGACAGTAACGAAAAAGCTGCTTTTGAATTTTTTAAAATAGCAAATAAAAGCAAAAATGTCTCCAAAAATTCTTGAAAATTTTACAACATGGCAGGAGACATATGTCCAATTTTCATTGAATTTGGAGTGAGTTTGATATTTTATTCAAAATCAAAACCTGGTATAGTGCACAGGGACCTATACGTAAATACCAGAAGCTCCAGGGGGTCCGGTGCGAAAATCCCAAGAAGTCACGCACGAGGCGCGTGTCTGGGGCACACAGGGACCTAATTACAAAGAAATAAAGTTTCTGGGCTAAATAATAACAAGTATTAAAAGCCCAGGAACCTTAGTGTAATTTACCCACTAATATAACGCACATGCACAAATTCAACACGCACAGGGGTATAAATGCAATTATCTAAAAATATTCATTCATTCATTAACAATCCAGAACTACAAGGCTACGCATGCAAATTACCAAACAAAGCACGTGTCGATGCACGTGATACTCTACAAATAGGGGCATACATGCAAATATAGAAAATGACAGGGTCCAAAGTGCAAATTACCAAACGTAAATAAAATGCTAAAAATATTTACAGGACTAAAACTAAACTCAACCAAGCTAAGGGCCTAAGGGAATATTTACCCTTTATTGAGTAGGCTGTCGGATGGGCGCCACGTGTGCTGATCGACGGCTGGGAAGGGGTGGCGCCCTAAAGCTGGAGTCCTCGTGCTGATCGAACGGCTGTGGCCTCGCCACGTGTAGGATTGGGCGGCTGAGCTCTGGCATGGTAAAACCTCACTGATCAGACGGTGCGGATCGCTCCTCCAAGGATCTGACGCTGATGGTGGCTCCTCAGATAAATGGCTGAGATGCGAACTAGAGGTCGAAGGGGATCCGACGGTAGCTGGAGGTCGAGGAAGAACTGATGGCCGGCGAACTTCGCCGACCCGCTGCGCGCGCTCCCGGCCTCCTCGCGGGGCTCTGATGATCGGAGAAGAAGCTGTGTGGGCTCCCACGTCGAATGGCGGCCTCCGATGACTCAATGGAGCTCCGAGGAGCTCTGGAGAGTCCGACGGAGGTGAAGCTGCTGGACCAGATGGTCCAAGCCCTCAGATGGGCTCGGATGTCCCTGCAAAGTGCACCAGTAAACTCGCGGGTCGAGGGCAAATTGCCTCGACCCTGTGAGAGGGGGTGACGGTGGTCGGTGAGGTGGGGCGGTCGAGCTCCGGCGAGGGGTAGACGGTGGAGCTCGAAACCCCATATCCTGTGCAAGCTGGGTGAATGGGGGGGCGTAGAACGTGCGCGGGAGGAAGGCGAACGCGATGGTGCGGTCCGATGATCGATACGAGGGTGGATGTGGCCGGAATCGGAGGTGAACGGCGACGACGAAAATTGGGCGAAACTAGAAATTAACGAAAAGGAAGGGAAACTAGGGGTATCTGGGTGGAGGAATCGACTGGGCGTGAGCTGGGCTTGCTCTGGGTCGTTGCCTCGCGGGTCGTCGTGGCCCGAGGCTCGAGCTCCTGCTTCAGGCGGAGCACGGCGACGCTAGCTCGCCGGATCAGAGGTCCGGTCACTCTTTCCTCTCTACGACACGGCCAACCGGGAGCTGTCACCTCAAGGGTGGCTGTGGAGGTCCTGGGATGAATGAATGGGGAGCCAAAGATGGAAAAAAATGGGTGGCGGAGCTCGGCTCTTATATGGTGGAAGGTCCGGGAAGAATGGCTCGGGTCCGGCTCGATGGAGCACGGATCCCTAGGCACAATGTCGGGCGAGGCTCCCGGATGATGGGAGAGTGATTAGGACCTTGGGTTTGGCAAAATGATGATCGGATCTCGAGGGGGTAATTAAGAGAAGTCGGGTCGGGCATCCAGAATCCGTGGGAAGTGGTCCACAGGGGGGAGTTGACCGGGCGGTCAACATCCCTGTGGACCAATGGGAAGCAGTCATATGGAAATGTTTTGGAAAATCAATTAAAAATAGTAAATAGCTGAATTATTAAAAACTTAGACATGAAATATTTTTGTTTTAATTTTTTCTATTTTTGGTGATTTTTAATTAATTTTTCAAAATAAAAATAGGGTATTTACATAATAGGGCTATATATAGGTATATATACAATATGCCTTTTTAATTTTTGATTTTTAATTTGTTATTTTTGTGCATTTTTATTCCTATTTTATATTTTATTTATTTATAGCATAAAATTAGGAATAAAATGGTATTTTTATTTTATTTTTATTATTTATATACAAGGGTAAAATAAATAAGTATATACATCTATGTACAAGGTATATTTACAATAATATTTTTGGTTTTTAATTTTCTTCTTTTTATTTTGTTTTTATTTTTGTTGTTTTTATTTTATTTATTTACATCATAAAAGATAGAATATTTACAAATTTTTTGGAATTTTAATTTATTTATTTATAAGGTGAAATAAATATGGATGTGGTTGTATGTACATGATGAATATGTACAAAAGGATATTTTTGTTTTCTTTTTAATTTTTCTATTTTTGTTTTGATTTTTATATTTAAAAATATATACAACATATACAAACCACTTTTGTTCTATTTTTAGAGGAAAATATATTTATTTATTTACAGGTCTATTTACACACATGAGCCCCTATCTCCCTCTACTTTGGCTTTTATGCGGTCAGGCCCATGCTGAGCCCTTCCTTGGGTTAGGTTGCTCAATATTTATTCTAAATATTTCCTATTTTTCTTTTTCATCTTCATTCTTTTATTTTTGCACAAAAACATGCTAATTATTAGTTTTTACACCATACATGCTTTTGGTAATTATTTGTATTTACACATATCTACATGCATTTGCAAAGGTTTTTGTAGTTAAAATATAAGAATAAAGAGTGATGAATGAGTATTCATCACCCCCCTATAATTAACTTTGCTAGTCCCTTAGCAAACACTTATTGAAAAAGAAGTGGAAAAGAAGAAAGAAAAAGAAAAAGAGAAGAATGTACACGGATCAAGGTTGATTATTAAACTTGCCTTCATTAAATTGAATTATGGAGCTTAATCAGATCTTTGGATTATTAATGTGCCGGAACCTTATTTGGACTTATGCTTAAAACTCAACAGCCTCTAAGTTCCACTAATCTCTAATCAAGACTCCTCAATGCTCCAGGTTAGAACAAGTCATCAAACACAAACCCTGAAGATCATGAATCTTTCCTTGTCCTGTGAATGTGAGGTATAAGCTCTCCACCTTAGAAATGGCAATTTGACAGCCCTCCCCAACAAGGTAACTCTATGACCCCAATCTGGCTACTCTTTCCTCGAGGAGCGGGGTATTCCCTTCTAAGTTCAAGTTCAACCGGCTCAAGAAGAGGAGGAAGAAGAGAATGGACCATGGCCAGTGTAGCCATGTATCCTTGGGAGCTTGACCAGTGTATCCAAGTCTCCCTGCTGCAAGCTACATAAGGTGGATCATGAATCTCAAGCTTTGCTTATTGCACTCTATATACATACTCCAGTGGGATTATCATTTTCTCTTAGACCCACCACTTTTTTGGAGTTATTTTCTTTTTGCATTTTTTTTCAAGTGCATCTATACAACATAGACATGTGCAGCATATATACAAGGAGTTTTTCCTCTTGAGCCAGTAGACTATCCCTCTTTTGAAGCTTTATTGCAACCCACAACTCCTGTCGTTAGACCTCATGGCAACCAGACCAAGTTGAGACGCACTTCCTTCACTAAAAGAAGAAGAGAGGTTCCGCCTAGAAGTACTACCCTCATATGCTACCCCAAGTCAAAGAAAGACTGCCTCCTCACCACCTCATCCGTAGAGAGCTCGGTGCAAAGTGTTGGTGTCCAAGTAAAGCCATTGTCCCTATGAGTCATGTGTTGTTGTTAAGTGCTCTACTTAGGCTCATTGAGATGACATGTGATCATAGCCTAGTGGACTTAAAGAATTAAGTCACCATGGACCTGAAAAGCCTTAAACCTAAGCCCTATAAGGTTCCTCTTAGAAATTAGGTTGATTAAGATCTTAATCAAGCTCCATTTCCCAATTTGATTCCAGGCTAGTTTAAATGTCGACTATCATCCAGAAAAACTATATACATATATACAAAGATGCTATTTACACAAATTTTTACAAACATGCAAAATTTTAGAAAAATGTTTTGAAATCATGAATGGATGAATGCATGAAGTGCAAGTTTTGCAAAAGTATTTACACACATTTACACAAGTTTTTTGCAAACTTTTGATTTTTAAAACATTTTGGAAAAATTTTGTACTATATACATAATTTTGATACAAAAATATTTACACAAGCTTTACACAAAAGATTTTTGAAATCATTTTTACAAAAATAATTTGTACAATAGCTATGTATGTGCAAATAAAAGAATGATTATAAACATGAAAAATTTTAATTTTTTGTGGTTTTTAGGGTTTTTAGCCATTTTATTTATTAACACACTCACACAAAGTACGAGTTATAGCTAAAGTATATATGGAATACTTACCTCAAACGATTGTTGGGAAAGATAGTATATGGGTTATAATAGATCGTCTGACCAAGGTAGCACACTTCATTCCATTAAGCTTATCTTTCAGTCCAGTCCAGCTTGCTGAGTTATATATTACACATGTGATCCATCTCCATGGCATTCCAAAGGAAGTAGTTTCCAATCGAGATTCATGATTCACCTCACATTACTGGAAGAACTTCATGAAAGCCTTAAGTACACAACTATGCTTTGAGCACAACATATCATCCACAAACAGACGATCAGTCAAAACGTACGATTTAGATACTAGAGGATATGCTACGAGCGTGTGCCTTAGAATGGAAGAGATCATGGATTAAACATTTGCCTCTTTCATATTTCACCTATAACAATAGTTATCATGCAAGTGTTGGCATGGCACCATTTGAAGCACTATATGGACGTAGGTGTACTACTCCTTTGTGTTGGCAAGAGTTTGGGATAAAGAACCTTTATGATTTAGATAGACTCCAGGAGACACGAGAAGCTATAGAGTTTGCTCGAAAAAGATTAATAACTGCCCAGAGTTGCCAGAAAAGCTATAGTGATACCAGGCGAAGAGACCTTAAGTTTGAGGTAGGAGACTTTGTATTTCTCAAAGTATCGTCTATGAAGGGAGTTCAGAGGTTTGGCTTACGTGGGAAATTGGCATTCAGATGCGTGGGTCCCTTTGAAATCATTAGCGGATTGGAAAAGTTGCATATAGACTTGTGCTTCCTCCACATCTTTCGGCAATACATGATGTTTTCGTGTATCAAATCTAAAAAAGTATATTAACGATCCTGAGCATAAGATAAACTATGATGATCTGCATGTTGAGCCAGACTTGACATATCTAGAAATACATGTGCAAATACTAGACAGGGATATCAACAAATTGAGGAATAAAGAGGTACCTTTAGTTAAAGTGTTGTGTCACAACAAAGAGTTTGAAGAAGCCACATGGGAACCTGAGGTAGAAATGAGAGAAAAATACCCATACCTGTTTAAATGATAACACTATGTACTGTGTATATCTTTATTATAAATGAAATGACATTCATTCTCTTTAAGGTTGTTATGATTTCAATCCTCTTGAAGGTTGTTATGCCTGCATTTCTAGTCTCGAGGACGAGAATTCCTTTAAGGTTGCTATAATGGTAAGATCTTAAACTTGGCATCTCTCGGATCCTATGTAATAAGATCTGCTTGTCAATAGGAAACCAACGGAATTTGTTTCATGTGAATCGGACTTCATTTCGATTTGTTATGATTTTAAGAAGAAAGAGAAGGAGGTTTAAAATGTCATTAACCCATAATGACTATCATTAAGACTAATTAAGCACGATTAAAGAAACTAATGATAGATTGAAAATGCTAATGGTCATTAGCGAACACTAATTAATAGTTAGCAAAAGATAAGCATAAGACACGAAAGTTAAATTGTGATTAGTGAAAGTTAGTCATGATTAGCGTTAATTAAGCGTTCCTAGCGAATCTAGAATCATCTAGAATGTTCTAAATTAAGCCCTAAGTTTTGGATAAGTTTTGATCAAAACCATGGGCAAATACTATGGGTTGCTAACCGCAGTTAAGGTTTAAACCATGGTTTTCTAACAAAGGTTAGCGGTTTTCCGGAGCCTATAAATACCCCCTACCCATTCATTCTCTAATTTCCACTACCACCACCACCTCAAGGACAAGGGTCGAGAGATCGGGAGGAGGAGTGGGAGGCGAGGAAGGAGCGCTAGCGAAGCACTGCTAGGAGAACGAGGAGGAGGAATGTACGATCCTCTCTTAATTTGCTTCGTGAGTTAGGTTTTCGATTCATCTTATTTTCCAGTTTGGTTTTCAATTCATCTTCTTTCCGGTTCGTTTTCTATTATGGTTTGAGTAGAAATCTGTGTAACACCCTACTTAGGTGCGGGCGGCTATGCACGTCAGTAAACCCTGTGATTCACCACACTTTCACTCACCTAAGATGCGTGGCATCAACCGATTCTCCATTGCCTTTTGTTCTATTCTTTCTCTCCGCTTTTATAGTTATTTTGATGGAGAAATATGTGTAATACCTTACTTAGGTGCGGGCGGCTATACACGTCAATGAACCCTTTGATTCGTCACACATTCACTCACCTAAGACACGCGGTGTCTACCGATTCTCCATCGCGTGTAGTTTGGTTATATTATTTCACTTTCCTTGTTGTTTTCCTCTCGATGATTATATAGAGGAAAATCTTTCCTTTTTCCTTTTAAAATATGTCCCGATATAAGGGGAAACTCGACGAAATTTTCATAGAAATTTATCCCAATATAAGTGGAAACTCTGCCGAAATGTTCCTAGAAATATCATCCCGTATAAGGGGAAGCTCTGCTGAAATTTCTAGAGAAAATATGTTCTTCGCATTCTTCGTGTTCTTTGTATTCCTCGTGTTCTTCGTTCGTTCTTGACGTTCTTGACGCGTTCTTAGTTCTTTTATACGAAAATGAAATTCGACCATTTCAGGAGCCTTAAATAATCCTTACTGAAAACGAAACACGACAAAGCACTGCATACGCGAGAGAGAGCTCGATTAGGTAACGAAATCCTTCCTTTTGTTATTGGATTTTCATACAAGATTTTGAAATTCCTGATTTTATATTCTTCGCAATGAAGAACCCTAAGTTTACCTATTTTTGAGATAATATGAAAAGTTGCTTTCTGATTCCCACTAAAATAAGGGTTAACCATCATATTGATACAGTGGCTTGGAAATGTAGGATTTGAGAGTTATCATAAGCATAAATATGAGTATATATAGATATGAATTAATATATATATGTGGATCTATACTCATATTAAGGAATATGCAAATTGAAGGCTTAATGGAAGAATTACATCATGGGAATTGATGTGTATTAAGTTGGATCCTGAAAAAGATCGTGTGTCACGTTAAGGATGACTCGGAGTAGAAATACAGGTCGGACATGTAATCTGTAGGTTTGTCGGAAGGAATCCGTATTGACGTGGCCCTACCTAGGTGGTACATGGTTGCCTTATTATGATAAGTGCGCACGAAATAAATAATTTGCAACGCGTAGTACCGGGTGTCAATATCTTCGGGTTGAATGACAGAAGATGTAGTCATGCCATGTGGAGCCACTGGTGGTTGGATAACGGCTGGGTCACGATAACATGTATTTAAAGCCGCTAGGTAGTATGATTAAATGTTAGTCTGAGGTTTTAAGCAACCAAGTCCTCGAGGAACGATGTGCTCCTTTGTTTGCCAGGCCGAGGGCTTGAGACCCTAATTAATAAAAGAAAAGGAATTTGTTAGGGTAATATTGGAAGATTGGTTGAGGCAACGTGCAGCGACATAATCTTACCAGATCAACGCAATCTCCAATCTCAAAGTGTCTACAGCTTCGGAGTCCATATAGTGGTGGGGCAATTCTCTTGACTAATTCCTGACATGGAATAAAAAGGAATATGACTTAAATTAATGAGAAGGAATGAAACTTTTGTGATAAAAAGTTTTGTAAAATTACACCATTTGTTTTTTTCTCTTCTTCGTTACTTAGCGTTTGCTAGTTGTTATCTTATGATTTATGGAAAACCAAAGAGGTGCCGGTGAGACGACGTAAGAACTTTAGTAATCCAGCCAGCTAACGTAGTAGCCATCCAGCCAGCCGTAGTAGCTTTACTCTGTAAGGTAGTTGGTAATCTTTATATATATTTTCTTTCGAGCTGATGTACATGTAGATGGTTATAGTGGGACAATGTATCATGTGAACTTTATATTGTGAATGGAAAAGTGTTGAAATACTTCCATCTGAGTATTTTTAATTGCAGTTTGTTTCTGAATGATAGTTGTGATTGCTGAATAAATTATTGCTGAGTAACCAGATCCGGATATGGGAGGATCTGACGGCCTGGAATACGAGTCGTGACATCTTTTATATTGATGTCTAGGATCAACATTATTTCTCTTGATACGACATCGCTTATTACTCAAGTTCCTTATATTGCCTTCAAGGACAATCTCAATTGCCTCATCAAGTCCTCCCCAAGGTCGACTAACCCTCAAGTGTACTTCCATCTTGCTAATTTAGGTTTCGCATAATGCGTAGGTATAGTATTGTTGGGCCATGGTGCTTGACAAATGCGAAGAGAATTCATTTGTCGATTCATAATCTTCATGTCATTCCTTCAGTGATGGAAGGTTAATGGCTCCAAACTTGTTTATGTTGGTCGCCTTTATCTTCAAGACACATATTTGTTTTTTCCTCTCATCTCTTTCCTAAGCTCTTCCAGTCACTTGCGTCATTGGTTAGAAGAGTATTTTAAGGTTACATACATGTTGATACATTGTTACTTCAATGTTCATTTCTCTTCCTAGGATAGGTCTATAGTAATGACTAGAAGAGTTGCTTGTTTTGATGTCTGTCACAATTATGGTTTGACTACTTTGGCCTTTCTTAGTCATATTTTCCTTGTTGTGTACCTTGTAGGATTAGGTCTTTATTGGGTGTAGGGATCAATAAGTGCTAGTTATTGTGATTATAACATCTTGCTACAACCCTATTTATGGGGAAGGGAAGAGGCCCCTCGGTGGAGGTGTTGGAAGAGAGAGGAAATTAGGAAATACAAGGGTGTGTTCCTCATAAACACAACAAAAGGTCCTTGACCACCGGTTAGTGATAGGAGGTGAATGAAGATGAGGTGGCAGTTGACTTGGTGGGCACCAACCAATAAAAGAGAGGGGTTGTCCTACCTTTGACTGAGTCAAGGTGCAGGTAAACATCGTCTACAATGCACTGAGAGGGCTCTACTTATCCAATTGGGTGAAGAGAGGTGTAGGAGGCTGACTAAATCAACAACACCACATAGTGTCCCAATAAAATTCAAAAATATAAAACTCAAATAAATAAAAAAGTAATAATAATACTATCATCCAAATAAAACCTTTCTTCATAAAAGTTTCATATCTCTAAGAAATCAAGAATTTTCATGAAAGATCAATGTTGCAAAATGTGCTTACAATAATATATGATGTTTGTTTAGCATTTTATATGTATAGAGTACATATCCTTTTTTGTTTTTGTAATTTTATCTTTGTTTTATAATATACTATGTGCATATTATAACATATTATATTAATATAATGGTTAGTAGATATTTACTTTTTATTTTTAATATGTGAATTAGTGGCTAAAATAAACTGATATGTATTTACATATATATACAATATAACTATTCTCTTTTTATCTCTTTCTCTACTTTTCTTATTTTATGGATTTTGTTTCTTTTTTAGTTAGCTATATGACATGAAACAGAAACAAACTAAAAAATAATTAAGATAATAATGTGAAATTGTACATAAAATGATAGTTTATGATCAGGTCGCTTGTACAATATATTATATAGCTCAAAACCCTAGCACATATGAACTCCAAAAATATTAGAAGCAGTCTTGTTTGAATGGTAATTTTGTGAATAATAATTTAGAAGTGAGCTTCGTTCAATATGTGATTGTATAATTGATAAATCAGGCTTGGGAATCGTCTGTTAAAAATAGGATTAGGCTTTTGAAGCTGTGCATGGAAGTTACTATTTTAAGGATTTTCATGAGTTAGTATCATATGTATATGTTTACTATAGAAGTGGTTTCACATCAATTCTAATTGATATGATTATTTTAGAAATTATGGAAGATTGTATAGAGTATACAAGGGTGAATATGCATACATGAATTTTCAATTTTTGCTTTTCTCGATTTTATTTTTTTAAATATGCTTATGTTTATTTATGTATTAATTTATGATTCTTATTTTACATATGTATTCATAATAATATGATCTTAAGATGTAAAAGAAGGTGTTTGTTAAGTATCTAAGATCAATCCTCATGTATTAGGTGAATGAGTCACGAGTTCATCAATGGTGGCCTTGATTGTTATGGCCTTAGATTGATTGCGTACTTATTTTCTATTAGTATTGCTTATGTGTCTTGTAGGTCTTGGGTTATGGAGATGCTAGTTTATTCTTGTTTCACCACTCCAGCCTCCCTAAGGCCTTATTTGTAGGATTATAGGGCTTGCTGATATTTTCTTGTCCATCGCTCCTCCATGATACCATTAATTTCTCCCTTGAAAAGAAGTGTATTATAAAGAGTTGTCGCAATGTATCTTAGCTCAGCATGCTTTTTATTATTTCATTGAGTGTATTATCAATCAAGATGGCTTTGAGCTACTTAGTTGTGTACTAGTGATATCAAAAGAATGATCCTTTAAAAAAAATGTCACATTACTAAGGGCTGCTATGGAGGATTGCAGGTTTATATTCATGCTCTTGTATTGGTCGAGGGATTGGTTGGTTATTGGTGGTCACTCTTTCTTATTTTTATTGTTGGTGTAATAACAATCTTTGAGTAATTATGTTCGATCAGCTGCTAATGGTTTCGAAGCTCTATCAACTAGTTGTCTACTAACAATTGCTTGCATGACTGATTGATTACCATTATATGACCTTTCCTTTTCGAGAAATTGAGTTGATGTCAACTTGTGCTCGATTACATAGGTTAATTACCGTGGGTCCTTGAGTTCATGCAATTAGTCGACTACCAAACATTGTTTAACCGATTGGTCAATTATCAACCACCCTTTTACTTTTGAGCATTTATCTTGGCACCAACTCTAGCTCAAGTATGGCTGGCCAATAACTGATAATACTTAATTTTGAGTAACTAGTCGATGCCATTGGTTGCTCAAGTGACTAATCAATTACTAATGGCTTCCCTAAGAATTTTGAGTATCAGACATGATGCCAACTTTAACTTGATAAAATTGGTCAAAAATTAGTAGCCACTAAGTACAAAAAACTAGTCAACTATCAGTGATTGCTCAAACAATATGTCGATTACTAGTAGTTTCCCTTTGCTTTTCTATGTAACTCAATTAACAACGACCACTAGCTTAGGGGGATGCGGATTGGTCTTCTCTATTGTCCTTTTTGGTTGCACTTTATTCGATCCAACAACACGATGGTAACGTGACAAGGATCATTGTCTTCACAAACCCTAGGCAATGGATGGCCATTACTATTTGGGATAAAGAGGATGTACATGTGGTATAAGAGAGAGAGAGAATTGTTGGAGTTGTTACTTAATCAAAGAATGCTAGGGTTGCCTTCTCTTTTATAATAATTTGGATGGCTAGGATGCACTCCTAATAATAATCAATGATCAAGATTAATTTGCAATCTCTGATATTACATGCAATCTCCAACAATACAAGTTGAACGATAATCTCCAATTATTGCAATCAATCACCAACATGCATAATGCATGGGAAAAGGAGTAACCTCCTTCCCATTATAAGGTGGACGGCAACCATAGTGGGAGCCACCATGGTCATCCACTCCATATTATGAGAAAGAGTCTTCTACTCCTTCTCCCAATGTATTGTAATATCTATTTATACATGTTGTATATTTTCTAATTGAACTATGATCAAATATTTTCAAATTACTTGTGACGATTGAAAATAGACTATTGATAATTATGAATCATATTCAACCATCAAAAGTCAAATGTAAATCACATTTACATTAATTGTATAATGCGAATACAATTCATATTAGTCTTTAAACTGTGAATCCTATTCACAATTAATTCTCTCCTTGATAGCTGTCAATCTCATCCACATTATCTATTATTATTGTGGATAATAAAATCCACATTAATCTCATCTACGATAATAAATCTAATTTAATTATCTAAGATGTCTCTTTACACATATCTGAATAATGTGAATCACGTATATATATATAGTATGATAACAAATCCAATTTAATCATCATTATTTCTCTTGATTTTCTAATGCTTAGATATTATCTCTAATGGAATGATACTTGAACACTTCAAGAATAGTGTGCCTTTTGTGCAGATACTGGAGAAAAGTTTAGGACGATTGTATATGTCATGTATAGTGACCTGGATAGGAAGATCTAATCTCATATCCAGATCTAGGAGATCTCTCAGAGATGTCTGATTAAATCAGACATTATATCCAATCTTCTCATTGCATCTGAATCATATTCAAATCAATATCCAACATTTAAATCAAGATTGGATAACTCATTTATTAAGTGGAGTCACTAAAATCCAAAATATTTAATCACTCCTCAAAATGGATGCGTCATGGTATATAATCAGTTAAGATAATATTATCCTCGAGTATTCCCAATATACGTACATCCTGTATACTAGAAGAGATTGATTAAACCCAAAGTTCTAATCTTATTTGAATTGTCTTCTTCAAGGTTTTATCATTAAATTTCTCTTTCGATCATTGGGAGTTGCTATTAATCATATACTTTCCAAAATCAAATATAATACCTACATATCTTATCTTGTTTTGGAAGCAAGATGAAACTATATGTTCGTTTTGAGAGATCGTATTGCTCATATACCCTTATATACACTCCAGCTCACATTGTATAGACCTTGATTAGGTGATCAACTTAATGGCCTGGCTAATGTACATACTTAGACACATAGTAAAACATCCATTTCCAATCAGAGGATGTGAGCCTATATCATGACAACATACAACATATGTCTTAGCTATCTCGATCTCACTAAGTCAACTCTTTGACTTAACTCATCCAACACCTCTGAATCTCTATTTTTATGTAGAGGACCAATATCAAGAGGTTTTTCAGACGTCAACCTTTGGAGTAAGGGTTTTTGTCTCCTTCTCTGGATGGAGATCCTTTCTTGACAATCATTTGACGGTGCTAGGTGTGTCCTCAATCTAACTCTTTAACTATCTTCTTGGTACTAGCCTTTAAGATCCAACCATTGGATCAATCGTTTTATGATTATAATGATGGCTAAGGTATAAAATTCTAATTGTACTAAGGGAAACAATAAGTGTATCACTCATTAATCTTAGATAAGGAGTTGAAATTAATACCTTTTATTGATATATAATACAATAACATTTATTGTGGAAACGGTTGCCCATGCTCACATGTCTAACAATCTCCCACTAGCCCTCAGAACCATTCAAGTACAATCTTTAAATCCATACTCATTACATGATGGTCGAAAATCTTCTTGGATAAAAACTTAGTAAGGGTAATAAAAATATTGTTAGCAGAGCCTGCCTTTGTGATTACGATATCACCACATTTCTGTATCTACCAGATGATGTAGTATTTCCTTTCCACGTGCTCGCTCTTTCGATGTCATATGGGTTCCTTCGCCTGAATTATGGATTCTATTTTATCTTAGAAAAACATGATGGAAGTATTTGGGAGTCTACATTCATATCCAAGATGAACTCATGAAACTACACCGCCTCTTTCGCAGCATCTAATGCGGCAATGCACTCAACTTCTGTCGTTGAATTAATCATGGTGTCCTGCTTCTTGCTGTTCTAGCTCGCATCATCAATTCAGTAAGAATATGAACCCCAAAGTTGACTTTAGATCATCAAAATCAGATTAGAATTACTAATATTTATATCCTAAGACATGGTGATAGGGATACAATCAGATATGGATATATTCATATATGTTTGTCATCGTATATATTTTTAAGAAGATATGGATATGAATTTTTTATTTAGCAGATACATATATATGCGTTTTTATTTTTTTTACAGGTACAGATACGGATACGGATGTTATTTTCATTTTTTAGGATACATGTACGGATATGGTTACATATTTTTTAATGGATATAGATGTGAATATTCGTATTGCTGAACCTATGTCTGTATATTGTATATACATAGACCAACCTGTATGTGTATCTTCAAATATGTTATAGGATTTCCTTCAATAAAAAGCATCTGGGGTCATTTTAAATGTGCAAAGAAAAATATACATATGTTTATTATTTAATTATTTATTACACAAGATATTAAATTTAGTATAATACATTCTCTCTTTTTATTTTGTTGTCTCTGTAGATTATTAATTTTGATTCAATTATCTATTAACTTTAACTTTACAAAAACAATCCTAATGAATGCAAACATTAGAGGATATCTATTATCCATTGGATAATTGTTTCCGTTTATTAAATATATGTATTCGAATCATGATTATTTTCTTCCATATGGGTATCCATTTTTAAGGATATAGTTTGCAAAATTCAATATCCATAATGTATTAATCTTCCTACCTGTATCCAACTTTTAAAGAGGATAATGATATGGTAATACCTATATATGTATCCATTCGTTTGCATCCCTACTTGGACATCACTATCTCCATAGATAAAGATGTAATCGTGCATCTTTCTTAGTTATTTGAATATCTTCGTTATTGCATTCCGGTATTTTTTTCCATAGTAGAATTGATAACGACTTACCACTCCCACTGCATGACAGATATCCAACATTGTACACATCATATCATACATTAGGCTTCCTACAGCTTATGTGTAAGGGTATCCATCCATGGCTTTCTTTTCCTCAATACTTTGAGGAGCCATCCCTTTAGACATGTAGATATCGTGTCTTAAGGTAAGGAAATATAGATCTTCTTTATGTACCCATGTTGAGACGATCCAGAATCCCCTTTTCTCTGTTTCTGAGTAGCTTTAGGCCCAATATGTAAGAGGCTTATCAAAGGTATGGGATAACCAGACCTTAATACTAGTCATCATCCATGCATCATTACCAATGATAAGGATGTCATATATGTCAAGCACGACGAACACAAATAACGCTCCCACTAAGCTTCTTGTACACACATGGCTCATCATGATTCTAAAAGAATTCGTAACTCTTTCATGGCTTCATTGAAAATGATGTTCTAGCTACGAGAAGATTATTTGAACCCACAGATGGACTTTTTTAGCTTGCAAACTTTGCCTTCCTCAACTATGAATCCTTGGGGCTGCTCCATATAGATATCCTCCTCGAGGGATCCATTGAGGAATGTGATCTTGACATCCATCTTCCAGATGTCATAGTCGAGAAACAACTATAGCTAGCAGTGTTTTGATGGACTTAAGTATGGCTATATCAAGTAATATCTCAACGCAGTCGATGCCTTCTTCTCTCTATATGTAACCCTTGACTAGAAGTTGTGCGTTAAAGGTCTCTTCCTTCTATTAAAGTGATTGATTGGGGGTGCCTAACGTTCGGTCTTGGAGGAGCATGTGGTGTCCGACAAGTTAGATCCAGCAAACACTGTATCAACCCTCTCCTGGCTCTCGGCAAATAATCAATCAAATTAGACAAACAATAAACCCCCAAATATAGATAGAGCAATAAAGAAATGAGGGGTGAAATTTAATATACCCTACATAATATGTATAGTGATAAAGTAGTAGGGTTTGAACCACTGACAACAAATGTGGAGAGGTATAATTATTATTAATTAATAAAAACTAATAATAAATATTTTTTGTACTTTTTCAGCTTTTTTATTTTAAGTATATTCATTTTTTGTATTTTATTTTTTTAAAATTTTCTTATATTTTTATATTTTTAATTTTTATGTCCTATTTAATTTTGTACATTTTTATTTTCTTTTGATTTATATATAATATATATGTGTATATCACTATATATAATAATATCAATAATATAGATATTATAAATAATATATAAGCTATATAATAACTAAATATATGGAAATATATATAGGAACAACCCTTTCTATTTTTTAAGGTTTTAAATATATGTATTATTTATTTATAATTAATAATAATATGTATATAACTATTATAATATATATTATGTATAAGGTTATATAATATTAATTATAGTAAATATAGCCAAATTTTGAAAAATAAAGTATTTTTGTAGATTTAATATTTTTCTCTATTTTTAGATTTTTATATATTTTTTTCTAACTTTTATGCATTTTTAATGTACTTAATATATCACAACAGTGAGATATATAAATAGGCCAAATTATTTTGGGTATTAAAAATAAAAGATGAGTTAAAAATTGCCAAAACTATTTTTAATATATATTAGGATATATAAAAATATACAACAGATAACTAACTTTTGAAATTCTGTAGAATTTTTACTGATTTTTATAGTATCTTAGGGTTTTGTAATTCTTAGTGCTTCTTATTATATTTCTTGTGATTTCTGATCTGATGGTACAATATATACTAATATATACTATATTCATTTTTTTTGGAAAATTTAAGGTGGTTTTATATTTTTTGTAATTTTATATCTAAACAAGGAATAAATTACTCCCAAATATTTTTTAATAAATAGAAAAATGCAATAAAATACCAATAAAAATAATGACTTGAACAAGCATTATATCATGTATATGACATATGTTTCCAAAAATTTTGAGGCACCAGATCTATTTGAGAAAAATAAAATACATAATATAAAATAAACATCATGTAAGGGTATTATTGAAATAAAAATAAACTTCGAGGTTCTGTAGTAAAAATACCTCTACATATCACACTTATTTACAAGTTTATGGACTAAACTTTTATATTAAAAGTTTTAGGGCTTTCATGTAAAAAGCCCAAGCACCTCAAGTGGGGGGGGGCTAGGTGAGGGTGACCTGACACAGAACCTACTTGTAATTTAGAATAAGTTCAGGGAGTCTATTGCAATATTTACACAAATATGTGAACTACCTTAAATATTTACATGGTTACTTGGTAAATACTAAAAGGCGATGGGCTACTTATAAATTTATCCAATGGTGCTTTATCTGATGGATGTGAGCGCTCCACGTGGCTTGATCAACGATGGATGAGGCACGTCGATTCAGCTAAAATAGATGGCCCATATTAGATCTGAGCTCGCTCCACAATCGAACGACTCTGAACGTTGATGGAAGAAGATTCCTTATGTAGAGTGACAAGTGCGAGGAAAGTTTTTTCACTCCCAAGGAGTGGTTGACTGAAAAAATGCCACCTGATTTTGAGATAAAAAGAATAGTAAAGGTCATTGTATCGACAAGGTGGATTTTAGTAGAAAATTTATTTATTTTATTTATACTCCTAAACTTAGATGTAAAGAGATTAAGTATGGGAGTGTCAAATGCAGAGAGGCAAACTGTTATAAACTACTGTAAAATTATAGTATTGGTTTCCTAAATTTTATTTATTTTTGGATAATTTTGGATTTTTATTTTATTTTATGAATTTTACTTTTTTTTGCTATTTTAATACACCTATGTAAAAATATAGATATATATTTTGTAATTTTATATTTTTGTTTTAATTTTGTTATTTTATATTGATATTTTAATTTCCTATTTTTATGAAGTTTAAAGATGTTTTTTAGAATTTTTATGGATTTTGTAGTATTTTTAATGTTGATAACAATGTTTTTTATTGAAAATCATGAAGTATTTTTTTAAATAGAAAATAATGAGAAAATATTTATATTTTATTTTTTTTATAAAGTAGATAAAAATATCTTCAAAATGATAGGTTGTATTTTATATGATTTTATTGAATTAGTTATGATTTTTCAAAGCTTTTGTGTTTGTATTTTTTATTGATTTTAATATTCAATATTTATTTTGTTTTTGGTTTTCTGTGTATAGTGAAATATACAAAAGGTTTATTTCTTAGAATTTTTAATGATGTTTTTATTTTTATGTATTTTAAAGTTTTTTTATATTTTTGTTATTTCAATGAATTATAAAAAAAGAATTTTTTTAATTTCAAAACTAAAGTGATACAGTATAGAGTGTAGTATAGGGTACTCTTATGTATTTTTATTATATTTTTATATTTTGTTTTTTATTTATTATATATTATAACATGTAGTATATTATATATAAACGATATGGGTATATCTGCAATTATAAGAAAAAACTGGGTGCACAAGTGTAATATGCAAAAGTTGGGAGTAGTATTTGCGCAATTGTTACGAAGCACATGATCTTTCACATGACCGCACCATCACCTGGACCTGTTCAGAAAATCATAACATCCGATGGTTATAGATGAAAATCACCCCAAAATTATTTAACGATGAACATGCTGATAACGTGCTCTTTATTGTGTGGTGGGGTGGTGGGGACGATGTGCAGATGACACGTGGCTTGATCGGGTTCGTGCGATCGGATATAATTGAGCGGCTGCTCTGATCTGTGTTCTTATGTCGACACATGGAAAGGCTGTAAAATATAGCCTTTGGATCAAATCTGATCCAAGGGCCTCTGTACGATCTGAGAGAGAACATTGTTCTTCCCCTTTTTGAATCAAGTGGTGGCATTTCACGTCGGATGGTCCCGATCGGAGGTGACGAAGATTCAGTCGTCGGTTAGCGCACAAATAGGATGCTACAAAGTGTGCTCTAGATGACGACGATCAACTACTACAGGTGGAGGTGCTCAACGACTTTTGATATACATTTGTTCATCACGACACAGTTCGATGATGTCGACGAAAAATCATATGCGGCAGTAGTGGATTTTTCTCCTGTTGATGAAGGTACTTCAAGGTGTTTCGGTTTGAGGTGTTAAAGGTCAGGTGATGCTCGATATGACCGTGGCGGCATTCTGTTGATCGACTCCAAGCGTATCGGATCTCGAATTTCAGATCACGATGGTGTTGCGCGACAAATAACTGCTTCTTAATCTGAACAGTTCGAGTCACACTCCAAGGGATAGAAGTGGTTGATGAGAATCGGCTCCAGATGCTCGAATCCAAATGAAAATCAGGCGTGTGCGATGCAGATGTATTCCTCCAGGTGGTTTCCTGGGGCCGATGCTCTCGGTGTTGTGCTGACTCGAGTGGAGTCAGATCTCCATGACCTACAGATGTAATAAAAGGCGCGAGGATGCCTCGATCGAGGTGTTAAACGTAAAACAAGGAATGAATGGATGTGGGAGCTATAGGAAGGATGGAGGAATAAGCTCCAAGCTCCGATCACCTTGTATGATCAGAGATGACAGATATGATGGATATAGGATAAAATGGATGGATCAGAAAGGAGATGGAATCGGAATGGATTGGGGATCAATTGGATGAAGACTAGAAAGATTGAGGAGGAGAATAACAGAGAAGGATATCAGAAGGGAGAAGGAGAAAGTTACCGATCTAACATGGAAAGAGATGTGGAGGAAGTCGCCTGTTGACAGAGCTCAAAGCGGAGCTCTGCTGTGTCGTGGCCTCTACGTGCGGTGGATGCGGAAGCTGAAGCGATGCACAAGGTGGCGAGCCGCACTGGATCACGGTGGAACTCTCCCTCGACCACTCAACGACAGAGGAGCGAGAGCTGTCACTCTCTCGAGACCTCCCTCTCTTGAGGCTCAAAGAAGCAAAAATGGCAGATCAGAGCTCAGAGGGGCGTGTCTAGGGTTTATATAGGTGAGGTGGAGTGGAGCTCAAGCAAGCTGTTTTGATCATCGCCGGCAGAGTTCGATGATCGAAGGGTGGTTGGAATACCGGCCAGTGGCCGGGTCATTGGCGCAGTTGGAGGAAAAAGAGGCGGTGGCAGGGAAGATGAATCAGGGAAGTAGAAGGGAAGCGGGGAAGAGGGATGCGAGATGAGAGAGGAAAAAAAGTAAATAAAATAAAATAATTAATTAGATAATTAATTAAATTAAATAATTAATAAATATATAAATTAATAGCTAGATTAAATAAATTAATTTAAGAAATAATTAAGCAAATAATTAAATAGTTAAATGAATAATTAAGTAATTAAATATATGATTAAGTGTAATTTAAATAATTAAATAACTTATTAAATAAATATTAAATGCATAAATAAATATATGAATGAATAAATATATAAATTTAATTTAATTTATTATTATAATATAAATGAAGTGTATAACTAATATAAATAAAATAATATAAATTAAAGTACATGGTATAATATATACCAATATGGTCTCAAAACCTACATTTTGCATATTAACTTTGATTTTAGCGAAATCAGTGTCATTTGGTAGATAATTAAATAAAACGAACTTTAAAACTAAGTTTGCCCAATTAAGAGTCCATATGGGTGAGTTATGAGGTCAGGAAAATTTAGGTCATGGCTTCGTCGATTCAGGATTTATTGGCATTTTGTCCTAAGTTTATATTTTATATTTTTCTATTAATTTTTTGAAAGATTTTAGAAAATAAATTAAGTTAAACGGAGTTACAGATAATTAGTTAGAAAATCAGGAAGTTATATACATATAGTACATATAGACAACGGGGCCCAAACGTAAAAACTCACTTGTTTCATTCTAATATTTTTTGATATTTTTAATAGATAGTATTAGTTACAAACAAAGTTTAAAAGTGAGATTGATCAATTTGTAGTTTTCTATAAATAGTTGTGATCCTTGAAAGTCAGTTTTTGTGGCTCTTTCATTTCATTGTAATTAATTATTTTTATATTGAATAATTTTTCGGATATTTTTATAAAATAATATATATTTATATGAACAACTTTTGTAAAGAAAGTATTTTGGGTTGAGATTATCTAAGTGATAAATAAATTAGGTGAAATGTTTATAATGTGAAAAATATGTAGATATATTTTTGTGATCTGGATTTTATGATATTTTTATACACTATATTCCTTATCTCCTCTTACTTATTTATTTTGTCGATCAAGTCAATATTGACTCGGTCTCGAGGTCAGGATCAGTCTGTATATTCTATATACATCCATCTTTTTCTTTTATTTTTCAATTTTCTCTTTATTATTTTATTTTAGATAAAATAAGTGTTAAATATATAATATTAATATTTATTGTTCGAATGTTAATTAATGAGAATTAGTGAATATTTACATGTATTATACCAAGGATTTTAGCCAAAATGAAATAATAAAGGCGATGAATCATGGATTCATCATTCCCCTATACTTTACCTTTGCTAGTACCTTAGCAAACACTTATTCTATAAATAAGTGCAAGTAAAAAGAAAAAGAGAAATGAAAAAATAGAACTTAGAAGATGCTTGTTTCTTTAAATTGAATCTCACTTCACCCAAAATTTAGAACTTGGAATAGGCCTTTGGGTTAATAGTGTGTCGAGACTCTATTAGAATTAGAATTTAAGCCTTGACAACCCTATGGTTCCATAAATCCTTATCCAGGTTCATCTCAAAAGCCAGCTTAGATCCACCCATTCATCGCTCAAACTTTTCGGCTTTGAAAGCAATCTGTATTGTGTGTGAAATGTTTTAACTCTTCCCGCTTTAGAGAAGCGAAGAAACCACCTATCCCAGTAATATACTCCCATTGAGCCCTCATCCAGCTACTCGATCCTCGAGGATGGGTGTATTTCCTTCTAAGGTCATGTCGTGTTGTGTCCACAATCAGATATAGAAAGAAAAGGAAGAATGGGAAGAGAACTGGAACATGATTAGTGTAATCACATCTTCTTGTGAAGCTTGGCCAGTTTATCCAAGTCTCCACTAAGATAATGCACGCTTTTCTAAAGCTTGGACCATTGTGGTCAAATTTGTCTTTGGAGTATGGCCTATTTTTGGTAGAAATAATTGTTGCACTGCATAGATCTTTTGTGCCCCGATAGATATAGCATATTTTCTTTCCGTTCATTTTTTGGGGTCTTTGAAAAAATTGGGCCAGCAGATGCTTCCCTCATCCGAAGCTTTATTTCAATCCCAATTTCTCCCACCTTTAGACATCAACGCCACTAGACAATGATGGAAATGCACCACCGAAATGGATTACCCTTGGCAGCCCCATGCATGTTGAGCTAAGTGTAGATTGCATGAGTTCAAAATGATTAAATGGAGAAGAGTTAAACAGATGACATCAGGTGTCCTAATTAAGAAAATTCAACTTGAATTCCGAACATGTCCCATGGAACCTAAAGAATTAAGTCTACAAGATATGAAGAGTCTTAATTCTAGATCCTAATAGTCTCTTTAGAATTAAGTAGATTAAGGCCTAAACCAAGCTCCATCTCTCATACTTAGATCCATTCGGTTCAAGAATCAGACTTGTTCTGAAAAATGCGAATGAATGCAACAATTTTTTATTTTTTTTGATGTAATTTTTTAGCTTAAACTTTTTATGTGATTTTTAAAGATTTTTCAAATTTTTATTTACTTTTAATACTTTTTAATCTTTAGGAACTTTTTTGAAAAAGTTAATGGATTAATTCAATTTACAAATTTTACAAGAATTTTATACATTTTTTATAACGGATTTTATAAACATTTTATATATAGATTATACGGATTTTATGTAAGATTTTGTTCAAGAATTTTACAAGTTTTAAATAATTAAGGATTTTATCCATGTATTTTACAACATATTTTATATACAAGTTTTTAAGTTATTTTTTGTTAAGTCATATTTATGGTTTTCTTTATGCTTTTAAAAATCCAAAATATACACCCATATTTTTAGAGAGCCATATAATTAAAAAGTACGAGTTATGGTTTCTAAATTATATATAGAATATATATACAACACCCCCCTATACTTAACATGAACTATGTCCTCATAGTGACCAAAGAAGAGGCAAAGGAAGACATAACTCAGACTAAGTATAGATTGGTGAAAACAATTATATACAACAATGATTAAAAAAGAATAACAAATAAAGGAATATAAATCAATCATCTCCTCTATACTTAGGATCAAGTGATAATAAGGATAGCAAACTCAAAATCGAAGATGATGGACGTCAACATAATGTACACAATCAACGACTCAGCTTGTCCCCCTATACTTAGGGTAAAATATCCCTAAGTATAGAGAAGAATATAAATAATTTAGGGACAAGCAAGAGAGCAGGTGATACAAAAATCGAAACAATAAAAAATTGAAAATTAGCAATATTAACCCCCCCATACATAGTTCAAAGCACACCCTAAGTATAAGAAACAACAGAGGTAATAGAATAGAACAATGTGGTCAACACAGTATCTACACTCCTTCTATACTTAGGTAAAGTACATCCTTAATATAACAAAAATCCTAAATGAAATCTAAGGGTGTAAGACAAATGGAAGAAAGAAAGAATAAATCAACAATATATACAAGGTGATCTTGAAAATCAGGTATGAGATGCAGAGTGTAAAGAGTGACAAACACATCTCATACAAAACGAATATGAGAAACCTCAATGGTCGACGATTCATGATCAAGAAAGGGTTTCAACCGCTGACCATTGACTCAAAAAGTGGAATCAGACGACAACTCAGATATATCGATGCTACCGTTGTCGTAAAACTATCACAGAAGATATGGGCCTTTCGATTTACTCTGAAGTTTCCTTGAAAATAGTTTCAGTCTTGCATGTAATATCCAAACTTTCTGATCAGTCTTAAACTGCTTGTGGTTGATATGAGCATCATGCCACTATTTCATCAGCTTTTTATAATGCAGGCAACTTGTGAAGGTTTCGTCTGTCAATACCTCTAGGGCTGCCAATACGGTTTTCCTCTGATCTACCGCATTCTCTAGGCCAAAGATAACATCTTTCACTGCTCACCATGAACTGTGCTTGATTTCAACAGGTAACTGGCATGGCTTACCATAAACAAGTCGAAAGGGAGTTGTACTTAATGGAGTTTCGAAGGATGTTCTATAGGCCCAAAGAACCGAGTCCAAAAGTCACGACCAATCCTTTTAGTCTGGGCGAACAACCTCCTGTAAGATCGTCTTTACCTCCCTAATCGAGACTTCGGCTAGACCATTCGTCTGATGATGATATAGAGTAGCAACCTGATGGTCTATGTCGAACTCATTAGCAAGTGATCTTACCTTGTCGTTGATGAAGTGGCTACCTCCATCTAATATCAAAACTTGAGGGACCTCAAACAACGAAATGATATGCTTTCTCAGGAACTTTCAAATCTTGTTTGCATCAACAGCTCGGGTAGGAATAGCCTCTACCCAATGACTCACATAATCTACAGCCAGAAGAATATACTCGAATCCTTGACTTTTAGGTAACATACCAATAAAATTGATACCCCATGCATTAAAGACTTCACAGAAGTGAATAGGATACATCAGCATCATGTCTTTATGTCCACAAAGTGCCCATTCTCTGACAGTCAGTACATCTCTTTATGAATCATGGGCATCTGCAATGTGCGTAGGACACCAAAGACCGGAATGAATCACCTTCTATGTTGTCCTCTTCCATGAATGGTGTCCACTAGCTTCTAATCTATGGAAATACGTGAGGACACTATGGTATTCCTCTTGAGGAATAAACCGATGCTAGACAGAATCCGCTCCTTCATGATAAAGGATCGGATACTCTCAATGGTAAGACATAGCTTTTGCGAGGATGGTCTCAAGTCTCTGCTTGGACCAACCTTGTAGGACTTTCTTAACAACAAGAAAGTTTACATGTCGGCATGCAATGGGAGTGAGGCAACATCAAGAATCGCCCCCTTGGGGAAGGTCTCGATAATGGGTGTATCAAACTCAGACGTCTCAAGTAATTATAGTCGGGAGAGGTGATCCACCACCACATTCTTGGCTCCAGGATTATCCTTAATCTTAATGTCAAACTCTTGGAGTATAAGGATCCATCTGGTCAAATGCGGCTCGGAATCCTTCTTGTCCATTAGGTACATGATGGTGGTGGTCAATGAAAATTGTAACTTTATATCCTAAGATGTGGGATATAAATTTATCTAAGGCAAATACTACAACTAGCATTTCTTTCTCTGTAATAATATAATTCTGTTGGATGGATCCAAAGTCTTGATAGCGTAGTATGTATGGAAGTCCATCCCTCCTCTATCCCAAAATACCCCTAATGGAAAAATCGGAGGCATCTGTCATGATCTTGAATGGGAGAGACCGATAGGGTGGCTGAAGGACAGGAGCCTCTACAACTATGTTCTTGAGATTTTCAAAAGCTAAAAGACACTTATCATCGACAATAAACTCAGTGTCTTTTGCTAGAAGATCAGATAACGATCAAGCAATTTTGCTGAAGTCTTGAATAAAATATCGGTAGAAACGGACATGCCCAAGGAAAGAACATAACTGCTTCAAATTGGATGGTGGATTGAGCTTCTTTATGATATCTACCTTGGTCGGATCCACCTCCATGCCCCTGTTGGAGATGATGTGACAAAGGACCGTCCCCTCAGTCATCATAAAATGACTCTTCTTCCAAGAAAGAATGAGGTTAATCTCCGTGCACCTCTGAAGCACGTGGTTTAGGCTAGAAAGTCATGAATTGAAATCATCACCGTAAATCGAAAAATCATCCATGAAGACCTCCAAAAAGTCACCCACCATGTCCACGAAAATCGAAAGCATGCACCTCTGGAATGTAGCAGGAGCATTACATAATCCAAACAGCATCCATTTGAAAGAATACGTTTCAAACGGACATGTGAAAGTCATCTTTTCTTTATCTTCAGCTGCGATGGTCACCTGATTATATACCGAGTACCCATCAAGAAAGCAATAATGGCTCTTCCTACCTAACCTCTTGATGATTTGATCAATGAATGGTAGCGGGAAGTGATCCTTCTTGGTCGCCTGATTCAATCGTCTGTAGTCCACATAGACTCGCCAAGAAGTTGGTACTCGGGTAGTGATCTCTTCTCCATCCTCATGTATAACTGTAGGGATACCCATCTTCTTGGGTATCACATGTAATGGACTAACCTATTCAGAGTCAGAGATGGCATAAATAAAATCGGTGCTCCACCACTTGGATATTTCCTTCATAACCACCTCTCAAAGATTCGGTTCAGCCTGCATAGAAACTCACAAGATGGTTTGGTGTCATCCTCGAGAAATATGTGGTGGGAGCATATAGTTGGAATAATCCCATGAAGATCCGCTACTGACCACCCGATTGCCTTGCGATTCTTTTCAAGAGTCTCCATCAGACGAGATTCTTGATCTTCGGTTAGATCAGACGTTATAATGATCGGAAACATTTCGGGTTCTCCAGCAAGGAATCTGTATTTCATGCTCTGAGGAAATGGTTTAATCTTTGGGGGAGAAGGAACAAGAACATCTAGTCTAACTAGGGCCTGGGTATAGTCTACTAGGTCGATATGCTTAAGCTCATCATGTTCTGACTTAGAATGATCTAGAGACTGCTCATCTGAATGCTAGATATTCTGAACTAGCTCGATCTCCAGGATGGTTTTAGGATCTTTGGATAAAGTCTGAAGTGAAAGGAACTCGGTGAAACATTGTCAATCAACATCGTCTGATTTTGATTGATCTATAGGTGACAGACAGAACTGATCATTCACTTCGGACTCGAAGGATTGAAAATATTACAATGATCTAATAAAGTACCAGAATCATCTCCATCGCCCTTGTCACTAATCGGCTCTAAGACTGTGCTCTCCAATCTTCCTTCATCTAATATCTGAGTCTCAGACTCTATTAAAGGTGTGATGAAAGATGTATGCTCGGTTCAACCCAAATTACCTCACCGTCAATCTGTACAAAATCACAGTCTTGTTGACTATTGATTTAGCCAAAATTCACGGAGTCTAAAATGGTATCTCACACAAGGCGGAGACAACCGTCGATGTGACGACTCACAATGAAATCTGGACTAAAATCAACAATTAACCCACTCTAAAGATCAATAATTAGAAATAAATGTGGAGTTAAAATTTATTTTAACTCTGCACAAAATGTATAGCAAGCAAGTATGCAAAGAGTTCGAACACAGGGAGCAAATAGGGTAGAATCAAACTAATGTGTGTGAGTGAAAGTGAGTGATGTCTACACTAAGCAAGCAAGGTTTTTGTGGGTTTTTAATTTTTTTAATTAATTTTTTTTATTTTTTTTTGATTTTGTATTTTGATTTTTAATTTTCTGATTTTTATAATTTTATATTTTATATTTTTTTCTTTTTTTCCAATATTGGAAGTTAAAACAATGTAATAAAAGGAAAGATCAAATATTTATAAAACTGTGCAAAAATAACCAAAAATTCAGAAATAAAATGTTTTTGGTATTTTTATAATTTTTTACTGTTTTTAGGATTTTTGGGTATTTTCAAGGTGTTTTTGGTATTTTTAAAAAGCAAAATAAACCAAAATAGTGGACAAGGTACTGGCTGTGAGTAAAATGGGAATTAAAAATATCAGATAGCCACAAAATTTTTCCACACTATTTTTCAAATAAAGATAACAAAATATAGAACAATCAGGAACTGAGTTTGTATTTTTCTAAGTTTTCCTTGATTTTATAGATTTTGTTGAAGTTTTTAAGTATTTTTGAGTTTTTAGGGTTTTTCTTTTGCAGTTTTTAGTGATTTTTGGACTGACACTAAAATAGGTTAAAATACACACTAAGGAATTTTTTGAGATATTTTAATATTTTTTTGGCATTTTCTAAGCTAGACAATGAATAAAAAGCATGTTTTTGATTTTTAATAAATACTAAAAAGCAATAAAATTAAAAACTGAAAATATGGCGACAAAGTACAAGCTAGCAGGAGCTTAAGTTCAAATTTTTAGAATTTTTTGAGTTCAAATGAGGCCTTAAATAATTACAACAAGCATCCAAACATTAATCAGGCCTGGCAGGGGTATATATGCAATTACCAGAACAACCACGAGGTACATGCGAAATTGCCACAAAGTTTTACACTAAAACTTGCATTTACTGTACTAGAAGCAAATTACAAGACTCGGAGGGGCCTCAATACAAAATGTCCAAGCTAAGCACGTGCTACACATGCGCTTGGTAGGGACCTAAAGGCAATATCCAAAAGTATCAGGGGCTTTGCAAAATATCCCAAACTTTTACACTACGTCACAAAATTTTGGGACTCATCTAAAATAAATAAACCCCGAGGGTGTCCTTGCAAAAAGCCCACCCCCTCATGCGCACAGGCACGTGAGGTGACGTGGCACAGGACCTAAGTGCAATAAAAATAAAAGTGCGGGGCTTACATGCAAATAACACAAAATAATTACACTACAGATGAAAGTTTTGGTACTAAAATGTAAATACAAAATGCGTTGGGGTTAGAGTGCAAAATACCCCTCTTGCGCGCGATCCAACGGCTGCGGGTCTTCACTTAAACACGTGGCGTTGATGGGACGGTTGATGGCGCTTCGCGTGGACGACGGAGATTAGATCGCTCGAGGACGATCTTACGGTGGCGATGAAGCTTGATCCAACAGATGCTGCGCAATCTGGAGGCGCTCCAAGATCCAACGGTGGGGAGTCGATGAGGAAGAACAACGAAGAACGCCGGTGAGGTGAACTTCGCCGCTCCAGATCTTCGTCCTCTGGCAATGTCAAGGCTCCAAAATGGACGTGGAGCGTCCCTAGGTCTTCGTATTCCTCCTGGAGTCTTCAAAAACCCACGGCGAGGGCCGTAGAGCTCGCGGGCGACCGGCGGAGCTGGGCAGCTACGAAAGCTCCGGCGAGCTTCAAATATGATCTCCAGGCTCTATCAAGTGGGCTTTGACCTGCAAAAAGAGTCAAGGGGTCCAGGGCAAACTGCCTGGACCCTTGGATGGACGTGGGGATGCGTGGAGCGAAATGGCAATGGACAGCCGGAGGTGCGCTCCGGCCAACGTAGAGATTTGAGCGAAATAAGCGATGAAACTCGGATTTTTTGGGGGCTAATGTTCCTAAGACTACGGCTAAGCTAATGAGCAAAAAAGAAATGGGTGAAGCGACCCTCAATGGCCGGAGCCAGAGGGAGAAAGGTACCTCAACCGCCGGTCTTGCGGGAGGTGTTGGAGACGCCTCCGACCTCTATCGCCTTGGCTGAAGGGCTTGCGGTGGAGCTGTCACCTCCAGGAAGCTCGGGAGCACGAAGGTGGCGACGAGGGGTGGACCGAAGGACTCGATTTGAATCCGAAGGAGGGGGGTTCATTATATTTGGGTTGACCCAAGGTGACAGGGGTCCAAAGATTGACGAGTATCTAGCAAATCTTGGGTCCAAAGACCAAGATTAAGCATGGGCGAGCTAGATAGATGGTTGGTGAACAATGTTGCAGAAGGATGCAACACAAAAATGTGAAAGATTTAGCCTCGATAAATCCACAAACGTGGGTCAAAAACGAGGTTGTCAGGAGCCATAGGGGTCTAGGACAACCAGTTGATCGAAGTCAATTGGGGCTGAAACCTGGTTGGTCCACGTGGACCAACCAGGAAAAACCATGATTTAATCCTTTATTAATTCATTTAAAAATAGAAATAGGCCAAATTAAATTATGATTTAAAAATAAAAAATATTTGTTATTTTTTTAGTATTTATTATGATTTTTAATTATTTTATGAGGTCGATTTTTACAAGTTCACTTTTTAGCCCTATATAGGTATAATACCTATGTATGTTAGTATTTTATTTTTATTCTGTGTATTTCATTTTTATTATTTTTATTTAGTATTTACTAAAGTCATAAAATATATTTATACACACAAATATATTTTTTTTTATTTTTTTCTGATGTATTCTATACATTAAATAAAATATAAGTATAAAATGTATAGGTATAGATATAGGTATAATACCTGTATGATCTATATATTTTTATTTTTATTTTGAGTTTTCTTTGCATTTTTATTCTGATTTTAATGTACATAATTATTATAAGTAATATTTACAAGATTATAAAAATATAAAAATATAAAAATAATGAGTAAATAATAAATTGAATATTTTAATCTGTACAATTGTACAATGGGGGTCCAAAACTCAACTTTCAAACCGTAGCTCCGCCAAATGCGAAACCCACCGCCATTAAATAGATTATTTTATTCTATATACAATTAAAGTGATTTTGCTGCATTTGGAGTTTTCATTTGTGAGATACAGGTCTGAGAAGTTGGGATTCTGGATTCTTATTCAGACCATAACTTTTTATTTGTACATTATTTTTGAGTGAAATCAATTTTGTATTTTTCTTTATTAAATCATCTACAACTTTCATGTACAAAGTTTCTTTATTTGATGTATAAAAAGTGGAACCAAAAATAGGTCCCAAAATGAATAAAGAATGAAATATTAAATATAGGTATTTTATCTGTATTTTAGCCCTTATCTCCCCCTACTTTATTCCTTGTCGACCTAGTCATCTAGATGCCTAGGTCTCGGGGTTTCGGGTCATAAAATATTTACAATATTTTATTCTTTTTCTTTTCTTTTATTTATTCTATAATTTTGGCTTTAATTACAGTATTTTATATACTATTTGAATGCACATGCATGAATGTTAAGGTTGTGTATTTAATGCTATTTACAGGAATTTGCTAGGGTTTTTGGTGCCAAAATGATAGAATAAAGATGATGAAATGTGGATTCATCATCCCCCTATACTTTACCTTTGCTAGTCCCTAGCAAACACTTATGCAATAAGTGCAAAAGAAAAGAAAGAAAAGAAAAAGAAGAACTTGGATTTTATTTAATTATCAAACTTGTCTTCACAAAATCAAAGTCTGGAGCTTAAGTTGGACCTTTGGAATTTTTAGTGCGGGTGGAACCTTAATGAGAACCAAATTTGAAATCCAACAGTCCCTGAGAATCCCAAAACTCCGTTCAAGTCTCCTCAATAGCTAGGTCAGAAATACTTCAACTCATACGTAAACTCTTACGACTATGAATCTGACTCGTACAGTGTAAGTGATGGTGGCTCTTCCCAACTAGAATGACAAAGAAACTGACTTCTCCAGTACGACAACCCAATGATTCCCCACTCCAATAACTCCATCCTCGAGGAGCGGGGTATTCCCTTCTAAGTTCAAGTGGCAACCAGCTCAAGAGGAGGGGGTGAAGAAAAGAATGGATGGTAGCCAGTGTAGCTACCTATCCTGGGATGCAAGACTAGTGTAGTCAAGTCATCCAGCTGCAGGCTCACATATTTGACTTTGGAACTCAAGCTTGCTTATTGACTTTACAACATTTGTACATACTTGCAGGCTTTTTATTTTTGTACATGCCTGAACTTTTTTTTTGAATACTATATATAGCAGCATTTACATAGGGAGTTTTTCCTCTTGAGGCAGTAGACTATCCCTCTTTTGAAGCTTTATTGCAACCCGCAGCCTCCTGTCTTTAGACTTCCTAATCACTGGACGGGTTGGGGTTCACTTCCCTCCCTAGAGGAGGACAAATGTTTCCACTTGTGTGTGTCTCATACCGGTAAATCCAATCCCCTTACCACTCCAACTGAGTTGAGCCATGTGAAAGGTGCAGGTGTCCAAGTTAGGTCATTATCAACAAGAGTCGTGCGTGTGCTCAGTCAAGAATCCATTGAACCAAGTCTTGTGATCCTCAAAGAATTAAGTCAACTAGACCTGAAGTACCTCAAACCCAGTTCCTATAAGGTTCCTGTTATTAGGTAGATTTTAAGGTCCAATCAAGCTCCAATCTCCGGATTTTACTTAGACTTGTTCAACTATCAAACTCAATCCAAAAAATACGAATGCTATGCAATGCAATGCAGAAAATATTTTTGTGATGCAATTTTCAAGAATTTTGAACTTTTTATGGATTTTTTGAAAACTTGATGATGATGATGCATATGCATTTTTTTTCAAAAAGATTTTTCAAATGTTTTTGGATTTTAATTTTGCAAATGTTTTTGGGCTTTTTGAAAATAAAAAGTTTTTGGCTGAAAACTAGGTGAAAAATATGTACACGGGAGTGCTTCTTTATACAAGAAGTGGATTTTAAGAATTTACAAGGGTAAGTGGTCAATTATATATATATATATAATGGGTTTTAGGTATGATGTATACATTCCTCAAACTTATTTGACACAAGCTTTTTCACACAATTTTTTGAAAACTATAGTCCAAAATAATTTTTACATACATTTTACAAACATGTACACACATTTGAAAATCATTTTGCAAAGGCTTTCAAAACAGTATATATAGATTTTTCAAAAGATTTTTGCAACCATTTTTTAAATCATTTGCAAATCATTTTTCAAACATTTTATTTCACACAAAGAAAAGAACTTTTACAAAACACACATTTTGCACAGGTTGAAAACATGTAACAAAATATTTTCAAAAGATGTTCACAAAGATTTTCAAACTATTTTTCAAACATTTTGCAAAAAAAACATTTTCACCTGATCTATTAATCAGTATATACAAAAAGAATTTGAGGAATGATAACATCTTTTTATTACGGTTTTTATTGAGTTTTAAAGAATTATTAGCCATATTATTGAGAAAATATGAAAGTACGAGTTATGGCTAAAGTATATACGCAGTATATACGACCCCCCTATACTTAGCTTGAGCTATGTCCTCATAGATCGGAGAGAAAAGAGAAGACATAACTCGTACTAAGTATAGGCAAGCCTAAAGAATAAATAAACGAACCAATGAATGAACGAACGAGAAGTTGACCGTCCCCCCTATACTTAGGATCAAATAATCCTAAGTATAGCAGACTGTACACAAAGCAGGGAGGGTCAAGGGTGGGGATGAACAGATCGTACTCAGATTGTCTCCCCCTATACTTAGGGTAAGATATCCCTAAGTATAGACAAGAAGAGGAGACAATGGAGAGGATCAAAAGATAAAGAAAACTCGAGGTGCACACCCCCCTATACTTAGGACAGAGTATGTCCTAAGTACGGAAAACTGTCTAGAAGGGTGGCACCTTTTTGATAGATAAAGAAAATAGAAAAGGAAAAGAAGAAAAGAAGAAAAGAAGAAAATAAATCAACAGATGAAAGAGTGTTATGGACAGATGATCTGTACAACGGAAGATAGAAGTGATCACCATGTATGAGATGCAGATGATATGAGTCAAAGGACACATCTCATACCAGAAGAATGGGGGCAACGTCAATGGTCGGCGGATCATGATCGAGATATAGTTTCAGGCGTTGACCATTGACAAGGAAGGTAGAAGAAGATGACGGTTCGAATATGTCGATGCTGCCATTGTCATGTACCTTCCTAACCACATACGGATCTTTCCACTTGCTCTGTAATTTCCCTGGAAATATTTTCAGCCTGGAATCAAACAACCATACTCTCTGATCTGGCTCAAACTGTTTATGGCTGATATGCGAATCATGCCATGTCTTCACTTTCTTCTTGTACTGTAGGTTGTTGGAAAAAGCTGTGTCTCTCAGTTCTTCCAGGGCTGCCAATTCTACTCTTCTCTGTTCTCCTATGCTCTCGGGATCTAACAGTAACTCAGTGACTGCCCAAAAAGATTTGTGCTTGATCTCCATTCGCAGATGGCACGGCTTGCCATAGACGAGATGAAAGGGAGATGTCCCCAATGGATTCTTGAAAGAAGTCCGATAAGCCCACAAGACCGAGTCCAAAAGCTGTGACCAATCCTTTCGGTCTGGGCGAACAACTTTCTGCAAGATTGTTTTTATCTTCCGATTCGAAACTTCGGCAAGACCATTAGTCTGAGGGTGATACGGTGTGGCAACCCGATGGTCAATGCCGAACTCGTCTGCAAGGGCCCTAACCTTGTCATTGATGAAATGAGACCCCCCGTCTGAAATCAAGACTCTAGGTACCCCGAACCGTGAAATGATATTTTTCCTCAAAAATTTGCATACGGTTTTAGCATCTGCGGCTCGGGCGGAGATAGCCTCAACCCATCGACTGACATAATCCACAACGAGCAAAATATGCTCGAATCCCTGACTCTTAGGAAATGGGCCCATGAAATCAATCCCCCATGCATCAAAAACCTCACAGAAGTGAATGGGTTGCATGGGCATCATGTCTCTCTGTCCGCAGGTTCCCATTTTCTGACAGTTAGTACATCTCTTCACGAACTCATCAGAATCCTTGAAGAGAGTAGGCCACCATAGGCCCGATTGAAGCACCTTCTGTGTTGTCCTTTGTCCAGAATGATGTCCTCTTGCCTCAAGCTTGTGGCAGTATGTGAGGACGTTGTGATGCTCTTCTTGAGGAATGCACCTCCTCCAGATGTTGTCCCCTCCTTCATGATAAAGGACGGGATCCTCCCAATGGTAAAACTTGGCCTTCGCCAGGAAGGTCTCGCGTTTCTACCTGGGCCAACCTTGTGGGACTGTCTTGGCGACAAGATAGTTCACAATGTCAGCGTACCACGGGAGCGAGGTGATAGCCAAGATCGCCTCATCTGAAAACGTCTCTGTGATAGGTGCACTGGGCTCAGATTCCTCAAGATTCTCTAATCTGGAGAGATGATCCGCCACCACATTCTTGACTCCAGGCTTATCCTTAATCTCAATATCAAATTCCTGGAGCAGAAGGATCCATCTGGTAAGGCGTGCTTTTGCATCCTTCTTATCCATTAAGTACCGGATGGCGGTGTGATCAGTGAAAATAGTTACTCTAGATCCGAGAATGTAAGATCAATACTTATCCAGAGCAAAGATTATGGCCAGCATCTCTTTTTCAGTCACAGTATAATTCCACTGGGCGGCATCCAAAGTCCGGCTGGCGTAGTGAATGGCAAAAGGTAATCCATCCCTCCTCTGTCCAAGCACAGCCCCAACGACAAAATCTAAAGCATCCGTCATGATCTCAAATGGGAGAGACCAATCGGGTGGCTGAAGGACAGGAGCTGAAACAACCATATTTTTGAGAGTCTCGAAAGACGCAAGACACTTATCATTGACAATAAACTCAGTGTCTTTTGTCAGCAAGTCAGTAAGCGGTCGGGCAATACGACTGAAGTCCTGAATGAACCGTTGGTAGAAACCAACATGCCCCAGAAAAGACCGCAACTGACGTAAGTTGGACGGTAGATTGAGTTTTCTGATGATATCCACCTTGGCCGGATCGACCTCCATGCCCCTGTTGGAGACAATATGACCGAGGACCGTCCCTTGAGTCACCATGAAGTGACTCTTCTCCCAAGATAAAACAAGATTGACCTCTATGCGGCGCTGAAGCACACGGTCTAGGCAGTCAAGACAAGCATCGAACCCGTCGCCATAGACCGAGAAGTCATCCATGAAGACCTCTAAACAATCACCCCCTGTTGATGCGATTTTACGCGGTTTAAAAAATTGTTTTTACCATGTCGTTGTTATCCCACGCAAAACCGCAATCAAACAAATAAGATTACAACTACAAGCATGTTGGAAAAAATATGAGTTGTATAGTGCAAGTAGAGGTTCGTATCCGCAGGGACTAAGCAAACTTGTATTTTTTTGTTCTTTCAAGCCTAATTAGAATTTTATTCCATGGCGACAAGAGAAAAATTATGAGAGAAGGTGATCCGCGATGAAAATATTTCCCACAACTTAGAATAAATAAATGTAGATATGAATATAACTAAGCGAAGAAATAAAAGATAGCTTGCAAACTTAGTATGGAAGAATTGAGAGGTACTTGTAAGATTTCAAGATGTAATAAAATATATGGGAGTTGAGATACATTTGGTGAGAAATAAACTAGAGTAGATAAAAGATGTCACCAATTAATTGTTTCATCAAATTTAACTTCAACAAGATTTACTACCATAGCATAGTACAAGAGAATTGTAATAAAAATAAGAAAGAATGTGCTTCTCTATCCGGATGCAGAATGGTGACGATAATGGCGGCGACGACGATCACACAGGCTGCTGGAATTGGCCGCAGATGGAGCCAGATGCGTGGAAGGTGCTAGACGCGTACTTAACCACGCGAGGAAGGAGCCGAACGTGTGGGGGTCTGCACACAAGTCACGTGCGAGGACGAAGAGGCCGCGGGCTAGGGCTGTAGCTGGGTGACGCACCTGCTGGCTAGTTGGTGGTTGCGCGTCTAAATCCACACGAGGATACCGCTATACCTTCAACTGCATGAAGAGAAAATAACGAGAGAGAGAAAACGAGAGAGAGAGGTGCGTGAGTGAGAAAGTGCAAGTGTTGTGCGTGAATACGTATGAAAAATGGGAGGGGAGGAATGCTATGCGTGAATGAAAAATGGGGGGAAGAAGTGATGTGCGTGAGTGCATGAAAAATGGGAGGGGAGGAGTGTACGTGAATGAGAATAGAGAGAGAGAGAGAGGGCAAGAGGTGTTATGCGTGCACGGCAAAAATGGGGGAGGAGTGTGCTACGCATGGTGCAAGGGATGCCCTATTTATATTTGCAGTGTGTGGTTATGAGGGAGGCTTCCCCATGCAAATAAAGACAAAATTAAATGGCTATGCATGGGGAAGGTGTGGGCATGGGGAAGGCATTTACTTGGGTGGCTCCATGCATGGGAAAGGGGAGGGATAATTGGTGCACATGCATGATATTAAAGAGAGGAACTTTTGCACTATTCCCCCTCTCCATTTCTTTCCAACAAAAAACTATAGGCTTTATCCAAGCTATAATGAGTGGGCAAATTTTACTATCTTCCCTTCCATTTTCTTCCCAATAAAAAGTGAGGTTTTGTAGAGTCAAATCAATGTGTTATATTTAATGCTATATATATCCAATTCATTTCCATATGATTTGCTTAATTCATGCAGATAATTAGTTAAGTTATATCTAGGTGACTTGACAAGAATGATTAGGAATGAAATATATAATCAATATTTTTTGAAAACATTTTTCTTGATTAGAAAATCATGATCAGTTGATTTATGCAGAGATTGTGTGCAATTATAGATATCTTGTCTGTTGTGAGTAAGGAATATATGTTATGTGAATTTGGAGTTTACAGATCAATTATTCAAGTTGTATATCACATAATTTGATCATATTATCTCTGTGTATATTGTAATCATCACACCCCCATACTTAAGTCTTGCTAGTCCCGAGCAAGAATAAGATAAGAAATAATGAAGGAAAATAGCCAAGATAGATTGGGTGAGGGTTTGCAGCAGACATACCCACAAAATCTTGAGTTTTCAGATCCTAACCACACAGATGCACAAACTTAAGTAGAGTTGACCCATGGATTAATGATTTATTCGAATAGTCAACTTGACTCGAGTTTTGTAGTTTCAATAGTCTCTCAGTTTCGAAAAAATCAAGATGGTTTCAGAAAGGCGATCAAGTCAGATCATTCTAATCAACATGTATTCTCTTTGACCTTGAATGGATACAAACGGTGTTCGTGATGTTTTAGCTTTCGTGAGTCAAGAGAACGAGCTAACAACATAATCTATCAAGGTACCGAATGATTCCCTACACATAAAGCCTCAGTCCTCACCTGAATTCGGGTATATTCTCTTTTCACCCATGTATGTCAGCATCAAGAAATAGGTCATAATTCTTTGGGAAAATGGGACTTATTTTTCGGGGTTTTTCGTAGACCGCTTTGGTCCGTTGCTCTCATTCTTTTCTTTTTGCAGAGCATAACCATGGGCCTCTTTGGGCCTCTTTTAAAAATTTAGGTAGCATCATTGGGCTGCTAACATGGCTTTTTGGTGGAGAAGGGTTATTTGGTGGTCTTCTTGCTTTTGCTTTCCTTATTTTTGCATGATTGGTGATTTTTGGCATTTGTATTGAGATGTGCCTTTTGTGGTGTTTTTGTCTTGGGTTTTGGCATCAAAAGGTAGTATCGGCTTAATATTGACTTTGGAGGCGCGATACTGACTTATTTGCTGACATACTTAGACTAGAGAGATCATGTTGCTCCCGAGTCAAGTTCCTTCACTAGCTATAGATAAGGTTCAGGCATTGACACAACCAAGAGGACAAATCCTCACCTCAACTAGACTGTAATTGTATCTCGTAAACTCAACTCAATCAAGCTAAGTGCAATGTGCATTGTTCAATATCCACTGAAGAGTTTAAGAGTGCTACTAGTTTCTCAGGTGATCTAGTTAGATACAGAGGTTCATTCACCAGTAGAGTTAGTGGAACTGAGAGAATAAAGTCCATATGGACCTGAAGAAAGCTTAAAAACTCATGCCAAGTGAAATTTTGAAGAAGTTAAGTGGATTAAGGTCAACTCAACCTCAGTCTATGATTTATGCAGTGAAGATCTGATAGGATAAAACTGGGAAGGCTGTATTTTTTGTGGTTTTCTTTGCTTTTGAAAATATTTTTAGGGGAATTTTTTTGCAAAAGAGATTTTTTTTGAAAGAGTATGCAATTTTGAAAAACTATGCAGACACCCCCCATACTTAACGGAAACCATGTCCTCATGGTGAAGACAATGTGCAATAGGAGGATCAAAAGGGATGTGAAATATTTTTTTTTGAATGTAATGCAGAAGGGTACCCCCATACTTATCTAATGCAAAGTGGAAAGAGAAGGATACAAAAAAAGGAAAAGATACCTGTGGGTGTGGACCCACAAAATGTTGTTGGTTTAACGTCCCAACTCGATGATTCAGCTTATCAAGAGTATCCAGTGTTGCGTGTGAGTGCAGAAGCTGTATTCAGAAAACCCCTATGAAACCATTGGTTCAACATGAATATCGTGACCAAGATGTGGGAGTATGGTTGATGGGTTTGATAGATGTGCGATATCATTAACATAGTGAAGAAAGTAATTGGTTGGTGAACGGGAATGAGAGATGAAGCTGTCTGATCTTGGACTAGATGTAGTGGGAGGGGAATAGGTGAATTAGTGATGAGTTCATGGACCAGAAGTTGGTTTGATGGGTTGAAGTCAAGCTCCAAGTGACCAATAATTGATTCTTCCATCAAAGAAGGTTGAGTGGTTATAAGCATGTGATCCTCCAACATATATTGTGATAAATCATCATTGTCCCTCAAATAATCATCATGGCTATTTTCGGTGGTATCTATTGTCAATTTCATTTCAGTTCTCTGCTTGAGCCATGAGGGTGATTCTCTCCCCGAAATATGATTTGGGTATTCAAAGGTCAGGAGCAGGGGTGTGTTGGCAATTGAGTTAGGAGGTATGACAATAGAGGTCGGATTTGGCAATGGTTGTGTCGCATGAATGATTGGATGATTGTCTTCGAATGTTTTGAGTAGTTCCTCGGTTTCATTCCAAAAAGGATCGGAGAATAAAAAATCATTCTAATCAGATTCTGACTCAGTAGAAGATGTATTCTTATAGTCATCAACTGATTTGAGTGGATCTTCTTTCTCAATGGTGAAGGCAATGAAGTTGGAAATCTCATCTTTGAAAGGATCTTCAACATATAATCATGTTTTGGTTGGAAGAGAGTCTCGGTAAATGAAGAAGTCAATTCTTTGTCTACTATGTCCTCATATTCAAACTCTGAGTTTGGACTTTTTTCATTAATCGTAAAATCACATCCAGAATTAACATCAAACATCAAATCTTCCTCGATTTCTTCACTGGAGTCAATACCAATACTATCCTCAAATTCAGCTATTATCTCAGACCAATCGATATCATTAGTAGACTGAGATTTATAACCTTCAGAATATTCTAAGGAAAGATCGATGCCATCATTAATACATGTATTCATCAAGATTGGACTGTGATCGAGTTGTATTAGGGATGTGATCTCAATTTCAAAAATACCTTTATTATACTCTACAAAATCATTCTGATCAATATGATTCATGAATGCCGAAATTATATCACATTCCTCCTCAATTTCATCCATAAAGTCATATTCCGTAAGATGCCCCTCAAGATAACAAAATGAAGTATCATGCTCGAAGTTTTCGAGTCTTTCCAAGAGACAACATTCATCTATTAAATCATTGGGCATCTCAATTAATACATGGTCTGACACAGGAGGAGCGAAGATGGGGATATCATAAAATTTCGCCAATCTGGGATTGAGTAGACATGGAGATGGCACTATTTCATTAATAAAATCTTCTTCTATACATATCACATCTAGTTCATCAAAAGGAAGTATTTTTGTTTGGTTCACTGGTATTGGGACCCATTTTTCTTCCTCCCTTGAGTGTCTGAAATCCTCAATTTTCTTTTCTTGATGTTTCTCGAAATATTGTTGAGTTATATTGCATTCTTCCGTCAAACTATTTGGTCTATTCATCAAGTGAGCATGAAATTCTAAAAGTTGTTTACTGACATTCTCATGCATCCTATTACACTCATCCATAAGTGCTCCCTGGTTTTGTTGGATTTGGATAGCTAATTCATGAAGAGTATGTTGAGATTCACTTTCATGGGTCGATGATAGGGGTAAGGAGATTGAGTGATTTCTTAAAGAATCGGAGATTATTCCAGTATTCAAAATGGATGAGTGTTCTGTGTGTGAAAGTGGTTTGGAAGAGACAAAGGAAGGGCATGCAGGAGAAGGTAATGCAAGAAATTCCTCTAATATAGGGTCAACATGGGGTGGGTTTGACATTTGATCGGATGACTTGTTCTTTTTGTGTTCCTGATCTTCTTGATATTTTTGCACTAGATGGATCATTTCATCAATCTCACGCTCAATCGGTAATAAAATAGGTGGATCAATGGGTCGAGAAGATCGTTTCCTATCCTTCAAATAATTCGATGCAATAGCCCGATTCAGCCTAGTTTTCTCGTGCATCTCATTGAGCATAACTTGAATTTTTTCCATGAATAAAGATTCTCAAGTACAGACAAGTACACAATGGATTAACACAAAACAATTTGTTGATTCACCAACTCCACACAAAAATTACCGCGGAAGCGGTTATCTTTTCAATTTTAATTTAGTGATTCAACAAATGTTATCAGAGAATTAAGAGTCCTTAATGAAGAGGTGGGTGTGGAAGATTGTGAGAAATCGATGTCCTAATCCGGCTGGGGGATCCAGGGTGCGGTACTCAGATCGTGAGATCTGCTCTTCCCACAAGAACCTGTGCCCAACGCGTCGAGGAGTTACGATTTCTCTCTGCAATCCCACGTAGCACCAGGGATTTTTGTTTCTATCCAAGGGTTCTATGTGCTCGTGATTTTTTTGTGTCATACACGTGCATCAGAACAAGCAATCAAAATTCCACTTTCTGCTCGGGCCACTGCGATGGCCTTTCAAGCTTATCTTTTTAGCGTGATAAAGCACGTTTTGGTGATCTTTTTAGGTGAGCAGAGGGAGAAGACCACAGAGATGATGCAAATAAGAACTCTTTTTTAATCTTTTTCGGTTTAATTTGATGCGCAAACAAATGCAAGAGAAGTAAAAACCTTATATGCCTAAGAGAAAGAAAAGCTCACAGTGTCTGCACTTCTGGCACTAATCCGTAATATTTTGTCCTCTTGATGGCGAGCTTTTCCGAGAAAGGGGGAGGGAGTTTTTTTTTTCAAATTACAAGTTTGCTAAAGCAAAATAAATGAAAAGACAAGTATTTTTTTCTTTTTGAAGCCTAAGTACCTGCAAACCAACAAACAAAAAATGCACGGATTAGATACTTGAAAACAAGTTGGAAGTTAAGAAAAATTGCAAGCGTTGCTTAAGTCCCCGGTAACGGCGCCAAAATGTTGATGCGATTTTACGCGGTTTAAAAAATTGTTTTTACCATGTCGTTGTTATCCCACGCAAAACCGCAATCAAACAAATAAGATTACAACTACAAGCATGTTGGAAAAAATATGAGTTGTATAGTGCAAGTAGAGGTTCGTATCCGCAGGGACTAAACAAACTTGTATTTTTTTTGTTCTTTCAAGCCTAATTAGAATTTTATTCCATGGCGACAAGAGAAAAATTATGAGAGAAGGTGATCCGCGATGAAAATATTTCCCACAACTTAGAATAAATAAATGTAGATATGAATATAACTAAGCGAGGAAATGAAAGATAGCTTGCAAACTTAGTAAGGAAGAATTGAGAGGTATTTGTAAGATTTCAAGATGTAATAAAATATATGGGAGTTGAGATACATTTGGTGAGAAATAAACTAGAGTAGATAAAAGATGTCACCAATTAATTGTTTCATCAAATTTAACTTCAACAAGAGTTACTACCATAGCATAGTGCAAGAGAATTGTAATAAAAATAAAAAAGAATGTGCTTCTCTATCTGGATGCAGAATGGTGACGATAATGGCGGAGACGACGATCACACAGGCTGCTGGAATTGGCCGCAGATGGAGCCGGATGCATGGAAGGTGCTAGACGCGTACTTAACCACGCGAGGAAGGAGCCGAACGCGTGGGGGTCTGCACACAAGTCACGTGCAAGGACGAAGAGGCCGCGGGCTAGGGCTGTAGCTGGGTGACGCACCTGCTGGCTAGTTGGTGGTTGCGCGTCTAGATCCACACGAGGATGCCTCTATACCTTCAACTGCATGAAGAGAAAATAACGAGAGAGAGAAAACGAGAGAGAGAGGTGCGTGAGTGAGAAAGTGCAAGTGTTGTGCGTGAATACGTATGAAAAATGGGAGGGGAGGAATGCGATGCGTGAATGAAAAATGGGGGGAAGAAGTGATGTGCGTGAGTGCATGAAAAATGGGAGGGGAGGAGTGTACGTGAATGAGAATAGAGAGAGAGAGAGAGGGCAAGAGGTGTTATGCGTGCATGGCAAAAATGGGGGAGGAGTGTGCTACGCATGGTGCAAGGGATGCCCTATTTATATTTGCAGTGTGTGGTTATGAGGGAGGCTTCCCCATGCAAATAAAGACAAAATTAAATGGCTATGCATGGGGAAGGTGTGGGCATGGGGAAGGCATTTACGTGGGTGGCTCCATGCATGGGAAAGGGGAGGGATAATTGGTGCACATGCATGATATTAAAGAGAGGAACTTTTGCACTATTCCCCCTCTCAATTTCTTTCTAACAAAAAACTATAGGCTTTATCCAAGCTATAATGAGTGGGCAAATTATACTATCTTCCCTTCCATTTTCTTCCCAATAAAAAGTGAGGTTTTGTAGAGTCAAATCAATGTGTTATATTTAATGCTATATATACCCAATTCATTTCCATATGATTTGCTTAATTCATGCAGATAATTAGTTAAGTTATATTTAGGTGACTTGACAAGAATGATTAGGAATGAAATATATAATCAATATTTTTTGAAAACATTTTTCTTGATTAGAAAATCATTATCAGTTGATTTATGCAGAGATTGTGTGCGATTATAGATATCTTGTCTGCTGTAAGTAAGGAATATAGATTATGTGAATTTGGAGTTTACAGATCAATTATTCAAGTTGTATATCACATAATTTGATCATATTATCTCTGTATATATTGTAATCATCACCCACCATGTCCGAGAAGATGGACAACATGCACCTTTGGAATGTCGCCGGAGCGTTACATAGACCAAAGGGCATCCGTCTGAAAGCATAAGTCCCAAACGGACAGGTGAATGTTGTTTTTTCCTGATCTTCAGGCGCAATGGCCACTTGATTGTATCCAGAGTACCCGTCAAGGAAACAATAATGACTCTTCCTGGCTAGCCGCTCGATAATCTGATCAATGAAGGGTAGCGGGAAGTGATCCTTCTTGGTGGCCTCATTCAATCGTCTGTAGTCCACACGGACCCTCTAAGAAGTAGGCACTATGGTAGCGATCTCCTCTCCAGACTCATTGACAACTGTAGTGATACCCGTCTTCTTGGGTACCACATGTAGTGGACTAACCCATTTGGAGTCGGAGATGGGGTAGATAAAATCGGCGCTCCACCATCTTGAAATTTCTTTCATGACTACGTCTCGAAGATTCGGTTTCAGCCGTCGTTAGAACTCACGCGACGTCCTAGCGTCATCCTCAAGATAGATGTGGTGGGAGCACAGAGCTGGACTAATCCCCTGGAGATCAGCTATACTCCAACCTAATGCCTTGCGGTTTCTTTCAAGAACCTCCATCAGACGAGATTCTTGTTCTCCAGTCAAATCTGCTGAGATCATGACTGGGTACATTTCTGGCTCACCCACAAGGAATCGATACTTCAACGACTGCGGCAGTGGTTTCCGTTCTGGACAACTGGGAGGTGGTAGATCTGGCTTATGATATGTCTGTGTAAACGCTATCAGGTCTGCATGGGAGAACTCTCGCTCTACATGTATTTCTGACGAAAGGCGGCCTGCTGAATCCTCAACAAACTGCACTGGCTCGCACTCTGTCATGGTTGTCGGCTCAGAAGGAATCAGACAAGGCAAATAGTCATCAAAATCTTCCCAATCAATGTCTGAATCCGAGGGATCAGAAGAAGATGAGAAAGAATGAAAATCCTCGGCACCACTCATCACAACACTGTCAGCTTCAGGTGTATCCTCATCCAGGGATGTGCTCTCCCGGCTCTCAACTGCCATGAGCTTGAGATATAGTGAATCTGTAGGCAAGGCGAGGGTCGGTGCTACAGGATCTGTCCAGTTGGATTCATCATCAGTTATCACGAAATCACACACCTGGTGGATGTCTAGCTCGTCCTCTGTCATCTGCTCGACTTCGCTGGATTGCTCTGAGCATGCCAACTCTCTGGCTCTGATCTTGTCGATCGTATCTATTTGTATGCTTTCGCCCTCTACGCGAAAACATACCGTCCCACTGTCATGGTCGGATACCGCCTTGGCAGTGGCCAAGAATAGGCGTCCAAGTATGATGGGGGCATCGGTTACCGATTCAGGGATCTCCATGTCCAGTACAACAAAGTCCACGGGGAATTTCAAGCCATGAATGGTAACGACCACGTCCTTCAGCAAGCCCTTCGGCCTCTTGATCGACCTATCAGCAAACTGAAGGACTGTCCTGCTCCGAAGAAGAGGGCCAAACTCGAATCGTTTGAGTAAGGCTGCCGGAAGGAGGTTGATCAAAGACCCGATGTCTAATAGAGTACGATCGAACCGCTGCTCCTGAATCTCGCATCTGACATAGGAAGCTCCTGTATCAGGTCACTTGGCTGGCAATGTGTTCTGAATGGCGCAGCAGGTGTCATGAGTGAGCATATGGATTTGATCTCTGTACCTCTTCTTCCTTCGGACAGTAGTTGTCTCTTTCAAGTTCTTTTTGAAGAAGGGGATATGCTCAAATGCTTCCCGTAGAGTCAGCTGAATGTGGAATCTGTCAATCATTTGGTTGCCGAACTCTACCTGCTGGTTCTTTTTTGGATTTTCTTTTTTGTTCCCCTTCGCTCGGCGGAGTACCTCAGGGAAGGGGATGGTAGGGGCCTCCACAGATGGAGGGCTAGGAATAGGTCCCTGTGCCTGTGAAGGAGGAGAATCCATACAATAATCATCATTCACCACATATGGATCCGCAATGTGAACAGAAACCTTTCCTTTATTCATATTTTTGCTTTTCTTTTTGTTCCCACAATCCATAGGTACAAAATGTGGTAACATCACAGAGGGAGGTTCAACAAAAGTAGATGTGGTGGCCTTAGTACCACCACCGGCACCTGTCTCTGCGGCATCAGCACCGCGCTCTGGGTCAGCATCCAAAATGGTGGCATCAGCACCACCGTCTTCATCTGGTCTCACGACGGCATCAACACCGTCATCTGGATCTCCATCATTGGTGGCCTCAACACCACCGTCTTCAATATCATCATTAGCGGCATCAGCACTGCTACTCTGCTCCTCTGGCGCTCCTAGTTCTGCATCTGGTTGCCACTCAGAAGAGGCACCGCCTGCGGGCATCCTACCGCTCCTAGTAGTCACAAAATCAGCATCATAGAAAGAATAAGACATATCACTCAAATAGTCACTAGGAGAGGTGTCCTCTGTGAACTCTACCTGCTCAGACTTCCTTTTCAGATTGTTCGGGTTAGGTTCAATCTGAGCGGGTATGGCGGCCTTGCCCTTTATGATCTCCCTCATTTCCTACCGGAATTCGTCCATTTCTTGCCGGAAAGATGCTCGCTGTTCGGAGAGCAAGCGGGAAAGATCATCGGGAGCTGGGTTCTCAAAGGTGGGACCCTGAGAATTGGATGGTTGGCCCTGCTGGAAATGGGGCTGCTGCTGCTGGTGGTGTTGCTGGTACGGATAGTTCTGGGTCGGCTGGGCATAAGATTGCTGAGGCTGCTGTCGCTGCCTCCACTGCTGTCCCTGATAGGCGGGACGAGGACCACTCTGATACTGTTGTGGCTGGGCATACTGGGGCTGTTGCTGCTGGTGTGGCTAGCTGTTCTGATGTCCTTGGGAAGGATTCTGCTACTGGGAAGAGGAGCCACCGTTGCCCCAATGGAATCCTGGATGATCACGACAGATCCCAGGCTGAGGGTACCGGTCGTACCAAAAATCCCATTGACTTCCATCAATGGTTCCTGCTCGAAGGAGGGTGGAGGAAGAACTGTCAGTGGCTGCTCCGGCTGATACACCACCATCTGAGTATCTGGAGATGGCGGCTGCGCTGGGTAGTACTGTAGCAGTGGAACCGGCTCTGCCTGGATATGGTTCACCTGGCGGTACGAGGTAGAGGCTTGGTTAGAACTGCTACTGCTGAAGTCAGCCCGTGATCTGGGAGGCTGCTGGGAATGAGTTTGTGCCTCCTGGACGCACAAGATCTGCGTCTTCAGATCACTCATGTTCTTGGCAATTTGGTCCATCTGGGCCATGCCTTGCATCTGTTTCTTCTCGAGGATCTCGAGACGGTCCAGCTTCTCACTAATTATGCCCATGTCGGCTGCGGCTGATTCAGCTTGGGCTGCGGCTGCCGACGATGTGTTGGGACCGGCATCGATGTGGGTGATCCTATGGAATGATCCCGCTCCTTGTGGGGGCTTCTGTTACGTGTAGACTCGGGCTTGGGCCATCACTGTAGAATTTTCTGCCATGCCCTCGTAAATGGCCCAGACGTCATCTTCACCCTTTGAAAAGTACGACCCACCGCAAGAGGCGTTGACAATCCCCTGCAGCTCCGGTGTCATCCCACAGAAGAAACTTTGAACCAGATTGGGCTTGGATATATCATGATGTGGACACTGGTCGATAAGCTCTCGAAATCGATCCCAAACTACATGGAATTGTTCATTCGGGATCATGACAAAGTTACTGATCATGGCTCTGGCTGCATTGGTCCGACCGAGAGGGTAGTATTTCTTTAGATATGCGGTCCGGAGATCTGCCCAAGTGTCGATGAATCGCCCGAGGTGTTTGAGCCAATATGCAGCTCTGTCAACCAATGAGAACGGGAAGGCGATCATCTTGATCGTGTCCTCAGTCATCAACCTGTCATGGATGGTGCTGCATATCATCTCGAATTCTTGGAGGTGGAGGTGTGGCTCTTTGGTCGGCAACCCATGGAATTTGGGTAGAAGTTGAATGGTGTAGGGCCGAAGCTCAAAGTCTCCATGGATTGGAGGGAGTCTGATCCACCGATGTGTAAGGGACACTGCTGGGTTATGCAATTCTCTCATGATGGTCTGTGGCGGTCTCTCAGCGTCGGGATCGCCTCCTCCTGCGTCAGGTCCTCCTCCTCCTCCACCGCCACCGCCCCCAGGTCGGTTTTCTCTCATCTGAGCTATCTCTCTCATCAAATCCCCCATGAAGGTACCCTGGTCACGAATCTGCCTCTGCATGGTCTCCAGGGATGCCAGAAGTGAATTGTTGATGGTCGCCTGATCAAATATGAATGGAGGGTGATCACGGTCATCTGGGTGCTCGCCTCTATCTGCCATCACTGGATGATCTGAAAAAGCAAAAGAGGCCATCTCAGGTGCTGTCGAATGATCTGAACTCTGTGATGCACTGAATTCTGAAACTATTGGACTGAGAGAAGGAGAATGGGAAGGGTGGTCGAGGGAGAACAAGGTGGATGTAAACTCAGGCTCGGAGAGCGGACTCTCCGAGGTAGTCCTAGATGAATAAGGAGGAGTGCTGGATAGTGGTGCCGACAAGGTCAGCCTAAGAGATCTCCGTCCCATCATCTTGATTATTGGGAAGAGCAGAGGGAGTTCAGAAGAAGAGGAATGAAGTGAGAAACAAAATTGCGCACAATTGTGTTGTGTTTTTTATCTTGACCTAAATAAATCTAGCAATCAAACACAAAGCAGGGGTGAGTTCACCAACTCAACACATGAAGCCGTGAAGGTTCGGCTTTTATCTTATCAGTTTTAGCTTGTTTTCAGGAATTAATCTTGTCACGAGTCCTTAGAGCGCTACGTCTAAAGGAGAGAGAGTACTGCCGGAAAAGTATTCCCGTACTTGTCCTCCTCCTGTGTAACCTGTAACTTGCACTTTTTGAGGTCCTTGTAACCCTTCCTGGATCCCTACTCAGCCAAAAAAATAGAGGGAGGAAGCCGATAGGTGAAACCGATACTTCGGATCTCGCTCGCAACGGAATCACCCGTGAGCGTGCGAGATCCTACTCGGACGCAACCGGTGAGACAGACACACCCGTGAAGGCGTGGCCTATGCTCGGTACTTCGGATAAGGTCGATGCTCACACAATAGTGAGTCACCAATGGAGACCAATCCCTACTCGACTACGTACGATAGTAGCGCCAATACTTCGGAAATCCAGGCGATACACAAGGCAACCACAAGTTGGGTTTTTGGCTCTAATCCTTACGAAGCGCTCACCTCACTTGGAATAAGACCTTCCCATGCAACATGAATACAAGTGAGGGTGTTACTCTCCCCAAACAATGAATCCATTTACCGATTTTATTTTTGGTCAAGGTTTTCTTAGCAGTCCCTTTTTTAATTTTTTTGGTGTTATCGCTTCTTTTGAGTGAATTCAAACAAGCGCCTAATGATTTTTGTATTTTCTTGATCCTACTTTGTTCCAAAAACAGAGGGAGAATAGAGTCGGAAAAGCCGTGCAAGTCGACACCAAGGTGGAAATCTCACCTTTGTGCCTAGATGATGGATGCAAAGTGAGAAGACTTACAGCGAATCCCAGCTCTCTCCATGCGGGATGCAAAGCAAAATTTGTAAACCTAAACTACATGCCGATTATGCAATGCGGAAATCGTCCTAAGGTAGGCAACTTCTAGCGTTAAGAACCACAATCTAACCACTAACCCTCAATCCTAATGTCCGGTCTAGGCTCACCCCTCCTCTGCTCAACACACTTGAGTTAGGAGAAAGCGCTTGTGTGGGATGAGCTCGCGGTGCGCGGATTGAAAGCCAATAGCCAACTGTTTAATTAGTCTAAGTCCAAATACGATCTATAGGAGCATGCAAAGGTTATTAGTGTGTTTGGACCTATTCTAATCGAATCAAGCAAGGCCTACAACTAAGGGCTTAATCCATAAAAGAAAGGAAAAAGGAAAACAAAACCGGAAAATGACAACGAAAAATGCAAGAAAAGCCGCGATGAGCCCCCAGGTGAACAAACACCCGGAAATTAGGCCCGGAGTGTCCAAGAGTCCAAGTACCTGTATTATTACAAATTATCAAAGTCACTCTCTCACAAAAATAAAATGCAACTAATCTACCACTCTCTCTCTCACTCTTCCTGCTCTCTCCTGCCGGCTTGGCTAAGGCATAGCCGGCTCCGCTTCCCAAGGTTGCTTCGGGTCACCTAGGCGATCTGCCTCGCTCCGCGGTCCCTCGCAAGAAGACAAGAAAAGAATGGTCAGACAGCTCAATCAATGTATATATCAAAAGTGCAAGAGAGATAAAAGAAGGCTATGGTAGACAACAAACACAAACAGACAAAAATAAAGAACTACTCGCTGTTGCTCCCCGGCAATGGCGCCACTTGATTTAGCCAAAATTCACGGATTCTAAAATGGTATCTCACACAAGGCGGAGACAACCGTCGCTGTGACGACTCACAATGAAATCTGTACTAAAATCAACAATTAACCCACACTAAAGATCAATAATTAGAAATAAATGTGGAGTTAAAATTTATTTTTAACTCTGCACAAAATGTATAGCAAGCAAGTATGCAGAGAGTTCGAACACAGGGAGTAAACAGGGTAGAATCAAACTAATGTGTGTGAGTGAAAGTGAGTGATGTCTACACTAAGCAAGCAAGGTTTTTGTGGGTTTTTAAATTTTTAAATTAATTTTTTTTATTTTTTTTTGATTTTGTATTTTGATTTTTAATTTTCTGATTTTTATAATTTTATATTTTATATTTTTTTCTTTTTTTTCAATATTGGAAGATAAAAATAATGTAATAAAAGGAAAGATCAAATATTTATAAAAATGTGAAAAACTAACCAAAAATTCAGAAATAAAATGTTTTTGGTATTTTTATAATTTTTTATTGTTTTTAGGATTTTTGGGTATTTTTCAAGGTGTTTTTGGTATTTTTAAAAAGCAAAATAAACCAAAATAGTGGACAAGGTACTGGCTGTGAGTAAAATGGGAATTAAAAATATCAGATAGCCACAAAATTTTTCCACACAATTTTTCAAATAAAGCAAATATAGAACAAACAGGAACCGAGTTTGTATTTTTCTGAGTTTTCCTTGATTTTATAGATTTTTTTGAAGTTTTTAAGTATTTTTGAATTTTTAGGGTTTTTCTTTTGCAGTTTTTAGTGATTTTTGGACTGACACTAAAATAGATTAAAATACACACTAGGGAACTTTTCGGAATTTTTCGAGATATTTTAATATTTTTTTGGCATTTTCTAAGCTAGACAGTGAATAAAAAGCATGATTTTGATTTTTAATAAATATTAAAAAGCAATAAAATAAAAAACTAAAAATATGGCGACAAAGTAAAAGCCAGCAGGAGCTTAAGTTCAAATTTTTAGAATTTTTCGAGTTCAAATGAGGCCTTAAATAATTACAACAAGCATCCAAACATTAATCAGGCCTAGCAGGGGTATATATGCAATTACCAGAACATCCAGGGGGTACATGAAAAATTGCCACAAAGTTTTACACTAAAACTTGCATTTAGTGGACTAGAAGCAATTTACAAGACTCGGAGGGGCCTCAATACAAAATGTCCAAGCCAAGCACGTGCTACACACGCGCCTGGCAGGGACCTAAAGGCAATATCCAAAAGTATCAGGGGCTTCTATGCAAAATATCCCAAACTTTTACACTACATCACAAAATTTTTGGACTAATCTGAAATAAATAAACCCCAAGGGTGTCCTTGCAAAAAGCCCACCCCCTCACGCGCACAGGCACGTGAGGAGACGTGCCACAGGACCTAAGTGCAATAAAAATAAAAGTGTGGGGCTTACATGCAAATAACACAAAATAATTACACTACAGATGAAAGTTTTGGTACTAAAATGTAAATACAAAATGCGCTGGGGTTAGAGTGCAAAATACCTCTCTTGCGCGCGATCCAACGGCTACGGGTCTTCACTTAAACACGTGGCGTTGATCGGACGGTTGATGGCGCTTCGCGTGGACGGCGGAGATTAGATCGCTCGAGGATGATCTGACGGTGGCGATGAAGCTTGATCCAACGGACGCTGCGCAATCTGGAGGCACTCCAAGATCCAACGGTGGGGAGTCGATGAGGAAGAACAGCGAAGAACGCCGGTGAGGCGAACTTCGCCGCTCCAGATCTTCGTCCTCCGGCGATGTCAAGGCTCCAAAATGGACGTGGAGCGTCCCTAGGTCTTCGTCTTCCTCCTGGAGTCTTCAAAAACCCACGGCGAGGGCCGTAGAGCTCGCGGGCGACCGACGGAGCTGGGCAGCTGCGAAAGCTCCGACGAGCTTCAAAATTGATCTCCAGGCGCTATCAAGTGCGCTTTGACCTGCAAAAAGAGTCAAGAGGTCCAGGGCAAACTGCCTGGACCCTTGGATGGACGTGGGGATGCGTGGAGCGAAATGGCGGTGGACGGCCGGAGGTGCGCTCCAGCCAACGTAGCGATTTGAGCGAAATAAGCGACGAAACTCGGATTTTTTGGGGGCTAATGTTCCTAAGACTACGTCTAAGCTAATGAGCGAAAAAGAAATGGGTGAAGCGACCCTCAATGGCCGGAGCCAGAGGGAGAAAGGTACCTCAACCGTCGGTCTTACGGGAGGTGCTGGAGACGCCTCCGACCTCTATCGCCTTGGCTGAAGGGCTTGCGGTGGAGCTGTCACCTCCAGGAAGCTCGGGAGCACGAAGGTGGCGACGAGGGGTGGACCAAAGGGACTCGATTTGAATTCGAAGGAGGGGGGTTCATTATATTTGGGTTGATCCGAGGTGACAGAGGTCCAAAGATCGACGAGTATCTAGCAAATCCTGGGTCCAAAGACCAAGATTAAGCTTGGGCGAGCTAGATGGATGGTTGGTGAACAATGTTGCAGAAGGATGCAACACAAAAATGTGAAAGATTTAGCCTCGATAAATCCAAAAACGTGGGTAAAAAACGAGGTTGTCAGGAGCCACATGGGTCTAGGACAACCAGTTGACCGAAGTCAACTGGGGCTGAAACCTGGTTGGTCCACGTGGACCAACAAGGAAAAACCCTGATTTAATCCTTTATTAATTCATTTAAAAATAGAAATAAGCCGAATTAAATTATGATTTAAAAATAAAAAATATTTGTTATTTTCTGTAATATTTTATTATGATTTTTAATTATTTTTATGAGGTCGATTTTTACAAGTTCACTTTTTAGCCCTATATAGGTATAATACCTATGTATGTTAGTATTTTATTTTTATTCTGTGTATTTTATTTTTATTATTTTTATTTATTATTTTCTAAAATCATAAAATACTTTTATACACACAAATTTTTTTGTTTTATTTTTTCCTGATGTATTCTGTACATTAAATAAAATATAAGTATAAAATGTATAGGTATAGATATAGGTATAATGCCTGTATGATCTATATATTTTTATTTTTATTTTGAGTTTTCTTTGCATTTTTATTCTGATTTTAATGTATATAATTATTATAAGTAATATTTACAAGATTATAAAAATATAAAAATATAAAAATAATGAGTAAATAATAAATTGAATATTTTAATCTGTACAGTTGTACAATGGGGTCCAAAACTCAACTTTCAAACCGTAGCTCCGCCAAATGCGAAACTACCACCTTAAATAGCTTATTTTATTCTATATACAATTAAAGGTGATTTTGCTGCATTTGGAGTTTTCATTTGTGAGATACAGGTCTGAGAAGTTGGGATTCTGGATTCTTATTCAGACCATAACTTTTTATTTGTACATTATTTTTGAGTGAAATCAATTTTGTATTTTTCTTTATTAAATCATCTACAATTTCATGTACAAAGTTTCTTTATTTGATGTATAAAAAGTGGAAACAAAAATAGGTCCCAAAATGAATAAAGAATGAATTAATAAATATAGGTATTTTATCTGTATTTTAGCCCTTATCTCCCCCTACTTTATTCCTTGTCGACCTAGTCATCGAGATGCCTAGGTCTCGGGGTTTCGATTCATAAAATATTTACAATATTTTATTCTTTTCTTTTATTTATTCTCTAATTTTGGCTTTAATTACAGTATTTTATACACTATTTGAATGCACATGCATGAATACTAAGGTTGTGTATTTAATGCTATTTACATGCATTTGCTAGGGTTTTTGGTGCCAAAATGATAGAATAAAGATGATGAAATGTGGATTCATCAACTATCAGGCTCGTCATCAGATGCTTGCTTTGACACTTCTTATTTGGCTTTGAGGTCATGGATCGTCTCTATATGTATGCTCTCGCCCTGGATGTGAAAGTACACTTTCCTAGTAGCATAATCAGAAACGGCCTTAGTTGTCGCCAGAAAAGGTCATCCTAATATGATCAGGGTATCGATCACACATTCATGGACTGTCATGTTCAACACGACGATGTCCACAAGGAATGTCAAACCCTGAATGGTGATGATAAAGTCCTCCATTAATCCCTTAGGCCTCTTGACTGATCTATCAGCAAATTGCAAGACCGTTCTACTTGGTCGAAGTGGTCAACTTGTTGAGTAAGGAAGAAGGAAGGAGACTAATTGACGATCTGCTATCCAAAAGAGTACGATCAAAAGTTTAATAGAGAATCTCACATCTGACATACGTGCTCCCGTTCTGATCGCTTGGCTGGGAGATGGTTCTGGATGGCGTGACATGTCTCCTTGGTCAACACATAAATTTCCGAACAATGATTATGTTGTCTCCGCTCTTTGAGACCTTTCTGGAGAAGAGGGATGTGTGCCAATTATTCCGAAAGAGTTAGCTGAATGGTGAACTTGTCTAGCATCTCTTTCGTCGGGTCATTCATTTGAATCTTTTTGGTATTTTCTTTCTTATCTCATTTTTCTAGGTGGAGTGCTTGGGGAAAAGGTATCTGTACATCCTCCTTGTTAGTCTGCACAGTAGGAGGATCAGAAGAAGAAGATTTTTTGGAAAACGAGACTTGCTCCTTGCGAATGACTAGAATAAGACTCATGAGATCTAGAATGATCAAATGTCTTATCTTTATTTCTCTTTTTGGATTTTTTGTATTGTACATTTTTTGTATCTTTCTATCAGCATCATTGTACAAGAAGAAAGGTAAAGCAACTGCAGCGGCATCAGATTCTGGCTACTTTTCTTTGGGTTTGGTGGCATCAGTACCACCTTCAACGTCCTCAAAAGGATAGGCGGCATCAGCAGCGCCATCATTAGGCTCAACCGACTCGCTTGTATAATTAGGTGTTTCTTCCTCCAGCCTAGTTGAGTCTCCGTCTGCTGGCATCCTACCGCTCCTAAGAGAAATAAAAACAGCTTCTTCACAGTAAAGAGAATCATCAGAAAATACCCGTGACTGGAGGGTCGGTTCTATCAAGTGTACCTACTCTGATTTCCTCTTTAGATTGTTCGAATTTGGCTCAATCTGAGCAGGAATAGAGGACTTCCCTTTGATAATATCAGTGACATGATGCTTGAACTCATCCATTTCTCGCTTAAATGCGACCTGCTGGTCAGTTATCAGATTAGCGATATGTTCAAGAGATGGGTTATCATAGAAGGGACCATGAGACCCGGATGAGTCTCCTCGATGATACTGAGGCTGTTGCGGAGCTGATTGTTTATGTGGAGGGTAAGATCGCTGATATTGTGATGGATATGCATTCTATCTCCACTGAGCTAGCTGGTACTAGCGAGGACCGGAATGTTGCTACTGCTCTATTTTGCCCCATATGTGCCTGTGATGGATGCTGGGAAAAGGCTGACCAACAGAAACCAGGATGGTCATGATGGATCCCTGGATGTTGTTGTTGTTGGTTGTAACATATCCCATTGACCTTTGTCAATGATTCAAGCATCTCAGAATAAGCCGTGGGAACAGATGCAAGTGGTTGATCACTCTGATATACCACCATCTCGATGTCAGATGATGGTGTCTGCTGGTAAGATGGAGACTGGTCAATAGACTCAGAATGCACATGGTATATGTGCTGAACTGGTAGGCGTAGAAGAATTCCTCAGTCTCTGCTTCCTGAGTCAGCCTACGATCTCGAAGACTTTGCAGAATCTGTCTATATTTCTTGAAGGCACATGATTTGTGTCTTTAGATCACTAAGACATCTCTCAAGCTCATCAATTTTGTCGAGCTTGTCCAAATTCTAGCACTTTTCTCAATTATTTCCATACGGTCCAACTTCTGGAAGATAATTCCCATATCAGCTGATGAGGATTCAGAATGGGTGGAAACAACAGAAGAAGGTGTCCCCTCAATTTGTGCCACACGGGAATACTGGTGGTAGGTAGGTGGCTTCGTCTGAGTGTAAAACCTAGTCTGGTATGTCATGGTCTAATTTTTAGCCATCTCCTCGTAGATGGCCCACACTTGGTCCTCATGCTTTGAAAAATATGAACCACCGTAGGAGGCATTCACCAATCCCTATAACTCCAGTGTCAGCCCACAAAGAAGCACTGAACTAGGTTCGACTTTGGGATCTCGTGGTGGGGACATCTATCAATGAGCTCTATAAATCTATCCCATGTCTCATGGAACTGCTCATTCCCAATCATTGTGAAGTTACTAATCATAGCTCGTGCAACATTCGTGTGACCAAGTGGGTAGTACTTGTTCAAATATTCAATTATCAACTGCTCCCACGTCGAAACGTATCTTCCTAAATGCTTCAGCCAATAGGCTACTTGTCCACGAGTGATAGTAGAAACACGATCAACTTGATCGTGTCCTCGTTCACATGTTAATCATGTATCGTACTACAGATCAACTTGAACTCCTGGCAACACAGATGTGGCTCATCCATAGTTAACCCATGAAACTTGGGCAACAACTAGATGATTTATGGTTATAGCACAAAATTGTCATGTATGACAAGAAGATGGATCCACCGATTTGTAGTTGTCGCTCCAGGGTTGTAGAGCTGCTTCATCGCACAGTCTGGACCTAGTGGAGGTCTCTCTGCTCCATTCTGTTCACCAGCCTCAGATCCTGGGATCTCAACGTCATGAGTCTCTCTCTGGGCTCTTAGCTGTGTCAGCTTTGCCCGGACATTGTTCATCAGTCTCCCTTGCTCATGTATCTAATTTTGTATCTGCACAAGAGATGCAACTAGACCGCTATTGATTGTTGCCTGATCTATCATTACCGAGGTAGTCTACGGCTACTGCGGTCCTTTGCCAGCCATGTCTTCTGGAAAGGAGAAAGAGTCTATATCAGGTTCGACTAGGTCAATATGTAACTGCAGTTGTAGAAGAGGGTTCTCTCGATCCGAGGGTGATGATGATAAAGATGGAGAAGAAGAAGGAGTGGGAAGAGAGCTTCCATGGTCGGAGTTACGCTTGGAAGAGGAAATACGATGAGATTTTGGTTTGGAAAGAGTGACATCCCGAACTGACCTAGATGGATGAGCAGGTACTCGAGAGAGAGGATCGGACAGAGTCGACTGAAGCGATCGCTTACCCATCATCTTGACAAGACAGATGATGATTGATGATAAGATCTAATAGATAGGACCCACACCACAAAATCAATACACAAAGCAAACACCGGATTCACCAACTCAACCCGGTGTTGACCGTCAAAGTTCGGTCGTTGATCTTTTCAGTTTTAGGGTTTATTAGCAAGCAAGTCTTTTCACAGATTATGCCAGTTTATAGGTGTTTGAACTTTCCGGAAGACTGCCCCAAGTCCGAACAGCTAATTACCTACTTTCAGCCAGTATGGGAGTATGTACGGACCGTTTCCGGCTACCCGTGTTACTTGAGGACGGAACCTTATGCAGTATCCTCTAAACCACCCACTCTTCTAAGGAAATCCGGACCGTTTCTGACTACTCGAGAGTCCTCACTGAAGAGTATAGTGATCAACTGTCATATCAATAGTCTTTCGAAAAATCCGAGCTCAGGTTTCAACCTTGATGGCCGTCCTTCACTCACGGATCTAGAAAGTACCTGCCAAACATTCGTTGGGGATTGCTCTCCCAAACGATGTGAACTCTGTTACATTTAGTTTTAAGTCAGATAGAATTAGCAACCCCTATTTTATTTTCCAGGTTATTGCTTTTTTGGATCTTTTCAAAAGAACGTCTAACGATTTTATTTTTATTTTTACCTAGATGACAAAGTATACAACTACGTTGTGTGTCATAATCTACTTATGGAGGCACAGAAAAAGAAAAATCTAAAAATCCTAAACAAGCACCTAGTCTTGAAAAAGTCACGGAAAACATCGAGAAAATCGCGATGCGAGAAAACCGTGGTGGGTGCCCAACTCCTCCAAGTGCACGACACTCGCTGAAACAAACCTCGAGATAGAAGAGAGGGACATACAAGTTGGGATGTCCTTACGGGGCCCTTTCTACAAAATATAAAAACGGGCAAATGCCATTAATCTTTTTACAAAGGTTAATACAAAAAATAAAATTACATCGGCTTTTAGATTCTCAGATGTACGGCTCGGAATCTGTATTGCACAAATCAGAAATAAAAAGTTGTGAAGTGAGAAAAATAAGAAGGTGAAAAAGGAAAAATGAGAAAATCCTAAAGCTAAGGTCTCTACGGTCTACCCTAGCGTTGCCTCCTCGGCAACGACGTCATCTGAAAAAAATGCCACCTGATCTAGAGATAGCAAAGAATAACAAAGATCATTGTATCAACAAGGGAGATTTTAGCAGAAAATTTATTTGTTTTATTTATACTCCTAAACTTAGATGCATAACGATTAAGTACAGGAGTGTCGAACTTAGGGAGGCAAACTGTTAGAAATTAGGGTAAAATTATAGAAATTGAGGCATTATTGTTTTTCTAATTTTAATTTATTTTTAGATAATTTTATGGATTTTTTATTTATTTTATTAATTTGTTTGTTTTTGTTATTTTAACAGACCTATGTAAAAATACAAGTATAGATTTGTATTTATATATTTTGGTTTTTATTTTGTTATTTTTATAATATTATTTTTATTTCATGTTTTATGAGTTTTTAAGATGATTTTTAAACTTTTTATGGATTTTATATTATTTTTAATGTTGATAACAATGTTTTTATTAAAAACTATGAAGTATTTTTTATTTTTTAGAATAGAAAAAAGTATGAAAAGATTTTTATTTTATTTTTCTTGTAAAGTAGATGAAAATATCTTCGAAATGATAGGTTGTACGTTTTTATGTGATTTTTATTGAATTGATTATGATTTTTCAAAATTTTTATTTATATTTTTTTATGATTTTAATATAAATATTTATTTTTTTTATTTTCTACGTAAAATATAGTGATTATAATAAAGATAATTTTTTTAGAATTTTTAACGGTGTTTTTATATTGTTTATGTATTTAAAGTTTGTCATATTTTTTATTGTTTTAATGAATTATTGAAAATAGAAAATCCTTTTTGTATTTTCAAAACTAAAGTGAAATAGTGTAGAGTATAGTATAGGATACTCTTATATATTTTTATTATATTTTTATATTTTGTATTTCATTTATTATATATTTTAATATGTAGTATATTATATATACTAGATATGGGTTTATCTGAAATTATAGGAAAAATGTGCATACACAAGTGTAATATGAAAAAGCTGGGAATACTATCTGCGCAATTGTTTTGAAGCACGTGATCCTTCATGTGACCGCACCAACACCTGGACCTGTTCATAAAATCATAACGTCCGAGGGGTATATATGAAAATCACCCCAAAACAATTTAACGATGCAGGTACCGATCACATGCTCTCTGTTGAGCAGTTATGCAGCTGACAAGTGGCTTGATTGAGTTCGTGTGATCAGATATGATCGAGCGGCTATTTTAATCCGTGTTCTTATGTCAACAAATGGAAAGGCTGTAAAATACGACCTTGGGATCAGATCTAATCTAAGGACCTCTGTATGATCTGGGCGAGTCCCTTGTTCTTCCCCTTTTTGAATCAAGTGGTGTTTCGCATCGGACGGCCGCGATCGGAGGCAGCGAAGATTTAGTCGTCGATTCACGTGCGGATAAGATGCTGCAGAGCGTGCGCTGGATGGCGGCGATCAGCTACTGCATGTGGAGGTGCTCAATGACTTTGGATCGACATTTGTTCACCGCGCTGCAGACCGATGATGTCAGCGGAAGATCACATGTGGTGATAGTGGATTTGGCTCCTGGCGATGAAGGTACTTCAAGGTGTTTGTGTTCGAGGCGCTGAAGATCAGGTGATGCTCGATCTGACTGCGACGATATTCCATTGATCGACTACATGCGTATCACATCTTGAATTTCCGATCACGATGGTGTTGCACGATTGAATACTACTTTTCGATCTCAACAGCTCGAGTCACGCTCCATGTGATGGACGAGATTGGTGAGGATCGGCTCCAGATGCTTAGAACAGAGCATAATTTTTTTAATTTTAAATTTTTAGTTAATTTTTTTTGTTTTTTACATGATCCTGCAAAACAAATGTCAGATAAAAAGAAAACAAATATTTTTTTGTATTTTTTATTTTTTTATTTATAAACAAAATTCGGACGCGAGCATGATGACTCGATCCCAAATCAAAACGGAAGATGCGAATGGAGATCCGGCGAAAAATGAGGAATGGATCCAAGTCTCCAGCCATTGTGCGTTGTCGAAGTTGAGAGATCGTGATAGGTAGAAAAGAATGCGTAGAGATCGAAATATGAGATGAAAAATCGGGATCGGAGATGAATCAAAATAGTGATGGATTTTTAAGATCTAGAAAAACAAAATGACAACAAAGAACAAATACAAGAAAATAAAACTATGATTACTCTAGGATAAAAAATAAGAAGAAAATGATGTGGATCTCACCTTAGGAGCGGAAAAGACCTGGATCACCTCGACGAAGGCCGACACGTTATCACTGGACGGCTCGGAGGTTAGGCACCCTTCTGCGACAAGAAGACACTCGGAGATCGGGCTCCTCTCACCAAAGATTGATCAAGTTGGAATGATGGAGAAGGAGCCATATAAATAGAAAAGATAGAGTATGACATTTGAATTTTTGAATTTTTGGTTGAAGAGATAAGAGAGATGAAAATTGAAATGAGATAAAGTAAAAATTAACTATTTTTTTGAATTTTCATCACTTTATTTAAAAAAGGTTATTTTTTATGGTGGTTAATTAAGATTAGCAACTATATACATATACTATATATATGGTACATTATATACAGAGTTAAACAAGGAAATTAGCTTCTTTTCTATTCTAAATTTTTTATTTTTTATTCTTATTTTAAATAATTAGTAAAAGTATTTACAAATATTTACAAAATACAATATGTACAAATGCATGGAAAATTGCACAAACCACCCCAGAAAGCCAACTATTCACCCGTAACTCAAAAAATTATGCAATTATGGCCATTTTAAAGATAATTTAATTTAGAATACAATGGAAGTGAGTTTGGTTCAATTTTAGTTCATATGGAGCCTGAATTGATCTTTCAATTATCGCTTAGTGGCTTTTTCCGAGAGTGGTTTCTTTTATTCTATATAAGATTTGATTTTGCAATTATTTTTATTATTTAGAAAACATTTTTATTTACAACTTCTGTTTTGAAAATTAATTTGTTTGAGGTCAATTTATGTACAAATAAAATAGTGTAGTATACAAATATACACATCACACATTTTTTTGGATTTTTTGATTAAGGACCCTATCTCCCCCTACTTTATTCCTGGTCGATCTGGTCAAGTCTCGACATTCTTTCGGGGTTCGGGTCAGCTTGTATCTATTACATATATACAATCTTCCTTTTTTATTTTCTTTTCTTTATTTTTCCTTTATTTATTTATTTATTTATTGTAGGTTAAAATAGTAAGAAGTGTACAATATTTACACACAAATGCAAGTTAGTAAGAATATGGAGTTAGCATTATATACATATGTTTTATAAGGGCTTTTAAGCCAAAATAAATGAATAAAGATGATGAATCACAGATTCATCAAATATGCAAAAGCTGGGAATAGTATCTGCGCAATTTTTTTGAAGCACATGATCCTTCATGTGATCGCACCAACACCTGGACCTGTTCATAAAATCCGAGGGGTATAGACTAAAATCACCCCAAAATTATTTAGCGACGTAGGCACCGAACACGTGCTCTCTGTTGAGCGGTGGGGCAGTGGGGACGTTATGCAGCTGACACATGGCTTGATTGAGTTCGTGTGATCAGATATGATCGAGCGGCTATTCTGATCTATGTTCTTATGTCAACCAATAGAAAGGCTGTAAAATACGGCCTTGGGATCAAATCTAACCCAACGACCTCTGTACGATCTGGGCGAGTCCCTTGTTCTTCCCCTTTTTGAATCAAGTGGTGGCGTTTCGCATCGGATGGCCGTGATCGGAGGCGGCGATGATTTAGTCATTGATTCGTGTATGGATAGGATGCTGCAGAGCGTGCGCTGGATGGCGATGATCAGTTACTACATGTGGAGGTGCTCAACGACTTTGGATCGACTCGTGATGCATACCGATGATGTCGGCGGAAGATCATATGTGGTGATAGTGGATTTGGCTCCTGGCGATGAAGGTACTTCAAGGTGCTTGTGTTCGAGGCGCTGAAGATCAGGTGATGCTCGATATGACCGCGACGGTATTCCATTGATCGACTCCATGCGTATCAGATCTCAAATTTCTAATCACGATGGTGTTGTATGATTGAATAACTTCTTTTCGATCTCAACAGCTCGAGTCATGCTCCATGTGATGGAGGAGGTTGATGAGGATTGGCTCCAGACGCTCGAATCCAAATGAACCTCAGGTGTTTGCTATGCAGATGTAGTCCTCCAGGTGGTTGCTTGGGGCCGATTTTCTCGGTGTTGTGCTGACTCGAGCGGAGTCAGATCTCCATGATCTGTAGACGCAATACATTGCTCGAGGATGCCTCGATCGAGGTGTTAAATGTAAAATATGGCATGAATGGACAGGGGAGCTACCTGAAGGATGGAGGAATAAGCCTCGAGCTTCGATCAACGTGTTTGATCGGAGATGACATATATGATGAATAGAGGATGAAATAGAAGTATCAGAAAGGAGATGGAATTGGAATGGATTGGGGATCAATTGGAAGAAGACTAGAAGGATTGAGGAGGAGAATAACAGAGAAGGAGATCGAAGAGAGAGAAGGAGAAACTACAGATCTAACCTGGAAATAGATGCGGAGGAAATCACAAGTGGACAGAGCTCAAAGCAGAGCTCTGCTAGGTCGTGGCCTATACGTGCGGCGGACACAGACGCTGAAGCGGGCGCACGAGGCAGCAAGTCGCACTGGATTATGCCGGAACCCTCCCTTGATCATTCAATGATAGAGGAGCAAGAGCTATCACGCTCTCGAGGCCTCCCTCTCACGAGGCTGGAAGAAGCAAAATGGCAGATCAGAGAGCTATGAGGGGGAGGTCTAGGGTTTATAGTTGAGGTGGAGTGGAGCTCAAGCAAGTTATTCTGATTGCTGCCGGCGGAGTTCGATGACCGGAGGGTGGTTGGAATACTGGACAACAACAGGGCCATTGACGCAGTTGGAGGAGGAAGAAGAGGTAGCGGCGGGGAAGATGAATCTGGGAAGAAGAATGGTAGTGGGGAAGAGGGACGCGGGATGAGAGAGGAAAAAAGGTAAAAAAAACAAAATAATCAATAGATAATTAATTATATTAAATAATAAATAAATAATTAGATTAAATAAATTAATTTAAAAAAATAATTAAGCAAATAATTACATGGTTAAATGAATAATTAAGTAGTTAAATATATACTTAAGTGTAATTTAAATAATTAAATAACTTATTAAATAAATGATAAATACATAAATAAATATATGAATAAATAAATAAATTTAATTTAATTTACTAATAGAATATTAATAAGTGAATAAATAATATAAATAAAATAATATAAACTAAAGTAAATTATACAATATATAACAATGTGGTCCCCAAACCCAAATTTTGCATATTAACTTCGATTTTAGCGAAATCAGTGTCATTTCGTAGATAATTAAATAAAACGACTTCAAAAATAAGTTTGCCCAATTCAGAGTCCATATGGTCGAGTTCTGAGGTCCGAAAAATTTAGGTCAGAACTTCGTGGCTTCAGGATTTATTGGTATTTTGACTTAAATTATATTTTTATATTTTTCTATTAATTTTCATAAATATTTTAGAAAAGAAATTAAGTTAAATGGAGTTACGTATAATTAGTTAGAAAACTGGGAAGTTATATACATATAGTACATAGACAACGCCCAACGCCAAAACTCACTGTTTTTATTCTAGTATTTTTTTTGATATTTTTAATAAATAAAATAAGTTAAAAAATGAAGTTTAAAAGTAAGTTTGGTCAATTTGAAGTTTTCTATAAAAAGTTATGAATCTTAGAAGTAAGCTTTTACAACTTTTTGGTTCATTATGAATAATTATTTTTTTATTGAATAAATTTTCTGATAATTTTTTAAAATAATATATATTTTTTGAACAACTTTTGTAAAGAAAGTATTTTCGTTTGAGATTATCTGAGTGGTAAATAAATTAGGTGAAATATTTACAATGTGAAAAATGTGTAGATATATTTTTTGTGATCTGGATTTTCTGATATTTTTATACATTGTGTTCCTTAGCTCCCCCTACTTAATTATTTTGTCAACCAAGTCAATATTGACCTGATCTCGGGGTTAGGATCAGTCTATATATTCTATATACATCGTTCTTTTTCTTTTATTTTTCATTTTTCTTTTTATTATTTTATTTTAGATAAAATAAGTGTTAAATATATAATATTAATATTTATTATTAGAATGTTAATTAATGGGAATTAATGACTATTTACATGTATTTTACGAAGAATTTTAGTAAAAAATGAAAGAATAAAGATGATGAATCATATACTCATCATTGATCGCTCCTTAATATTACGAACATCTATACAAGGTGGGCCTGTGCATTTTGTTAATGCAATACGAGCAAGTTGTGACACACAAGTCATGATAATTGACGAATCATAAAAGCTACTAGTCCATAAATGATAGTAGCAGTTGCAGTCTTCACATCGAAGATATGGTTGCGCTACTCGTGGTGATTCACGTTTGATTTTTTTACTGGTCACATTTTGTACTCCTCGACCTACTTTTGAGTTGGAAAAAAATGAGGTAGTGTCGTCAAATGGAGTTATTTAAAGACTAAGAACGAATAATCTTTTTTCACCATGATAAGGTAAACATTGCAAGAGATGATTTGAGCAAAAAAACTTGCACGGTAGAAAGAGCATCCTTACCACAAACTTGAATATGCTCATAACACTTAGTAGTGGAATTTTATTTGGGAGTGGATCAACAACTATGATTGTGCCAATCAAAGAAGACAGTTTGTGGGGGGCTGAATCATAAAAAGTTACCAAACATGATCAAAATTGAAATCTACACATTTATGTCCGATGGAAGATTTGGATGGGTTCATGATTCAGATATCAATGTTGTGGGAGGATTCAGGAATCAATGTTGTGGGAGGATAGTGCATTCCCAAGGATGAGGCCTTGAGGAAGGATGTAGTGAGTAAAGAACACACCTCTATGCTATCTATCCATCCAAGCAACACGAAAATCTATCCAGACCCTTATCAATATATATGTTGCAAGGGGTTGAGAAGGTTGTGGCATAACACACTAGCAGATATCTTTAGTTGCCACTAAGGTAAGGGTAATTAAAATCTGTAAAACTTTTCCCTCTTATCTAAGAATAGGTTTCTCAACTTTATCAAGGAAAATAAATTCTAATAATTTGATTGATTTAACGTAGTGTTTGTTTACATAGAACAGATCCTTTGCTGTTACATGCTTTAACACATAGGAAACATTAAATCACCCTTAGATGTGCACCAACTATCCCTAACCTCCTTCGAAGACCGTCCGATAATGATCTCCGCCTCACAGGATTGTAACCTAATTTGCTCGATCGTCTGCCAATTGTACGAAACATGCACATTGCTAATTTCTTTATAAAGGCTTGCAGCCTTCGTGGTGCACAAGGACAATTCTTATCTGCTTGCATGTTGTTGAGTTGTATGGATCCTAAAATGGGTAAACGGATCTTTGGATGAGGGACCGTTTACCCACTTTCCTATATATGTACTCATCTCCCTCTTATTTCACATATGAGTGAAGAGAACCCTAATCTCAAATTGAGATTAGGGTTATTGTGCCCCCGTGGTTTTTCCCTGATCGAAGGGTTTTCCACGTAAATCTGTCTTGTGCTTGATCGATGTCGCTTCTTCATGGTATCAGAGCCTGATCGGATCACCCCACCTTCCGCTGCTTCCGGTCACGTTGCTTCCGGTCACGCCTCCGTCTCGTACATGTTCTAACGCCGTCTTTCCCTGTTTGGAATCAAGAACTGCCGCCGCCCTCACTTGCTTGGAGAAGAAAGGAGGAGCGGCGCTCCTTCCACCCGACCTGGAGGTTCGGAGGTCGACCCCAACCCCCCTCGCGACCTCGCGCCTTGCGCCCTCGCAACCTCATCCCATCGCGCCTTGCGCCTTGTGCCCTCGCGACCTCAACCCCTCGTGCCTTGCGCCTTGGGCCCTCGCCCTCGCGACCACCTGTGCGACGCGTCCTGTGCGGTCTTCCCCTGTGCTCCCCTCGCCTCTGCGACGAAGCCCCCTGTGCGAGGCCCCCTGTGCGCGGTCCTCGCCTGTGCGCCCCTTGCCTCTGCTATGAAGCCCCCTGTGCGAGGCCCCCTGTGAGCAGTCCTCCCCCTGGATCCATACGACCTGCTACCCTTTTGCTTTGGAGAAGAAGGGGATGACGACCCTGGATTGGAAACAGGAAAATAACAAAGCCCTCCTTTCAGAGCATTTGTTTTTGAAAAGTTGCCACTTTACCCTTCAGAGTTTCTGTTTTTGCAAAAAGATCCCTGCCAGAGTCCTCATGTCTCCATAGTGAAGAGTGCCATCAACCTTTGATCACCATCTTGGTGCCGGTTCGCAAAGCTACCAATCTGTGAGTTCTTTCTCTCCATTGCAATTTGTTTTGTGGTCGCGGTGATTGATCAGTTCAGTTGTGCCGCTCTCCCTTTCTCTTTCTACATTTTTGCTGCTTGTGGAGCTTTCGCTACTTGAGATCGTGGTTAAGATTAAGCTGTGAAGAAACTTCTTGAATAGAGGTCTGCATTTGTAGCTACCCATTGCACTTGTTCTTGTTTTTGAATGGATGGTACGAGTGAATTTGAATTGTTGATGACGAGATTAATGGTTGACAACCATGGTTCTAAACAGTCTTTAGAAACCAACTTCGCTCTTAACGCAAGGCGATCTGATAGAAATAATCCTGACACTACTGAGTGGATCATTGATAGTGGGGCTTCTGACCATATGACAGGTGATCCGCGAATGTTTCATGATTATAAATTATCATCAGGAAGAGAGAAAGTTACTGTTGCAGATGGCTCTCCTGCTACTGTCGCTGGGAAAGGGACCATTTCCGTTGTTGATCGGTTCCTCCTTCATGATGCTCTTCATGTACCTGACTTTAATATAAATCTTCTGTCTGTTAGCAAGATCACAAAAGAATTGAACTTCAAACTAATTTTTGACCAGAAGTTGTGTATCCTAGAAGACTTGAAGACAAAAAGGAAAATCGGAATTGGTTTGGTCGAGGATGGCTTGTATCGTCTTCCTGCTCGAATTGTTCAGGACCTTGCTTCCGTGACGATGTCTAGAATCGAGAAGAGAAGATCTATGTTGATAAAACAATGGCATGAACGACTTGGTCATATCAGTTTTCATTCTTTACAAAAGTTGATGCCTGCTATGTTTTCAGGGCATCGGAAATTGATTTTCAGTGCGAGGTGTGTAAATTTGCAAAACAAACACGTACCAAATTTCCTATTTCTACAAGCAAATCCACTCATTCCTTTGAGCTCGTTCATTCTGATGTGTGGGGCCCATGCAATATTCAGAGTTGGCAAGGATATCACTACTCCATTACCTTTGTTGACGATTGGTCACGACATACTACTGTCTTTCTTATGAAGAATAGGAGTGAAGTTCCTGCCATTGTCAACGACTTTATTTCTCTTGTGAAGAGACAACACAATGCAAAGATTAAAAAATTCCGTTCAGATAATGCTAGAGAGTACTTGGCCCAGTCCCTTCGAAAAACTCTTACCATGGAGGGAATTATTCATGAAACCTCGTGTCCATATAGTCCACAACAGAATGGTGTGGCTGAAAGAAAGAACATGCATATTCTTGAGATTACTCGGGTTCATCTCTTTCAACGGAACATGCCTAAGAAGTTTTGGGGAGAAGCTGTGCTTACAAGAGTTTACATAATGAACAGGATGCCATCTCGAGTCCTACATGGTAAATCTCCATTTATGTTCATTTATCCTGGTCAAGAACCATTCTCTATGCCACCTAGGATTTTTGGTTGTGTTTGTTTTCTGCATGCAAATAACGTTGGAGTTAAGAAACTCGACCCTCGTGCTAATAAAGGATTCTTCCTTGGTTACTCTATGACACAGAAAGGATATCGGTGCTTTGATTCCACATCTGGTCGTGTTTAGGTTACTAAGGATGTTAGCTTTTTCGAAAATGATGCTTTCTTTCTCAGTAGTCCTCTTCAGAGGGAGACTAAATGTGAAGAAGACTTTAATGGACTTTATTTTTTAGATGATGTTGGTATTCCATGTCAGGGGGAGATTCTTTGCCGTGATAAAGAAGCTAATGAAAACAATCATAATCCTTCAGTTCTCTTAGAGAATGAGCCGACTTCACAAATGTCTGATAGTATTCCTGGTGCTCTTAATGGGACTAACAATCATTTGCAAGATCCAGAGATTGAACAAGCTTCAGTCAGCAATCTTATAATTAGTGATGAGACAGAAAATGACATTCATAATGTTGAGTTGGAATTACTAGATGACAACATTGCTCAAAGGAAGGGTAAGAGGATCATTAAACTCCCGGCCAGATATGCAGGATGTACTCAATACCCTATTGAGCACCATATTTCCTACTCTAAATTGAGCACGTCTTATAAATGTTTTCTCACTTCTCTTGATTCTAATACCATACCTAGGAATGTGGCAGAGTCTAGAGAGAACCCGGCTTGGGCTCGGGCTATGCAGGAGGAGATGAAGCTATGGTGAAGAATGACACTTGGGATATAGTGATATCCCCAAAGATGTGCATTTGGTTGGTTCGAAGTGGATCTATACTATAAAATATAATGCTGATGGGAATATTGAAAGATTCAAGGCTCGTCTTGTGGATAGAGGCTACAGCCAGAAATTTGGGATTGACTATTTAGAGACCTTTGCTCCTGTGGCAAAGATGAATACAGTTAGATTTGTTATTTGCCTAGCTGTTCATTTCTCTTGGAAAATATACCAATTGGACGTGAAGAATGCTTTCTTAAATGGCGACCTCAAAGAAGAAGTTTACATGAAAATGCCATCGGGGTTTGAAAAAGAGGATAAATGTTGTAAATTAAAAAAGGCTTTATATGGCCTAAAGCAGTCTCCAAGAGCTTGGTTTGAACGACTCCGTGTGGTCATGATAAAAAATGGATATAGTCAAGTGAATGGAGATCACACTTTATTCATAAGAAGGAGAGAAACAAAAAGATCTATTCTTTTAGTTTATGTGGACGATATGATTCTTACAGGCGATGATGAAGTAGAATTATCTCGCATAAAGAAAACTCCTGCAACTAAATTTGAATTGAAAGACTTGGGGAAGCTGAATTACTTCTTAGGTATTGAGATAGCTCGGTCTCCAAAAGGTATGTGCTTAAGCCAAAGAAAATATGCCTTGGATTTGTTAAAGGAATGTGACATGTTAGGTTGCAAACCAACCACAAACCCTATTGAAACAAATCATAAACTGAGTAAAAATGATGGTGAACTTCTTGATGATGTTGGAAGAGGAAGATACCAAAGATTAGTTGGGAAACTAATTTATTTGACTCTCACGAGACCTGACATTACTTATGCTGTAAATATTGTTAGTCAGTTTATGCATGCTCCTACTTCAATTCATGTGAATGCTGTTAACCGAATTCTTTGCTACATAAAGAAATCTCCAGGTAAATGGCTCATGTTCAAAAAACACAGTGATGTTATTATTGAAGGCTATACAGATGCGGACTGGGCTGGATCAATAGATGACAGGAGATCTACTTCAGGATATGCAGTGTATCTTTGTGGGAACCTTGTCATTTGGAGAAGTAAGAAACAAAATATTGTATCTAAATCAAGTGCTGAAGCTGAATATCAGGCTCTAGCTAATGGTGTCACTGAAGTTACGTGGTTGCAACTTCTTCTGAAAGATTTGGGTATTGTAGCTGCTATGCCGATAAAGATGTTCTTTGACAATAAAACAGCAATAAGTTTGGCCAACAACCCTGTGATTCATGATAGTTACAAACACGTGGAGATAGACATATACTTTATTCGAGAAAAAATTGACGATGGACAGTTAAGTCTTCCCTACCTAAAATCTGGTGATCAGATTGCTGATCTCTTCACAAAGGGGCTACATACAATGCAAATTGAGTTGAATGTAGGCAAGTTGGGCATGGTTGATATGTATGCCCAACTTGAGGGGGAGTGTTGAGTTGTATGGATCCTAAAATGGGTAAACGGATCTTTAGATGAGGGACTATTTACCCACTTTCCTATATATGTACTCATCCCCCTCTTATTTCACATATGAGTGAAGAGAACCCTAATCTCAAATTAAGATTAGGGTTATTGTTCCCTCGTGGTTTTTCCCTGATCGAAGGGTTTTCCACGTAAATCTGTCTTGTGCTTGATCGCTGTCGCTTCTTCACATGTAATTATTACGTGTTACTGTGTAACATGTATTTTATAAACATTATCGATTGATTATTCGTATTCGTGACATATCTCTACCCTGCATAGGGGGGACAGATGTGATAGAACATATGTGATTAGCTCCCCAAAGGCTGCATGGGACATGATGTTATATTAATATAAATATTAATATGATATTATTTAAGAAAGAGTAACATTGTGGCAATGGCGTGGCGAATGTGATGGTTAATCGATTAGATTGCTTTTGTAGACTGAGGTAGACGTGATGATGATTTTTCCAAAGCTTTAATTCCTTCCCGTAATTTTTTTAATGATTTTATATATATGTTGTGGCTGTTGTGTTATGGGCATTGCTGACAGTCGAATAAAGTCCCATTCTTTTCTCACTTTTCTCGAGATCCTTTGGTCGCATTATGTCCGGGGCTACAAGATTCCGATCGACATTTTATGGATATCTTTACAAATTTACCCTATAAAACGTTGCTGTAAATTTAAGCCCCTATTTGTTTCATATTTACGTTCGGCTCCCCATAGACGATGTAAATTTAGGCATTTATCCCAACAAAGGTGTGTAAATAAAGAAATTTAACGAGAATTAAACTGTAAATATGAGGAATTATAGAATAAATTTGAAAAAATAGGGGCATATGAGTAATTGCAATGTCTTACAGGGGCACAAGTGTAACATCCATTTTTTTAATCTTGTGGAGAATGATGCTTATTCTATAATTAAACGATGGATTAGAGCAAAGATTATACTTGCTTTTTTCAACAGGCTTGAAGATAACTTGCCGTTCTAAGGTGTTGTCAGACTCGAACCGCTATGGAAGAAAATTTAACTTGACAATTTATTGAGTTCGGATTCAATAGTAGACTTGTCAGCCACCTAAAATGCTTAGTTTGAAATTTTCTTGTATCTTGTAAGTTGTAACCACAACCAACCTATTATTTCATTGTCTGCTAGATGGATATTTTGTTTGTACGTAAGGGAATCATTTCTTATATTCATTTTCATTGTTGAAGTTGTGATTCATAAGAAGAAAGACAGTTTGAAGCGGATATATGCATAAGTTCATATGCTTTAATAGCTCACATAAAAGGAAATCATCCATCCTGCTGATGATAGACACTAGAGGAAAGAAAATTGTAAAGTCTGTCTCATCTCGAAACCAATTATTCCGCGGAATTAGATCACATAAACAAAAGAAAATTGTTTGGAAATAACATTGTCTATTAGCCCGGTTGCCAACAGCTACTGAATAGAATTTAGTTCAGCAAGCGATTCCATCAAGCATGCAAAAAGCAGGCATACTTAGCACCGAGGAAAAGCCTCTGGACGCATAGAAGTGCGTTTTTGGCCACCACTCCCTGTTCATGATTCAAGACAAACATCCTCACGCCTGGGTGGTGCTGAATGAATTGAGATAGGTCATGACATGCGACAGCACGTGTGGAGGATACTGATGAGAAGACGTACAATCTGCAAAATGAAAAATGGCTTCAGAAATTGTAGGATTTGTTAAATATCTCATTTCATGATATCCTTTGCTCATGACAACTAAATGACTGGCTTCAGCCAGGAAAAAAGATCATTGCATCAGAAGCAACCAACATAAGTTGCGTTAACACCTAAATAGAAATTGCTAGGGGCATTCTCAACAAACTTCTGTTATCCATCGATCGATATCTCGGGATGCTGAAAACATTTCAGTGTCTCCATATCTGTTTTGATCCATCCAAGGCACGGCCTTCCGGACCATTAGAAATTTGGTGGAACTGCGAGAGCATGCTTACATGTTGATCATGAAGACAGAATACAGTTTAAATTTGTACTCTTCTTCATAATTATGAAGAGAACAATCAGTTTTGACTACAAGTCATGATCAAATCACATTAGAACTACGTTGTATTGAACCAGTATGCGTTGTTTTCATCCTAGTGAATCAATGTATGGCTTCGTATGTGAGCTCTAATAAACTTATATATGATTCGATCTTAGATACAGACATACTGGATCCTGCAACACTGTCATGTATGGTGTAGGATCCCAATCCTGGAGTTGAGGGTATTTAAGTTTTTTTCTTTCCAGTTGCGCATAAAGCGGTAGATACCCAAACCCGTAGGGATATTCGTTATTTCACAATCTGGAGTGAGTGACCTCTAGTGTTTTCATGTAGCCCAAAGGGAAAGTCGGGAGGTTGGAGCTGGAGTTGGAAATGAGCCTACATAGGCGTTGATCCTTCTCCACAGCGCCTAGAAGTGAAAAGTACCACAAGAAACACCCTTTGTTCATTTACTCATGTTGCCTCTCTTCATCTCCTCAAGTTTTCCACCAGCACCTAGCACATTTGCCGGTCGCCACGAATGGCGCCGGACCCATCCCGGGCTCCCACCATGGCGTTGGACAGTGGCAAGCTGCAAAACGGTGATCAGGTTGCTCCAATCGATCGTGAACCGCATTAAATGGATAGCTAGCAACTGGATACTCGATCAAGGCATATGGGATGGATATCCAATTTCAAACAGTATCTTCAATGTATCACACCAATCTCCATGAACAGTCTATTGACAACTAATTTTGGGCACAGTTCCTGTAATGGTGATTTTACAGGGGCAAAGTTTGGAATTTGGGTCAACAAAAGATCCTCTTCGCTGTGTAATTTGGTCACAGAGGAATCAGAGATAGGGTGGTGTTAAACGTGAAAGAGACTGTAAATGGGAAATGAGGGGAAGAGATATAATGCATCTAGATCGTATTTGGGGGAACTAGCCTTTTGTGTTGCACTTATCTTCGCTTAGAAAAGACTCTTACACTCACCCATGCACGAAAGCAGTAGCAGTTGACTCGAGTAGTCCTAGGATCTCTTAGTAATCTTCACTCCTTTGGAATGTTAGAGAGCAACTCTTATTCATTCCACTTAAGAGGCAATACACTCTTCGTTATGACAAGTTCCACTTTCCAATGCCTTCAAGGATCTACTGCTTTGGGAAAGCAAGGTAGTAAACATGAATACAGGCGTAAAGAAACTGTCTCTGGTCGATTTCGTAATCACGCAAGTTACTGTGTAATACTGTTGTAAAAATCGTCAACTAGTCGATCCCATTAGTCAAGTTAGGATGCAGCAGATTTGACTAGGCCTAGTCGGTTCCCATGACCAATTGGACCGACTCATGGCCCTAGTTGGCCAATAAGTTGATCGAATTTTACATGAGATTTTTTTTTTAAAAAAAATATGTTATTCATGATGGCTCATGGTTCTCTTGGTTTGTATTCTTATTAGTTTTTATGCTTTCTCAAGGTTGCAGAAGTCACTCATGAATGGTTTAAACCATTTATAATCAATCTTTTTTTTAAAAACCATGTTATCATCTTGTATTTTTATTTTATATTATAAATAGAACCACATATAAAAATCAAGATATATCAATAGAATGGCTAGGATTCAAGGCATATGGTGGCACAAGAGGGACATCAGATGGTTAGAATTCAATGTATATCAATAGCTTATATTATTCAGTTATATATTATTATTCATGATATTGCTTACTATAAACATCTACATATGGTTGATTTATTTTTGTACGCTATTCATTTAGTGAAATGCTATTGGTTAGTATATTTATGTTGTTCATTTTTATGAATGTTACATCTTTTAATATATGCTATAAGGTGTAATATTTTATTATGTTTTTATGAGTGTATTATGGTATGGAAGATGTTTAAATATATGCAAATATATAAGAGTGTATGCATAAAAATTGATTTATAGATTTCAAATGATTAAACATTCAAAACCAACTTAAAACTGATTGAATAGGATTAATCACCCAGCTATCGATCATTCTTAGTCACTGACCCCGCCAACCGACCGACCACCAACTTCTGCAACCTTACAGTGTATAAACCATGAAGTCACTGATCAAATAGTGACTGAATAACAGTGTATAAACCATTCAGGAGCACAACCACCCACCCCACCCAATTTTCACCTAAGTGAATGACTTGCTCTTACCATTACTGCCCACTTAAAGGAAGGTTAAGAGATACACTTTGCAAATTAGTTCAAACAAATCACCACATAGAACTATACTGTATGAGGGGGGAAATATGTAGTTACATGTGTTACGTTTTCTAATTTAAATTAAATGATTCATTATTAATCTTTCATTTGTTTATATAATAGAATTTTCCAATATCCGATAACAGCTTGAGGTTATCAAGAAGATTTAATCATATTTTTATAATAAAACCATATAAACATGGATTAAATATATTATTAATATCCCTATTGAAAGTCATATAAGCTACTAATAAATCTAAATAAATTCTTAAACAAGTAAATGGCAACTTTATCTACAACGCAAATTGATGAGGTGTATGTGGCCCAATATACGGCAATGCAAACCCTATATGTCTTATATGTGCATAATGCGAAGGATAGAATAGAGAATGAAATTCAACCCACCATGCATGCATATGCAGTTTGAGTGGTTGCATTCATAAACATTGTTTATTACTTGTTCCTACTATTGCTTGCATGCATATCCTCCCTTCAATAAGCTTAAGAAGAACTCCATCGTAAGAAATAGAGACTCCTTTGACCTTCATTTAGACAATCATTTTTTAACAATCGCGGAATTGTTGAAATCAACCACGGCTGGATGGAGGCCGTAAGAATCTCTATTTCGCACGAAATTCGAATGACATAATATAAAGATATAATAATTAAAATCCACGAAAGTATTTTTCAAAAAAAATAAAAAAGTATGAGGAAAATGGAGGAGTCAAGTTAGCTCCCCTAAGGGACAACCCCATTTGCCTTGTATATATATAGTTGCCGAAGATGGTGGGCGCAAAATATGGGTGTGTAAAAACAAATGAGAAATTATTCAGAAGCATGCCAGAGACTTATTTGTCAAAAATTTTCATCATTGCCCCCAAAAACTAACTCATCTTTACGTCTAGTCGGTGCAATTAACCTTTTGGTTCAAATCATTTTTCGAAACCCTGTGAAAGGATAAAAATTTAACTTGCACGAGATATATATGGTTTAACAGATTGGTTCAATTTGAGAAAAAAACCAAATAGATATGTTGGATAAGTTAAATGTTGCATGAAGTTATACCAAAGTTCACTTTCAGAACCATCTTTATTTAGTTTGAGCCTGTGTGGCATGGAAACACAAAACTACTAGGGGTGTTCATGGACGGGTACCCGACCCGTTCAATCATGACTCGTTTCGATCCATCATTACCGGGTCTACGGGTCGACCCGACCCATTCCAACGGGTACCCAATTTCAATGCTTATCTAAATTATTTGAATGGATTATGGATATCCGTGTGTACCGGGTCACTACAACAAACATCCAAAATTAATGTGAGTAGAAGTAGAACTAACAATCTATGTTTCTTATATTCAAGCAAGAATTTGGCAAGATATAGATTTAAATCCTCAACATTGATTTGAAACTTACCGCATATAAACATTATATGAAAAAATAACAAACAATCAACTTGTATGTGGCACGCATGGGCGATAGTCAAGGATGAGTGCATCACGCTCCACGACGCGCTTATGCTGCAGTGTTGTATCGAGGACCTCCAAAGCGAGCTCGAGAAGTAGAGTGCTTCGTCGAGCACAGCGAACGAGGCTATGTCGATAATCCTTCAGCTGCAATGCGATAAGCCGAATCACGTGGTCCATTTTGAAGAACAAAAAAGAACGGGAATAAATCCAACTTTTTCCTTCAATATAAAAGAACGAAAATAGTGAATCAATCAATTTACTCCTTATTCCAAGACATAATTCTATTTTTTTTCGAATTAATATTTCAAGTAAGCATGCCAACAAGCTCCACATTGATGATTCATTGTACATATCTGACAGCAAAACTTCACTGACAAATCATTCCGATTTCAGTCATCCAATTTCGACGGAATCCACAACATATGTGTGATCGAAGGGAATCCTAGATTGTAAATAAATATATAAATTAGATATATAATAAGAGAAGAGAAAGATATGCATTAATATTATCATCACCGTTCTCCCATACGCGGTCAAACAACAAACGATTCATATGTTTCATAGTTCGTGAGATGTTCCATGCAACGCGTTCAACAATTATTGATACGGTTGGATTTTTTTCCTAATAGACTACTCGGGATTACCTGCGCGTTTTCCCACTGGGTTGAATAGGTTAGTCGCTCATGGGTACCCGACTCGAATGCCATTCTCTAGTACCAGTTATTTAGGATCGAATTAGCTAGGTTGGATTGAATACCTATTTGACCTGGATATTTTGAACATCGCTAAATTCCGTGACCAATTTTTTACATCTTAATTTAACTTTTTATGTAATGTTAGGAGTGGTACCAACACCATAGAACTTAATTTTATGATTTACAAAATTATTTTATTTCATTCATATCAAACCTTTATAGCTTTTGTAGAGATACCGAATCCAAGTGTTTAAGGATATGCTAATTGGAATCTGGACAGGTTCATTATTACGTAATAGGATTTTATCTATAAAAAGGAACTGAAGGCCACAACACTCAAGATAATTCCCAGTGGGTTGATCGTTGGGTCGATTAATGGGGGCAAATCGGGTCGACAGATCAAATTGAATGGGTACCCAACCCGGATAACCTCAAGCGGGTACCCAGTTCTTAGGGTAAACTTATCCTAGTCGATATGGATACCCGTCCGACCCGTATATTTGAACACCCCTAAATGCTACATCTCAGGCTTCCATGGTAAGATACTCTATGATAATCCCAGATAGTGAGCTTAAATTTGCAATGTAGTCCATGAGGTTTCAAATTTGTTATTTTTTTTGAATTTGGTTGTTTTCAATAAGAATCAATCTTTAAAAGTGTTTTAAAGACAAACAATGATAATTTGAATTAATGATCATTTAGAATGTGGAAAGAAACGAATGAGAAGTTTATTTTGTGACCATAGAGCTCCTTCATGTAGAGGAGAAACCTTGGGAAATGATTAATGCTGAAATTACGTTAAAAAAAGAAATACATAAATCTTATTTCCTATAGCACCTCCTCAAGCTAGAGCATATATATCTTTCATGCTTACCTTAAAAGAACACTTCTATAATGCCCCCTTGGCTAGAGTTTGGTGAATTGTTCTCTTGAGCTGACATGGTATGGAGAGATGGCGCATTATATATAAAGAAATTGGTGTAGTGGAAATCTACATCGATGTGTCTAGCCATCTCAAAGAATGTTGAATTTGGCTATGTAGATAAATTGAGAATGAATGAAATGAGTTCTACTCAAGGGTACATGATTTCTTATATAGCATGAAACTCTAGATCAAATAAAGATAGTTATATGAGAGACCTTGATAGGTTACATAAATCAATAAATATAATTATTAGGAAATAATCAAAATAACTTTAATGCTGCCCTTCAGTTGGAGCATATCTATCGATCATGCCCAAATTGAAAATCAACCATAAGATGTGTTTCTTTAGCAGGACAAGTTATAGGTCCGTGGAGATATGCGGAGTAGTGATCTTCCCTCCTCATAATGCTTCTTGAATGAAGTGGCAATCCACTTCAACGTGCTAATTTTGCTCATGGAATACATGATTGATGGTAATATAAATAGCGGATTTGTTGTCACAGTACAGAGGGACATGAATAGTAGTAGGGAAGTCCAAGCTCTAGTAGAAAGGAGACTAGCTAAGTGATCTCACGAGTGGTTTGAGCCATCACCTTGTATTCGACCTTTACATTCGAAGTAAAGACAACTGTTTGCTTATTTCTTCACCATTTAACAAGATTCCCATGAACGAACATGGCATAATATATTGTAGGTTGTATGACCTCAAGGGGCTAGTATAATTAGCATTTGTATAGGCAATGATGTTAGTGTGACTGTTGGCCCCATATAAAAAGTGTTTTTCCTGGAGATTCCTTCAAATATCGAAGGATCAAGAGAACATCTTGCCATTAACTATAGTGAGGTCTCCATGTGTAGAGCTGGCTCTGCTCACAACATATGATATATCTGACCTATTGATAATAAGTTATAATAGCTTGCCCACTAGGCTTATATATCGTGTAATATCCTCAAATTTAGGATCAGTAGATGTGGCATGTTTCTGAAACTCCATTATGATGCGAGATAGTTTGCATCCAAGTAAGCTAGCCTCTGTAAGAATGTCCAAGAAATACTTCCTATGTAATAAGTGTAGTCCTGTAATCTGAGTTAACAAAGGACCTTGGTGAGAAACACCTTCTGGAGTAATGTCTTCATTTCTAGAATGCATGCTTCATAATCACCAGTAATCACCATGTCATCAAGATAAGCGACCAATATTAAGGTGCTAAAAGTCCTTTGTCGGGAACATAGAGTAATCACATACCATCCTATTGAAGCTAAGTGGACTGATCTCAGAGGCAACCATGTTAACCAAGCGTGTTCACTTTTCTTTAAGCCATAAATGGCCTTATGGAGTCAGCATAGACTCTTCCCTCGATGGAGTAACCTGGTGACTGCATCATGCTGACCTCCTCCTTGAGGTCTCCATTAAGAAAAGCATTCTTTACATTGATATGCAATATGGGCCAATTCCTATTTTCTAGCTATAGAAAGAATAGTGTAGATTGACTCCATTCTAGCCATCGAAGAGAATGTCTCGTAGTAGTTTACACCATAGGCTTGAGTAAATCCCATTTACCACAAGTCTGATTTTTAATCTGTCAATGGAGCTATCGAGGGATTGTTTGTTTGTAAAGACCTACCTACATGAAATTGGCTTAATGCTACAAGGACACAACCCAAGATCCCAACTACCTCTGAAAGTAAGCATGTCTATCTCCTTGTCCACGTCCTTTTTCAAACCATAGACTTGAAGAGCACGATGATGATCACGAGGAGTAGTAATAGCTATCTGTAAGCAGTCTATCACAATTGGATCCATTATCAGTGGAAGTAAAATGTGACAAGATATGTATAATACATCACCTTTGTGTTCTCTATAGTGCTATAGGATGAGCGCATTGAACATCTATCCCTTCGATGCCTTGTTGATAGGGATGTGTAAGTTGCAGCGCTGGTGGATAGGGTGTCAATAGTGGGTTGGATCGACTTCTGACGATCTTGGCCATGGGAGTAGCCCCACCAAAATTTGTATAGTAGTTATACTATGCTCTTTGCAGACCTAGCCAAAATGTGGACTAGGTCGAAAGGGCTGAGGTTTAAAATCCCTCATCCATGGCTTTCACAGGGGTAGGGCAACCCATGGGCCATACTTTAAAGCCCAAGCCCACCAAGGTCTGGACCGGGTCGGGTTGGGACAACCCATGGGTTGAGAGTAAAGTATTTTTTATTATTTTTTATCTAGGTTATAAAGATAAATAAAAATTTTGAGCATCATCTAGACTTTCTAAATCTAGATAACCATGATATGTTGCTTCACATGTAAATTATAAATTATGATGTAATATTGATAATGTATATTATATTATTGTATGTAAAATGTAATTTTAAATACATATTTCTATATTCGTGGGCTAGGACTAGTTTTATGGTACATGTCCACGACCCCTCCAATTGATGGGCGGGTCAAAGAGCAAATTGAGTTGGTCCATTCATGAAATTTCTTCGCCCAAGCACTACCCATGAGCGGGTTGGATGGGTGGGCCCCTACCCAAAGACCAGGTCTAGTTCTGTAGGACTTGCTTGGAATGGTTCTATCATTTGAGGTAAGCAAATGTATATGTAACATGTAATTGAGCAAGCGAAGAGATTAAAGACTTTTTGGTCATTGTATTTTTTATATAGTGAATATATACACATTACGAGGTAGGCATTTTCTCGACGTCATACCCTCGTATTCCTTAAAAAACCCATTACTTGAGAGAAAAAAAATCAACCTAATCTTTTTTACGAACATGTCAATATAACTATGACTATTGGATGGAAAGATTTGTTAATTATTAAGACAATGGGTCTTTCATAGAGAGAGGAAAACCATAATGCTAAAAATGGATATCACAATAATATCCTTAAGTAAAGTGTGAGAAATGAGACCCTATGTATCAAATTTTATGAAATCTCAATTTTCGACCTTATCTAGTATCCAAGTTGGACAAATGAACACTCTATCTTGTAGTACTCGTCGAAATCTTTCGAAGGAGTCCAAGAACGTTGAAATAAGATATCGTACGAGGAAGTTACGTGTGAAACAAGGTTGGTTTATGCATGTCAGATCCATACCCGAATATGGATCCGAGCCTATATAAGGCCCAAGGGGATAAGCATTCTTTGTATTAACTACCTGAGCATTAATGGAGCTTCACTACTGAAGCAACTTTTTGATGTCCAATCGTCAATCTGAAAGCACCATTGTGAAGAGGACGATGAAGTCATTGATGAATCCATGATTCAACATCTTTATTCTTTTATTTTAGCTTAAAATATTTGATAAAGCACCTGTAAATACTAATTAATTCTAATTATTTATCATTCATCCATTATTTGTTAATATTGTATATTTATCATATATTTACATCAAAATAAAAGAATAAAGAAGAAAAGTAAAAGAAAAGTAAAGAAGGCAGTGTATATAGACTAACTCAAATCCCAAGACCAGTCAAAGCCTTAGGATGGTCGACAAGGAATAAAGTAGGGAGAGATAGAGTCTTTATCTAGAAAATTCAAGAAAACCAATTCTCACCTATATATTCATCATTGCACATATTTTATATATCTTATACTATTTTATTTATCAATAAAATCACCTGAAATAAAAAATATTTTATTCATAAAACTTGTAGATAAAAATATGATGTAAATAATAAAAATAATTGCAACAAGAAACCATGTACAAAATAAAAGATACAACACTTAGAAAAAGGTATAAAATAAGAATTCAAACCTCAATATCGGCTCCATATAAACTCAGAATGACCCGAACTCACTTTCATTAATAAAATCAGTTTTAAAATGAAGTGGCTTCATAATTTTTGGAGTTAAGATGTGAAAGTTGGATTTTTAAGGGTTGTTTGTATAACTGTACACTATACTATTTATTGTATTTATTAATTTCTTTGTATTTTTGTATATATTGTATTTTTAATAATTTATATATATTGTATTCTATTTAAATAAAATGTAAATAAAATTTACAAAATCAAAAGATCCAAAAATAAAATAATGTATTTATTGTATAGGTATAATGCACATATATTGTAAATATCCGTTTGTATTTAACCTATTGAATTAATTCAGAATTAAAACAAAAAATATATTTAGAATCCATAAATTATTATGGAATTTAATACATTATTAATTTATGTAATTATTTGTAAAAAATAATTAAAAATTGATTTGTTGTATATGTATGTATTTTTACCTATGAAAAAAGGTTTTTATTTAATTTCACCTACTCAATTAATTTATTTAAGTTATTAAAAATCATCGAAAATAAGTTTATTTATGTACTAACATTATTTCCATTATATTTTTAATTTATTTCTCATTTTTTGTATTTATTTTTGGTTTTTGTCCTTTTCTGTTTGTCCTCTTTCGGATCCAGCCCCCTGATTGGATGACCTGGGTCCATTGACCCGAGTCAACTGATCCTCTTGATCTTTTAACCCGATTAATCTGGTAGAGTTCCCTTCTTCATTGATTTATCTTGACGTGATGTCTTCTCGTCTTTACTTGATTTCTTTGTGAATTGATTGCACAAATAACATACTCCATCACCCAAGTAACGTTCGCCAAGTTTTGCCTCGGCTCACATGCCCACCTCAATTTCAAATCAGACTAAGCTTGATTCCTATGAATACCTTCCAGATCTCTATTTTCACACTTGATCCATCTTTGCAACTCATTTGACTCCACCTTCGATCATCTCGAGCCTTAACCTTGTGATAGGAGGCCTATGGTTCGATCTAGAGCGTGAATTGAGGTTGATTTGATGAGATCCTATCATGGCTGGAGCAGCTCTGTCGTGATCAGCCTCGACGGTTCTGCCCCTACCATCTTGAGGCCATGACCCTCCCTGATCCATCGCTGATTCAACCCGCATCATCAGGTAATTCTAGTTTCCTAATTCCATTTTGATTTTTGTTTCATGAAATCTGATTTTTGTAGATCTGTAGACATAGGTCAATCACCTCCGATCATCGTTCTTAATCTTAGATATCCCTTCTGATCCATCATTTCCACTCGATCTATCGCCTCTGCAGATCTTCTTCCAAAAACGAACACTAAATCTGATCCTAGATAAGATCTCGAGCTTTGGGTTCGATCCTCCATTTTAATAAGAACCCGACCCGTTCATCTGTTGTTTCCTCTTTGATTATCACCTAGTAACTGTGGGTCGAGTCTTGAGATGCTTCGAGCCAGCTCTAATAACCTACAAGTACAAGGAGCAACATATGGGGAGTGGATCTAAGCCTTCAGTAAGACACACACACACATGGAAGAAGAACATCCAGATCTCCGATCAATGATATTTGAATCATGGAACCATGTCAGATCAGAGAAAAATGATGCCAGGAATTGATTGAATCCCTCGTAATTGAGATCTGACCAATATAAGTCGAGATCAGATGGATCGGAGTTTGCCTCGATAAACCTTCTTCAGGTGTTCATCCACCACCTTCCAGCATCGCACGATCAACAGCTGAAGCCCCAGATTTGATCCTATCCATCCGTTCACACCTAAAATCATACCCATTCGATCATATCTGAATCACATCAAAACCACTCAATATGCACGTTACAACACGCGATCCCTAGGGTAATTGTGCCTACACCCCTACAATTTATTTTAGTTGTGAATAAATACCAAAAGAACACGTGTCCGAATTATATTCATTGAATAATTGCATTGAGCCTATAGTTGTTTTCTTATTTGCTTTGTAATCCAGTTTAAACAGACTCACATGCATGTACTCGTGCATTATGGAAGTTTTGCAATAAATTGATTGGAATTTCTGGTTAATATTTGGTCTCTACAAGTACAATAATTACAAACATGTCCTCTTGATTCTAACTTACATGCAGGAACACATGTATCATTGGGTTAATTGAATATTTCACCTTAGATTTCTTTTATTTGGTATCATTCAATACATAAAAACAAAATAAATTCGTTTTACTCCTTCTATAGTTTGATTAATTCATCTTTAATTATCATTAATAACTAGCTAATCATTTCTAAAAAAATCCATAAAAAATAATATAAGCGCTTGCCAATCAGTTTTATCACACCTAATTTTCTTTTGAAATTTTATTAGTTTTATAATGTTATATCTCAAAAACCCCTAAGAATTGGTTTGTTTGCATTATAAAATTCATAAAAATTAGAAAAATACTTTCAAAGTTCCAAATAAAGTGATTGTGATTTTTTATTTATTTTACCTTAATAAAGTTTTTTGTTTGAAAATTCTTTCTAAAAATACTAAAAATAAAAAAATACAGAAAACACTAAAAAATCCATAAAATTTCATTGAAAAAGCTGAAAAATACATAAAATAACTTGTTTTAGAGCTTGAAAAATTTGCTTTCGGTTTGTCTTTAATTTTCATTTTTTATTTTGTTTTATATTTAGAAAACTCAAAAATGGTAGCTTTAGTTTGTTTGTGTATTGTTTTTATTTTATTCGTTATAAAAATCCTAAAAAATCTATTTTTTTACAAAAAATCACAAAAATATTATAAAATTATATAAAACATAAAAAGATTTTTGTTTAGATTTTCTGAGTATTTTTACTATTTTTGAAAATAAAAGGGAGCTTTTGATTCATTTGTTTATATTTTATTTTAATATTTCCTTTTGAAAAATAAAAAAAATAAAATTTTGCAAAATTTAAAATCATGAAAAATTTTAAAAATAAAAAATATAAAAAGTATAAATACTAAAAATCCATGAAAAATACAAAAGGCATACAAAGACATAAAAATGATAAAAAAGAGAATAGGAATAGAAAAGAGTCCTTCATTAATTATCATTTATTAATAACGCTCGTAAAAATTGTTGCCTCCTTGTGTTTGATCCTGGGATCTATACATTGTTAATTAATAAATAGCAATACACTTTTGTTTCCTTAATTGGATAAATAATTTTTGATTGAATTGGGGAATTTTTGCCGGTCACAGTGACACATTTTTATTTTTATTAATAAACTCATGAAAGACCCTAATCATAAAAATGATGTCGTTGTCGGCATGTCGATGGTAGTTAGGTTTTCTTTTTCCTCTACTCTTGGTTGTTTATTTCATTTCTCATTTCATTCACTTGTCTTTTGTTTCATTATTTGTCTCGTTCATTTTCTCTTATATTTTTGGTAATTGTTTCTGGCATATTTCTTGTTTCACCTTTATTGCGAGGGCTCGGGGAATGAGGAAGGAATTCTCAGGAGAGTAGACACACCTGAGCGAGGAGGAGACTGAGCATTCTTCACCAATTGACATGAGAGAGCAGCTAAGGAGAAGCAGGAGGAGCAGAATATCACTTATAGTTTTTTTTCTAGTCATTTTATTCCCATTTATTCTTGTAATTAATTTGTAATACTCTATTGGCACTTGTCTTTTTTTTTGTTTTTTTATAAAGCCATTTTAACTCTTGTGCTTACAATGTCTGTTTCACCAAATGCCGGTGCACTTGGGGGACCTTACTGGTTTTTGTTTTCATCAATTTTCTTTATGTTTATTTCACATGATTTGTATGTTTCCATTTTTATTTTTATTTGTTTTACGTGCTTGAGCCCCCTAGATTTAGGTTTATATTTGATTGAGCCAGGTAACACTTGGTCCACATCCCCTAAAAGAATATCTATTCTTATAGACATCGTTCGACTTAGTCAAATAAATCGATGCTTAATGATAATAGAAGTTCATGTTTTGGGAAGTTTCTGGGTGTATGAACGTAACATATTGCATGTAGAATGTAGGTGACAGTACGTATTTTCTATCCATGCATGCATCATGGATTTCATCGCGCATCATCTTTTCCGACTTCCTTCCTCGATTTCTCACTTATGATAAAAAGGAACTTGGAAATTCGTTAGATGATTTTATTAGAAAATACCTAAAAAGAGTGATAACCAAAATTAAAATCGGGACTGTTAATTGAACTTGACTCCTAAAAATAAACGTAAGATCGTTTTGTATTGGGGAGAGCAAACCCCTCATTGTATGCATGTACTTACCTCCAGACAGAGTGGGTGACGATAGAGCTCAAATCCCTGGACTTGTGTCCTAAGCACCTGTGTATCACTCTTAGGTACACGATCACAGTTGCAAGCACTTGCCTCTGGCTTTTAAAAATATTTTATTGTGATTTGCATCTTATCTCCCTTTGGGCGTGATATAGCCTGGCAGGCCAGGAAAATGGTTCCACTGTTTGGGGAGGTTTGAGGACATACGATGGGGAATATGATGACATCACACTATGTGCTTGAGTCAAGTAACTGTGTGCATCACCAAACTCTAAAATTTAAAATATAGCGACCAAACCTTCATGCTCATCATTGAGTTGAGTTGGTGAATTTGTGGTTTGTCTTGTGTTTGTTTGTGCAGTCTAGATCTGATCTTTCATCCTTCATCTCTTTCTTTCTTTATCTCTCTCTCTTCTTTATTTATCCAGATCACGATGATGGTAGGTGATCTCTTAGGCCGACTCCTACCGCACCGCTTCTCAGCACACCTACCCAATCATCTTGGCCGGTTCAAGAGTGCCCTCTCTTTAAACTTGAGATTAATTCTCTTTATCTTCTTTTTGACTTTTTTCATCTGATCCTTCTTGTTCGTCACCTTCTTTAGAACAGTAGTTTCAGCATCTTTACATTGATTTGACAAAGCCTGATGCATATTATTTCTTACTACTAGAGGCTGATGATATGGTTGGGGAAGGACCTTAGCTACCGCATACCACATCTGTAGTGATCGACCAGGCAGTGATCAACAACGATTTACTTGCCTCCCTCGAGTCCATATAGAATCATATTAGGGAGCAAGGGAGATTGATAAATGAGTTTAGAGCTGAGTTGACACAGTTGAGACAGAGGAGAGTGGATCACAAGATCGATGATATTCATGATGATGTTGATGGAGCTGATACAGAGAGACCTGAGGATAGAGGAGCTGAGATTCCATAAGCTGGACGGCCTAGTATTCCACCTAGACCTACACGGACGATGAAGGAGTTGTACAACCCTAGTGCAACTACTTCACTTCGATGGATCCGCTTGCCTGCCATTCTTGGCGATTTTGAGCTTCGCCCCCCAGACTATTCAGCTTTTGCCCAAGTTATATGGTCATCCTACTACGGAACCACATATACGTCTCCAAGAGTTTGAGTTGATTTGTAGCATTGTCCACGATAGGAAAGTGGACAAGGAAACAATCAAGATGATATTGTTCTCATTCTCCTTGGTTGAAAGAGTAGCCTACTAGCTAAAGCATCTTGGAAGGGTAGATACTACTTGGGAGCAGTTGAGGATCGAGTACTTGAACAAGTGTTGTCCACTCGATCGAACCAATGCAACGAGAGCCATGATAAATGATTTCACCATGCGTTTGAAAGAGTAGTTCCATGAGGCATCAGATCATTTTAGAGAGCTCATTGAGAGGTGTCCCCACCATTATATTAGCAAGACAAACCTTGTACAGAGTTTCTTTTGTAGGTTGACACCTGAGTTACAAGGACTAGTGAATGCTTCATGCGGAGGTTGATCAGGTCCGGGTCATTGAAATACCAAAAAAACCTAGTGGGACTGTCTTGTGGTCCACACAAGGTGGGATCAACAATTGATGTGATGACAACCCATGAAGCTCTTTGATAAATTAATAATCAACTCACAACCAAAAATGATCAAGCAATGCAAAATGGCAAGTGGATCAAAATTTGTTGTAACCCTACAATAAAATGTGTATAGTCGACAAGTACGGTAGGGTGTCGACCATAGTGAACAAGTCAGTGTAGCAGAGATTATTATTTATAAATAAATAATGAAATGAATATTTACCCACTACTTACTCAATTATTTACTCAATGTTTTTGTAGGTTTTTAATTAATTAATTAATTAATATTTTATTTTATTTGTATATATATTATTTTATAAATTTTATTTTCTTTTATAATTTTCTTTTTTTAATATCTTTTTCTTTTTAATATATGCAATAAGTATATATAAGAGTATATATATGTAATATGCATAATATAAGTGATACATATAATATAATAAATATAGAAAACAATCAGAAAATGTAAGAAAGAATAGTTCTTTTCATTTTCAAAGGATTTAAAATTATTTATAGAGTATTTATAATAATTAATAATAATATTAATTATATATAATTATATATAGGTATATAATTTAATATCGAGTATTATAATAATAAATATAGATATACATATATATTCAAAATTTACAAAATAAAACATTTTTGTGTTTTTATATTTTATTTTGCTTTTTGTGAATTATTAGGTAGTCTTGCTATTTTTTAGGTATTTTGAAGTCCAAAATAAACAAAATCAAGGACTTAATAAATAAATAATATTGTTTTGAGATTTAAAATTACTAAATAAGTTTGAAATTTTCACAAAGTAAATTTAATATATAGTAATTTGTATAAATAAAAATATAGGACATTACGTTAATTTTTTTGTGTTTTTGAAAATATTTTGTATTTTTTTAGAGTTAACAATGGTTTTTGATTTTGAAGTTTATCTTTTTTTTTGTGATTTTGGGTTTGTAGTTGTAAAATACTATAATAAACACTAGGTAATTTTTTTTTTGAATTTTTATTTAAGATTTTTATATTTTTTGTATTTTCTAAGCAAGCAATGACTTAAACATGCTCTTTTGATTTTCAATAAATATAAAATGTAGTTGAAATACAAAATAAATAACATAGCATAAGCAAACATGTCATCAGATGTTTATCCCTATTTGTTTCATGATTTTTAGAGCGTGGATACTATTTATGGAAAATAGGAAAACATATACAAAAATAAATGAGCTATCAGGGGCATTTATGAAATTAAAAATAAGAGCGAGTGGGCATGCGCAAAAACATCACAACTTTCCAACTAAAATCTAAATTATATATATTAAGTTGCAATTACAAGAGCTGGGGGTTACAAGTGAAAATTACCCAGCTCACATGAGGGGCCACATGAGTTGAGCTAGTGTTGGACCCACTTGCAATTTGAAATACCTACAGGGGCTTCCTTGTAAAATTTCCAATTTTTTGAACATTATAAAAGATTTACAATACTAATTGTGAAATACAAAATGGTAAAGGGGGTTTAGTGCATTTATACTACTTAATCCCAATTGACCGGGTCCTTGTTCGCTTAACACGTGGATGATCAAAGGGCTCTGGTGGTGCATAATGAATCTCCATTTCATCACCTTTATTCTATCATTTTGGCCTTAAAACCCTAGTAAATGCATGTAAATACCTCTAATTTAGGTAATTTAACATTCATGCATTGTTGTGTAAATATTGTATAAATTATTATTTTTAATGCTAAAATTATAGAATAAAGAAAAGAAAAATAATAAGATATTAAAGATATTTTATGATCCTAAACCCCGAGACCTATGCACTTTGATGACTAGATCGACAAGGAATAAAGTAGGGGGAGATAAGGGCCAAAATACAAAAAAATTCCCATTTAGTTATTCATTTATTATGCATTCTTGAGACCTATTTTATTTTCCACTTTTTATACTTCAAATAAAAAAACTTTGAACATGAAAGTTATAGATTATAAAATAGATAAAAATACAAAATTGAGTTTATACAAAAATAATTTAAAGAATAAAAGATACAATCTGAATAAATTTCCAAAATCCCAACTTCCCAGACACATATCTCTCAAATAAAAACTCATAATATATCAAAATCACCTTTAATGTATAAAACATTTCATAAGCTATTTAATGATGTGGTTTCATATTTTTTGGAATTAAAGTGTGAAAGTTAGGTTTTGGACCCCTATTGTATAACATACCTGATTAAAATAATCATTTTATTTATTATTCATTATTTATATATTTTTATCTTTTATAATTTTGTAAAATATATTTATAATATATAAGTTAAAAATAAAATAAAACCATAAAGAAGCTATTAAAATAAAATATGTATATAAAATACATAGGTAAAATACCTATACTTATACCTATATATTTAATACATATATTTAATTAAGTGTATATAGTATATCAGGAAAATATATTTATGTATTTAAAAATATATTATAATTTTATAAAATGATAAATGAAAATTATAAAATAAAAAATACAAAATAAAAATAAAAGACACAAAATGTAGTTAAATATAACTACATATTAACCCTAAAAAGTAAATTGTAATAAATTACCTCTAAAATAAATAAAAATCATAATAAAATAATTCAAAAAATAAAGAACAATTTTTATTTTATAACTTAAAATTAATAAATTCATTTATTATTTAATATCAATTTGTCAAATAATTTTCTGGAGGGTTTTTCCTGTTTGGTCCACGTAGACCAACCAGGTTGCTCGGATGGTTGACCGCGACTCAACTGTCTGACCCGCTTCCTGTAGATGTCAGAACCTAGCACTGACCAATCTCTCGATTTTTTCGCTATTGATTTTTTGCTCGAGAACGATGGGCTCCTTTAGAAGAAATCCTCCTTGTACATCAGAGATCCACGAAGACCCAACACCTTGGGCAGATCTCCTTTGCTTCGCCTGTGATTTGTCCTTGAAGATCACCTCGTCATAACCTATATAAAACACCCCCATTGACTCCTTCCACTTTTTGAACCCCCATTTGACCAAGCTTGGCTCCCATTTCTTGTGCCCTAGACCGGAGAAGGTGACAGATTCTCCGCCAACCAAGTTGAGCGTGTTAGGCGAAGTTGGCGGTGCGTTCCACCACCTCCGACAGAGCACCGCCATTGAGGTTTGCTTTCTGGCTTTCCCGTCGGTGAGGTACCTATTTTATTGCATTCTCTAGTATAGATTTAGTCCTAGGTTTACTGTTTGCTTCTGTTTTAAGTGTTAATTATCGTATTTAGCCGTAGTTGCCACTTTTGTAGTTCGCCGGAGATAGTCTCCGGCGAACCCCATTCCGTTGTTCTGACCAGTTTCATGACCCGCCTGACCACCTCATTCATTCACTTCCCCCTCTCTTCTACTCCGCCCGGTGCCCTCGACTCCACCTTCTCCCTCCTAGAGCAGGATCTCAGCTGCTCCACCTCCACCCCCATTACTGGAGCAGCACCACCCATCTCCCCACACTTACATTCCACCTCTGGTATCCCTGGGAACCTTTCTTTTTTATGCTTGATCTTTACTTGCTATACCCAGGAGCCAAAAGACTCCATCTGGATTTGATTTTGCAGAAGAGGAAGTACTTGGTGCATCCCCCATTCTCTAACCTCGTGGTGGACCACTAGCACCTTCCATGCCATTTTAAGCCGTTGGTCAATAGTATGCCCTTCCAGGAGCATCTAAGCCAGATTTGAGCCATAAAGTACGAAGGAGGAGGAAGGTACCACCGGAGGAATCTTGCTACGAAGGAGGTTCTTCCTTGTTCATCCAGCGACCTTCCCCGCCGTTGGAATAAGAACCCGTGCCCATGTCCACCACAGCCGTTAGATGTAGTGTACCAGAGCCTTCAGATCTCCATGGATCGTCTAATCTCTGTCGTCCAAGACGAACCTGCATCACGACTTGTGGGAGCACCACATGGATTAGTGGATCGATATACGTCGTTCATTAGCGCCTTGTGTGGGTATTTTGCTATTTAACCCGCACTAGTTTTTGTATTTATTATTTAAAACTCAATCATTCATCGGTAGTTATATTATTTATGTATATTTTGCAAACCAACCCTATAACCTTTTATTATTGGGATTTTATCACTTGTGCCCCTCTGAGATCTTGCAATATCAGTTATTCCCCTATCTTTTTGGTAATATCAGTTGTGCCCCTCACTTCTTTCTCTGTCATCAGTTGTGCCCTTCCGTCAGATTGACCGTCAATGAATTGACTTAACCATGGTTTTTTCAAACCATGGTGTGGTTATGAAGGGTATGATGGTCAGAATAATGGGATAAGCTTCATCCTCACAGGGCGGGATAGAAGCTCTGTCACACTCTCCTGATTCTTCTGGCTACTCCATTGCCATCCGAGCGTTGAGCCGTCATGGTGTCAAGGTCCTAGAGGATGACGTGTTTCCGGAGGGGGGCAGGGGCAGGGTGAGGAGCAGCGGGAGGGGAGGGCACGGTGGTGGCGGGGGCAGGGGAGGGTTGAGCAGCAGTGGAAGGGGGCACGAGGGTGGCGGGGGGAGCAGTAGCGGGAGGAGGGGGGTGGGGGCAGGGGCGGGTTGAGCAGCAATGGGAGGGGGCGCGGGGTAAGCAGCAACGGGAGAGGGGCGCGGGGGTGGCCGGGCCGGCGGGAGCAGGGGCGGGGGGAGCAACAGCGGGAGGGGGGTGCGGTGGTGGCAGGGGGCGCGAGGTAAGTAGCAGCGAGAGGGGAGGCTGCGGCGGTGGCGGGGGCAGGGGCGGGAGGAGCAGTAGCGGGAGGAGGGCACGGGGGTGGCGCGGGGTGAGCAGCAGCAGGAGGGGGTTGCGGGGGTGGAAGGGCCGGCGGGGGCATGGCGGGGTGAGGAGCAGCGAGAGGGGGTGCCGGGGGAGGGGGAGGAGGTAGGGGCCGGGGGAGGCGGAGGAGGCAGGGCTCAGGGGGCCATGGAGGAGCCGGGTCGAAGGTGCGAGGGCCAGGGGATGGAGGTGCGAGAGCCGGGGAGAAGCTCGGGGCGGAGGGATGGGCTGAGGGCGGTCGAGAGGAGCCGCTGGAGGAGTAGGTGGCTGGAAGAAGAAAGATAAGGGAGAGGAAGAGGATGGAGGAGGAAGAAGAAGAAGAGTTGGACATTTCAATCCATTCTTTTAAATTAATTCCACTTGTATCCTTGAAGTTAACGTCCGTTTATATTAGGATTGGACGGAAACTAACCCGAGGGGCACAAGTGATAAAATGGGAAGAAGTGAGGGGCACAACTGATATTATCAAAAAGATAGGGGCATAACCGATATTGCGATATCTCGGAGCGGCACAAGTGATAAAATCCCTTTATTATTTACATTCAGGACCACATCATCTCACCTCACGTGGCCGCCGATGTTAGGTGGGCATTTTGCAGGCATACCCCAGGCAACTTCTGTATTGATCTTTAAACCTGGAACTTTTTAATTATGTTATAAAGTCTTGTGATTTCTATTGCTAGGCCCATGTACTCTGTTATTTACAAAAAGGTCCCTGCCGGCGTAGCTCACGTGACTATACACGTGAGCTTGGCATTTTTGCAGGAGGGCCATTGAGGCTTTAGGTATTTCGCAATAGTCTTGTAACTTGTTATTCATGTTATAAACTTTTGGAAAAGTTGCAGATTGGTCGTTGTTCTTTCTCTTGTTTACAAAAAGGTCCTTGCTAGTAGTGTAGTTTTTGTTTGTTGTTCTGTTTATTTTAAATAGTAATTAAACTTCAAAAATCTCTCAAAAATATATGTCGATTCCTGATTGCATCTAACTTCACGCCCAAGTTTTATTTTTAATTTTAGGATTTTTATTATTTATTAAAAATAAAAAGTACCCTATTTCCCCTGTCTAGTCTATAAAATACATAATAAATATAAAAACATTTTGAAATTTTTCCAAAAAAATAATTTTGCTTATTTATGTAATTTTAACCTTCAAATAAAAAATCCATCAAAAATACAAAAGAAAATGCTTAAAAAATGAAAAACTCCTAAAACATTTATAAAATATAAAAATCCTTAAAAATCTGCAAAAAATCTATTTTCTATTTCTGAATTTTCTATATTTCATTATTTTTACGTGAAATCAATTTAGTATTTTTCTTTGTATTTTTATCTACAATATTCTAGTTGAGGATTTCATTATTTGGGATGTGAAAATAATAAAATAAAATGGGTCCCAAAAAGCCATTATTGGGTCTCTTAAATTAGAGTTTCTTGTGTGATTTTCTATGTATTTCTGTACAATTCTTCTGCCCTATCTCCCCCTACTTTATTCCTTGTTGGCCAAGTCTTCATGATGACTGAGTCTCAGGGTCGAGGCTCATTCAGTGTCTTTGATACTTCATTTCTTTTTCTTTTCTCCCTTTATTCATTTATTATGGAACTAAATACAATAATTATCCAATATTTTGTATAATTTACATAGTGCTTATTTTACCAAATTAATGATATATACAAGCATTTAGTTAGGGATTTAAGGCCAAATGAAAGAATAAAGGGGATGAAATGGAGATTCATCATCCATTTACAAGGAGACGGTAGAGAACTATACTACTATGACCCAGACTTGATTTTACAATCATGGGAAGCCTCCTTATCATTCATAGCATTCCAGAGTGGCACACATTGATGTTGGTTATTCTTCTACTGCAACGACATAGTCAAAGTCCTCATCAGTTAATATGGGAATTATTTGCCAGAAGTTAGACCATATAGAGGTGATAGAAAAGAAGTATCGGGATCTAGATAAGCTTGATAAGATTGACGAGTTGACTCAGTGTTTGAGTGACCTAAAGATACATATCATGTACCTTCACGAGGTACATATGGCTTCTACACCTTCTTCACGATCATAGGCTGATTCAGGGAGAAGTATTCCACATTCTTAGACTTATACGCATCATGTTCACAAAATTTATTCTGAGACAGTATAGTATGCTCCCCAGTACCAGGCACAACAGTCACCATATTTTGATACTCTGATGGCGGTCTATCAGAGTGATCAACCCATTGCTACTTTGCCACCATACAATATAGAGCAACCAAACCTGTTGATTGAGGTCAGTGGGATTTGGAACAACAAGTACCCATGACAGCCAGGGATCCGTCTTAGCTATCCTGGTTTCCGTTATCTACAGAAGGTGCTTAATCCCTGCATCAACCTCAGGCACATCCATGGTAGGATAGAGAGCAACCCCACTCCGGTCCCCATCCACCTTACAAGGCTACACAGTGGAGGTAGGGTGCACATCCACTCAGCAAACATATATTCAGAAGCCTTCTCAATCCCATTCCTACCAGCAGTTTACTCAACAGACTCATTTCCAGAGAGGTAACCCATCCGAGTCTCATACTCCTTCTTATGATAACCCAGCTTTAGAGGATCTTGCTTGCATGATTTCCATGCAGCACATAGCTTTCAGAGGAGAGATGGATGAGTTAAGATATGAGATGATTGTGATCATCAAGGGTAAGGCCACCATTCCTGCTTAGCTAGAGCCCAACCCGAACAATCTGAAGAGGAAGTCCAAGAAGGTACAATTGATAAAGTCTACCATCTATAGTGAGGTACATGGTGATATTCCTTCTTTATTTGATGCTGATTTTGTGACACTTAGGAGAAGTAGAGTTCCAGCCGGTGATACCTCATCTGGACAAGGTGCAGATGCATATGCAGATTGATGAATATGTGATTCATCACTCTAAAAGTTGAAAACAGAGCCTTGTTCCTAAGTAATTAGAGGCATATATCCACATATATTGCATAATTAGCATTCATGCATGCATTGATAACATCTGCATTTTAGCATTTACATCTGCATTAAATAAGAAGCTAAAATCACTTGTAAATATCACTCATTTGTACATATTTTATACTAACTCCAAACTCCATAAATTCAACTCCATATTGTATATATTACTAACGATAATACAAAAAAAATACCAAAACAATGCTAGCTTGTAAAATTGACCAATAAAACCCGAGTCCAAGTTTGAGACCATGGATCTTAAAATACACATATCTCTCTCATACAGCCTCCGATCTAAGTCCACTCACTTTTAAAATAGGGTTTTTATCAGTTGTGCCCCTATGAGATATTGCAATATTAGTTATGCCCCTCCCTTTCTTGGAATATCACTTTTGCCCCTACCTTCTTGTAAAATTCACATTTCTGCCCTTCTGTTAAGGTAAAGTAGAGGCACAACTGATATTATAAAAGGGCAGAACTGTGAATTTCGCAAGAAGGTAGGGGCACAACTGATATTTCAAAAAAGATAGGGGCATAACTGATATTGCAATATCTCAGAGGGACACAACTGATAGAAACCCTTTAAAATAATATACATTCATATACCTTCAAAATGAGACCAATTTCATTAAAATCGGAGCTTGTATGCAAAACTTGGGTGTTGGGCCCCCATTGTATACTATATGTATTTATATTTGTACCCTTGTATTTTATCACTTTATTAGACCTCTTTTCCATTCTTGGTCAACATAAAACTTGTAGATTTCATCGAGATCTACAACTTTTATGTTGTGAGCCTTTCCAAATTCGGCCAATTTCTCCCTCTTTTTCACATTCTTCTTCAGCCAATCTGATTGGGCCACGTGGTGCCCTCTGGTTGCTCCACGCAGCCCTACTCATCACACGCCACATGCCCCCTTCTTGGCCGTTAGATCAGGCTCATGCCCTCCAGATCTCAGCCATCCATTCTGCATCACCTCACGACCACTAGATCAATGCCCATATCAGATTTGGGCCGCTCACAAACGCCTTCATCTCCTTACGCCACGTGGTTCACCATGTGCTGCTAGATAGCCTCCGTCCGTGCCGTTCATTCCTGCTCAAATCTTGACCCTATGATCAAGGTTTAATCTTCATCACAACCGTTCGCTAGCACCGTGTCCACATTCCACCACGTGGCTTGACCATCGCCCTTCGATTGCATCATCCGGATCTAATCCTAACCGCTCCCTCGCACCCATCTCTTGGCCATTGGATCACGAGATCCAACGGCTACAACATCGTCTTCCACCTCCGAGAAAGCCTCGACCACGTCGTCGCCCACCTCGCGTCGTCTCCTCCCCCTTTCTATTTTCGATGCCACTACAGCCACCATCTCCACTCAATCTTCGACCGACGAGGTCGCCCGTACCTCCATCATCCTTGCCAGCACCCATGATCGCCATGACGCCCTCTCCTTCGCTCCCAAAAATGCACTAAAACTTCACCTTCCATCATCCGATCCTCCACCTTCTCTCCATAATACCCCACCTCCGGCCACTTTCATGGGATCCTCTCTACCCATCCTTTCGGCTTCACGACTCATCGTATCCTTTCCGACCATCGCTCCGTTCCTCCAGGAGGAGAAGCACGCCAGCCCAATCACAACTTCGCTTCACAGGCCTCACTACACTCACAACACTCCCACGAGCATGAGCACACAATTTTTTGGCACCCACTAACATTGCAGGTCCCATCTTCTTCACTGATCGGACCTTCGCCGGAGATACTTCGACCTTCATCACCTCCGACCCTCGGACCTCCCCATCTTCATCCAGAACATCCGACGGCTCCCCGATGCTCCCACGATCATTCCTACTTTCTCAGGAGCCCCAGAGATCAGCATCAAGTGATAACGAAGGCGGCAAAGCTGCGGAGGCATCACCGGAGCACAGCCACGTCTACCGCAGGAGGCGGCGGCCCGGAGGAACAAGACGCTCAACCATCATCCGATCACCTTGAATTTACGGTCCTCATTTGTCCACGTCGCCCTCGCATGCAACTCCATATATCGTTGGATCCTTGAGGATCTAACGGCTTACATAGCGATGTGTTTCCTGCATCACTCCACGCCGTTCGCCATCACCACCGTTAAATCGATTGCGATCTGACGATCCCTTAGGCGCCACATCTCCAGCTCCAGTAGCCATTGGATTGATTGTGATCTTACGACCCATCCGCCGCCACGTAGCTGCCTCCGAGCCTCTTCCCCAACCCTTAGGCTCGGAGCACCCGAAGCACCCGAAGCAAGACCCGAAGCACATCCGAGCCTCCGGAGCACCCGAGCCAACGTCCGAGCCCCCGTCACTGTCCGAGCCTAGACCTCACGTGTGCGTCACATGCGGTCTGGGTAATTTGCACAGAGGCCCTTGCAAGTTTTCAATATTGCACTTTAGTCCCTGTTAGGCACGTCACGTGAGGCACACGTGTTCCTGTGGAACTCCAGCATTATAGGTAATTGCACTTTAGTCCCTGTATGCATGTTTTAATTTAAGCAATTTTAATTCCTATTTGCACTATAGTCCTTGTGTTTGCATGTTCATTTAGGCATTCATTTAGCTACATTTGTAAATTCTAAAAATTACATGTTGTAGACGAACTTTTGTTTTATCATAGTGGACACTTGTCATATTTTGTGAGCTTCAAGAAATATAATATTATTAGTTTTGTGGAAATTGACATAGTTTTCCCACTGTGTACTTCTTATTCCCTATTAAATTATTTGTTACTCCAAAAATCATCATAAAATCGCAATAGGTTTAGTTTAAGTTGTTCTACACTGTGCCCAAAAATTAAACCATTTGCACGCATCACAAGGCCTGAATAAATTAATTAGTCTTTTGCTTAATTGGTTTTTAGTAGGTCCAAAACTAAACATTTTTAAGGTTTATTAATTTTTCTGGATTCATCTCACATAGAAGTATCTAGGATAATTTTTGTATCTGAAAATAATGTGTTTTGGTATTTATTAAAATTAACTTTGCAAAATTCACCCTGCATTTATATTTAATTAATATTCAACTCATTTAGAGTCTAAAAATTCCAAAAAATTACAATAGCTTAGTTTCATCGCATTTCATATTCTAGCAAAGTTCATCATTTTTTGAGTTTATTTTACTATAATTTGGGTTTTAACTTAAAATTTGGCTCGAATTACATCGTATTTTTCTTTAATTGCATAAAAAAGACAAAAAATATTCTCCTAAAAATCTAACTTCGAAATTAACATCAAATTATCCTAAGGAGAAAGCTGCCTCCCTGAGTTTGACCTTGGGCTTGCCCAAGTAAAATAAAAATTTGCCGCTTGTGTTTAATTGACCATTAATCTGAGTGGTTTTGAATAGTCCGAAGTTAACAGAGTACAACGAACATCATTAAAATTTAATCGTTAATTCGGTTGAATTAGGTAGGGTAACCATAGGCTCTTCAAATGGCACTTTTGTCAAGGAGACATGGCTTAGGCTAAATTTTAGAGAATTTTGATTTTAGATTTTCCATCCCCAGGTACTCTGATTCCTGACATTTCTTGTGAATATTTTCTATTCAATTTTTATTTGTTTAGTTTGTGTCATCCTTTATTTGACCTCCATTTATTTTCGTGCGAGGAGTACAAGGAGTCGAAGGCGCTTTGCCAAGAGAGCCAAGGAACCTGCATTAAAATAATTCGAGTGTTTTTGAGAGGACTTGTAAAAGTTTTTATTTTTCTTTTTTGTATTTTCTAGCAGTTCTCATTTGGGTTCTCGTGCGTATAAGTCATAATAAAACGTGTTCTCGCGTGCTGTGTGGTTGCTTTACGTAGAATAGGACTTGCACTTGCGTCTCTTAGAGCTATCTTAGGACTATTTGTGTTCGTAAAATTCTAGGACCACACTTCATACTTAAAAGACGCACTTAGACCGTAGGACGATAGCCAAATCTAATATGTTCTTCACTCTCTAATAGAACTGTTTGTCTAGGAGCCTTTTCGCTTGCATTGCATATAGTGTAAAATTCAATTCTGTTTTGTATCCCACATATAAAGCGAAAGGATCACTGTAAGTCTTCTAAACTCGGCATTCATCATTGTTTTATCTTACATTAGCTTTTCTCGACTCCTTCCCCTTTTGGTTTTTCAAACTTAGGAATAAAGGAAATTGGGACTAGACAATAGGCGTACCTTGTGGTTGGACTAATCAAGTGGTCACCTAACTTAAAACCGGGACTGCCAAACAAAATTGACCAAAAAAATCAATAAAATCAGAAATTATGTTTGCGGGAGAATAACCTCGACCTTGATTTCAGGCTAAGTGAGGGTACTAGAGTCTGTGCACACCCTAAGGCAGATCCAAAAATCCCCGCCTTCCATATCGTGTACCCCAATCCGAGCAAATATCACAGGCTGAACTATGGATTCAACTGACCAACGCCAAGTAGCCTCTGTCTACTCCGATAGGTAGATAGGGGCAAAATTGCGATGCACCATGATAAGTTGGTAGTAGCCTCCGCCTGCTCCGGCAGGTAGATAGGGGCGAAGTTAAAGCCTTGTCATCCTCTACCTACTTCGGCAGGTAGATAGGGGCAGGTCCTTGAACTCTCGGCTGGTGATAGGAGCGAAGAAAGGATGTGCGTTGGTATCTTAGGTGACATGTTAAACATGGGAGACACATCTGGCTTTGAGCTGACTTCCATATAGGCCGCGTAACCTTTGCTACTTGCTTGAAAAATCACACTTAAAATCCACCAGACTAATCAGACTCGGTTTCGGGTCCTTCATCGTGTTAAGTGTGAAAATCAGGGTTTGTGATTCACTTGCTTGCTTCAGGTAGGAGTAAAATCCTATCTTTACATTTATACTCCCGACTCTTCTTCTTGTCATCCAAGATGACTGATTGGCGGGATATATACTCACGCTTCGCAAATCTCTCCTTGAGACCCTTACGAAGTTCGTCTTCATCAGCCCAAGCACAACTTGGGCCGACCCGAGCTCATGACCCTCTTGAGTTCGGGATCCATCACCCTCAGGATGGTTACCCTTAAACCATCCACTTTTCTCTCCTCTCATCTCACCGAGGAAAACCATCGCCTCAGTGAGAATGTCTTCATTAATACGTCCTCTAACTTAAACCAATTTCTTTACCTAGGTAAAGAGGACAAGATGCCTCCTAAGAAACCCCCGAAAGATGAGGATGATCCTATGCACCAAGTCTTCGCTCGATTGGCTAGATCCGAGCAACTTAATGCAGAACTGATGGCTAGGATGGGACATGTGATAGAAGTAGGTGGAATTGACCGACTGATGGTAGATGCCTACAACCTTGCTGAAAATGAGATACCTAGTTGGCTTGTACCAGAGGTGCCCCTAGAAGCGTTCAAGCTGAAGCCCCATTTTTTGAGTCTGTTATTGAAGTTTAACAGGAACACCAATGAAGAACCATATGCCTTCCTTAGAGACTTCGAGTTGGTATACAACAACCTTAGTCACCCTAGGGTTGGACAAGATTATATCAGGCTGAAGGCTACCCCATTTGCCTTAGGAGATAAGGCTTCTCATTGGCTAAAAAATCTTAGGGTAAGATGTATGACTTCGATGCAGTTCAAGGATTCATTCTAGAAGAAGTTCTACCCACTCAGTAGGACTAACCAGATGAGGACCAAGATCGCGAGTTTTTCCCAGGGACCCAACGAACCATTCCATGAAGCCTGGGATAGATTTAATGACTTAACTCAGAAATGCCCCTGCCATGACATTACCAAAGCGATCTTAGTCAATACCTTGTTCTGTGGCATGACCTCAGAGATGAAGGGGTTAGTGAGTGCAGTCTGTGGAGGTAGCTATCTGAATAAGAATGAAGATGCGATATGGAAAATTCTGGAGCAGATGGCGGAAACAGGCAGATCTCAGGCCATCACGGCCTATCAGTTGTCTCCTTCAAGCCTATCTAATGAGACAATTAGGAGGACTGTAGTGGATCTGACAGATGACCTCATCCCCATCATGGGGATAATAGCTGATAAGCTCACCACGGTAGAGCAGATCCACAAGAGGTTCACCGACCTTGAGGTGCTATCACGATTGCCGAAACAAGTGGAGGAATGGACTAAGAAGGTAGCCAAGATACGACTACCTATCTCTTCTGCACCACCTGTGCATGTACATCGAGTTCATCTTGTACTTGAGCATGTACAGGGGCCGCAGAGTAGCTAGGTTGAGGAGCAACAGTACACTCACCAGGAGCAGCACACACCCCACAAGTGGAGACAGTCTACGAGGAGCCTCCGCAGGTGTTCGACATCAACGGGCTGTGGAACAACCATGACCCCATCGATAGACAGTTGGGGATAGGGAACAGTCAGCCACACCGACCTTCCCTAGCTTACCAGGAAACTAGCTCCGTCCCCGCACCGTGCTTCGTACAATCCCGACATGGACAACCAGCAACAGTGCACATTTCACTCGAGCCAGCAGGGCCCTCCACCACCTTCCTACCTGCAGTAGTATCGGCACACCTAGCAGGGCCAATATAGACAGCTGAATCATTCGTCCTCTAGTTACCAGCAGCAAGCCCCACCCGCTAGTGAATTGGAGTCCTCAACTTGGCAATCCAGACCCTGACTGATAGGATCCAACAGATACAAAATGATTACATGGATATTCGAACTGATCTGAACCGCGTTTCACGCACCCAGGATCAGCAGATGGCACCAAAGACCCCAATTCCCATCCAGGTTCAGGCCAACCCAAATAGCCTGAATCAGGGTCAGAACCGACTACGAGATCAGGTATATTATTGATGAACCGCGGACCTACCCTTTTAATGTCGTCTAATTGACGGTTTCGTTGCAGTCGGATAAATCCGGATCGATCAAAAATAACCGCACAAATCTATTAATCGTCTAATGAAATTAAGCACGGTTTTATGTTTATTTAGCCTGGGCAAGCCCCAGGGTCGACTCAAGGAGGCAAAGGAACAACTCGGGATCAAGTTAGAGGGATTAGATCGTGGTTTTCCAATTAGATTTTTTTGGTATTTTTTTATGCAATAAAAAGCCAAATGCAGAATACGAATTGGATTAAGTTAATACAAAAAGAACCAACTTAGCCAAATTCAATTTTAATGTGAAATAAGTTCAAATCAGCCAAGTGATATTTTTGCTAAGAACATAATCCAAAAACGAGTGCAAAATGTTATTTTTTTGGAATTTTTGGCTTTAAAACGCACAATTGAAAATGCGAACTTTTTTGGGGTTTTTATGTAATTTTTCATGCAAATAATATGCAAAAATTATGAAAACTGGAAGATAAACACGATGAAAGAGAGCTGCATTAATTTTTTTAGAATTTTCTGACGCTTTATGAATTTTTTATGATTTTTTTACTGAAAACAGAGCGATTGTGAGTCTTTATTTCCTAATAAATCCAGAAATCAAATTATCCAGATAATGAATTATCTCAAATAGATATTTTAATAAGGAATCCATGAGAGTTGAAATTTCTCAAAAATATTATTCATAGAATAAACTAAAAATCAATTACAAAAATCACCCTATAATTTACTTTATGCACAAGACAACTCCAAATTGGACGGAATTTTAATTGTAATTAAAGCACACTTATAGGCATCATTCAAAATTTTTTCACAATTTTTGGAGCAATAAATGACTATGTGAGAATTTTAGAGTATAAATGGGCAAAGTATCACTGATTTTCAATCTCTGATATTTAATAAATTATCAGATGCTCACAAAAATGCAAATAAATATTCACAAGATAAGGAATTAGTTGCTCTACAGAATGCTATTTTTGATGAGATAAAATGATGCTATTTAGAGATCCAAATTAAAAGAAAAATGCAGGGGTGTCTTCGCAATAAAGTGATGAAAGTAAAATATGTCTAAGGACACTTTGGCAATTTGATAGACATGCTGAAAATAAAATGCAATTTTCACAGTGATAATAAAAATAGACAAATATACCTCTTCTTGGCTTCAATCCCACGCAAGGGGCCGGCGGCTAGGGCAAAAGGATGTGATAGTGGCGCGCGTGGGGAAGAGCGGGGGGCGGCGCGCGGGTGTTCTGGACGGTGGCGCTGGAGCGGTGCACGCCGCATGCGAGGCGGTTGGAAGGCCGCACGCAGGAGCGACAAGGAGGAAGCGGCGGTTCGATAGCGGATGGACGCGTGTCCGATGGCGGATGGACGCGTGGCCGGGAGGGCGAGGTCGAAGTGCGGCGCTGCTCGAAGCAGCGACCAACAACGGGGTATGGGGCGCGCCTGCGCGGACGCGTGGCGGCGGCGCCCCTAGAGGTGGAGGAAGGCGCACGAAGCGGCTCGCAGCCATGGGCGGAGGACGAGCGACTACCGCTTGGTGGTCGGGGCGACGTGCAGGGGCGGCCGCGCGCACGCCTGAGGAAGGATGGAGCGGGGTACGATCGGCGACAGATGGAGGCCTGGAGCGGCATCGGGACTGGCGTTGCACCTGGGCGGCGCGACGAGGTCGTGAGGGCGGCAGCCGACTGTGCAGGTCGGCGGGTTGGCGTGGAGATCTGCGGCAGTCCGCGCGGTGGCTGAGGGAACACGGCGTTGAGGGGCGGAAGGAGGCGGTCGTAGCCTGGTGAAGGAGAACGGCGACCGCTGCACCTGTTTTGCAATTTTTTTTTGTATTTTGATTTTTGTAATTTTTTTGTGATTTTTCTATTGATGTCAGAAAATAAAAATGCAAGAATGAAGAGGAGATGGTGATGTTTGTTGTGTTTTTATTTTTTTTGGAAAAAATGTAACAAATGAAATGAAATATGGTGATGATGATGTATGATGGTAGTGTTATTTGATGAATGTGAGGATTGTAATGGTGATAATGAAAGTAAGGTTTGTGAAAATGTTGTGATAGACAAGATAAACAAATGATGTTAGATAAAAAAAATTTAACAAAGAAAAGGAGAGGGAATACTTACTTGTGATACGCCAGATTGTGGAGCTGCAGTGTGCAGCTTTCTGTTGTCGCTTCAATCAATGCCCAATGAGGCACCGAGAAGCTAGAGCTCTTCCATGAAGGAGGAGTGACGAAGGTTGGGAACCTTCGGATCTCACCGTGATCAGAGGTCGTCGCTCGACGATGGTTCTCGGTAGCTGTCACCTACAGATATCCGGAGCTCTCTCTCTCTTTTCTGTTGAAAATGGCGGATGATGAACAATGGAGGAGGAGATGAGAATATAAAGAGGATGAGGGAGTTGGAAAAGAGATGGAGGGAGTGGATTAGTGGGGAGTTATAGGCTTGGAGTGGAAGACAAGTAAGGGGAGAAGAGGTAAAATGGGGATAAAATAAATAATTAATAAAATAATATAGTAGGCTATTAAAACAAATTAAAATAGTAATAATAAAATAATAATAATAATAAATCTGAAAATAATAAAATAAATCCAAAAATAAATAAAAAATAGGGTGACATGTGGCGGCTCCAGGAGCTGCCACATGTCGCTCCTAGAAAATTCAAAAATTAAATGTAAAGAAAATTTAAAAAGAAATAAAAAAAGGGATTAAATCAAAAAGTGCTCAACACGAAACTTGCTCATCTCGAAGAGATCTACAACTTTCGTGGGGCCGAAAATCAAAAGAAGTCATCTGTACAAAATGTTTTTTTGGGTGGTACCTTATAAATATAAAATACCGCATTTTATCTTTTGTAATTCTTTTGTCATTTTTAATAAGAGAAAAATCAAAATAAAAATAGAGAAAATGTAAAAGAATATTTACAACTTAATCTATTTTTTGGATTTTTAATAATTAAGAAAATAAAAGGATAAAATAAGGGGTAAAAAAGTCAATATGTACAATATATAGAAGGGGTCCAAAATCCAAGTTTTGCATACGAGCTCCGATTTTAATGAAATTGGCCTTATTTTAAAGGTCTTTGAATGTATATTACTTTAAAAGTGAGTATACCTAATTCAAAGGCTATATGAGAGAGATATGTGCATTTTAAGGCTCCTGATCTCAAACTTGAATTGGGGTTTTATTGGTCAATTTTACAAGTTAGTATTTTTTTGATATTTTTCTTTTACTAGTGTTAGTCATATATACACAATAGAATTGGTTTTATTGGATTTGGAGTTAGTATAAATTATATATATAAAGGGTATTTTAGCTAATATACAGGTGAATATTTATAAGTGAAATTGGCTTCTTATTTAATGCTAATATGAATGTTAAAATGCAGATATTACGTTTACATGCATGAATGTTAATTATGCAAGATAAAGGGAAATATGCTGCTATTTACTCGGGAACAAAGCTCTATTTTCAACTTTTAGAGTGATGAAACACATATTCATCAACTATTCAGATAATTCTTTATCTAAACATGAGATTCTTTCGTACGATAATGTTAATCATATGTCCCTCAAGAGCGGAAGGACTGTGATCGTACCTCGATCGGGCAAGAGCACATGAGGAAGACACCGCCAAGTTTCTACCTGAGGAGAACTTGGAGGTAGAGGAGCAGCAGCAGCACCACCACCAGCAGAAGAAGAGGATTTTCATGTCCTCGATGAAGAAGGAGAAGAGCACCAGTAGTGAGTCCGATGAAACCGATGAGGAGCCCACACCTCTATCTGAGGAGGACATTCCAGAAGTCGCGGAAGATGCATCACCTGTTTCACAACAGAAATTTCTTTTTCGTCCGACTCCAAGTCAGAGTCCTGTAAAGCACTCAGTTTCCCATTTCAATGTTGATCTTTCAGTTTCAGAATCTGAGTTAGCTTCAATAATCCCTTTCCCCCGTGCCCTTAAGGGTGGAAAGAAGAAAACAAAGAAAATCCAAAAAGATGACCTTGAGATGGAAGAGTTCTGCAATAAGTATATCAAGGTCACAATCCCTTTCGATAAGTATGTAGACATGACACCTGCATTCTAAAAGTACCTTAAGGTGAGATGCACACCTACTAGGGTCAGTAGGAAGACCAAAAGTTGTTTTGAGAAGCATGTTTTGTCAGTAGCCACTACTTGCGCCATAAAGAATGTGTTTCCAAGGAAATGAAGGGAGATGGGTGCCCTTTATGTGGTGAGTCATGTCGATGACACTGCGTTTGCATGCACTCTCCTAGATAATGGATCCTCAATTAACTTGATGCCTACAACCCTTTATATCTAGGACCTCTTAGGAAATCCAGAGCATTACTCCAGTTTGCAGATAAATCAACTAAGAGGTCCCAGGGAGAATTGGGGAACGTTATCATCAAAGTCGAGGGTCAGGATTACATGGTGGACTTTACAGTCCTTGATATGGAGACCCCTCTAAATTGAAGAGACTCCCGGATAATTTTAGGGAGGCACTTCCTCAGAACAACAGGGGCCTTATTTGACTACAAGATCGGGAAGATTCTGTTCCAAACTCCAGGAGGAGATGAGAAACTTGAGATGAAGCAGACAAGGTGGCAGAGGTAAGATTCAGAATCCAACACCGAGTACTCTTCGTCAGAAGCAGATTGTATTCATGTAGACATCGTTGGGCCATGGAGACAGAACCCAGCCAACATCGATGAGTTCCTCTCCTTTAGAGAAGATCTTGTGCATGAGACAACTTGTAAGAACCTTAGGAATGAGTACAACATAGAAAGTGCATCCCCCTACATCTTTGATGACGTAGAGGCCCAGCTGGGCCTGTCAGTCCTTCCCTCTTTAGGACAATGAGAAGATGAGAATGATGAGTCGGACGCCGCTTTTGCTGATTGCTTGGAGACGATTGACAATCCAACTCCAGAGCTGAATAAGTTGGTGGCAGTTATTTCGAAGATAGATCCGACCACTACCAGCATAGAGCCAGAACTGATTGAGCTAGACTTCCTTGATGATCAAACCTTACCTGAGCTCAAACCATTACCCTCAACCCTTAAATACGTCTTCCTTGCAGGTCAAGAAAGGAAACATCCGGTCATCATCAGTTTGCGATTGACCGAGGAGAAGGAATTTCGTTTGCTAGAGATCCTGGAGAAAAACCACAAGGCAATAGGCTGGAGCATCTCCGATCTCGACGAGATAAATCCCGCTCTATGTCTGCACCATATCTACTTAGAGAATGAAGCTAAACTCTCTCATGAATTCCAATGTAAGTTAAATCAAAATTTACGAGAGGTCTTGAAGAAGGAGATTGAGAAATGGTGTGACACAGGTTTTATTTACCCCATCTCAGATTCCAAGTGGGTGACACCTATCCATGTTGTCCTGAAAAGTCAGGAATTCAGATGACCACCAATGAGGACGGAGATGAGATCGCGACACTAGTACCCACGTCGTGGCACGTCTGTGTGGATTATAGATGCCTGAATGCCGCAACGAAGAAGGATCATTTTACCCGCCCATTCATTGATCAGATCTTAGAAAGATTACCAGTTAAAGAGTTCTTCTGCTTTTAAGATGTGTTTTTGGGCTACAGCCAAGTAGCCATTGCTCCTCAAGAACAAGAGAAAACCACTTTCACATGCCCCTTTGGTACCTATGCTTTTAGGCGCATGCCCTTTGGGTTATGCAATGCTCCCGGTACATTTCAAAGGTGAATGATTGCGGTATTCGCTGAAATGGTCGGTGAATTCTTGGAAGTCTTCATGGATGACTTCTCGGTCCACGGTGTTTCCTTCGATTCCTATCTTAGGAATCTGGACCGAGTCCTCAAAAGGTGTTGTGAGGTTAATTTGGTGCTCTCCTGGGAGAAAAGTCACTTCATGGTGACGGAGGGCATTATGTTGGGGCATGTCATCTTCAAGAGAGGAATGGAGGTTGACCCTACCAAGGTGGATGTGATCAGACAACTCTATCCACCAACCAACGTGAAACAGTTGCGGTCATTCCTCAGGCATGTTGGATTTTATCGGAGATTTATCAAGAATTTTTCAAAGATTGCCCGACCGCTAACTGAGCTTTTAGGCAAAGACATGGAGTTTATTGTTGATCATAAATGCCTTGAGGCCTTTAATCATTGCAAGGGATGATCATGGAGTTCCCGAAGATTGGCCCAAGAGACACATCGACCGACTCAAGTCGGATGCAAGATATTACCATTGGAAGGATCCGATCCTTTTCTTTGAAGGATCGGATTGTTTCTGGAGATGGTGTATTCCTCAAGAGGAATATCAGAGTGTCCTTACTTTATGCCATAGTCTGGAGGTAAGAGGACACCACTCTGAGAAGAGGGTTACATGGAAGGTACTTCAATGTGGCTTATATTGGCTGACTCTGTTTCGCGATGCGCTCACCTTTGCGAAGTCATGCCCGGTATGCCAGCGAATGGGAGGAACCGTTGGTTCCAAGGATGAGATTCCTATGCAGCCTGTCATCATTTGTGATGTCTTTGACACCTAGGGCATCGACTTCATGGGCCCATTCGCTGTTAGCCATGATTTCGAATATATCCTTCTTGCGGTAGACTATCTATCAAGGTGGGTGGAGGCTATCCCGACCCGAGCCGCAGACAGCATGACTGTCTGTAAATTCATTAGAGATCACATCATCTCTAGGTTTGAGATCCCTAAGTATTGATATCTGATGGGGGTAGCCATTTTGTCAACAGAGAGGTGAAGAAACTCTTAAAGGATTACGACATTGAACACCGTGTCGCTAGCCCTTACCACCTACAGATCAATGGCATGGCAGAGGTGTCGAATAAGGAGGTGAAGACCATATTGCAGAAGCTTGTCCGCCCATATAGAAAGGACTGGTCTCATATTTTGGATCAGGTCCTTTGGGCTTATAGGACAGCTTACAAGACACCTTTAGGAACCTCCTCATTCAGAATGATGTTTGGAAAGCCGTGCCATTTGCCCGCAGAATTAGTACATAAATCCGAATGGGCAATTAAGAAGGTCAACTGGAACACACACCTAGGGCAGAAACAGAGAGTTGGATCTGAATGAACTTGTGGAAGTCAGAAACCGAGCATATGACAACAATTTGGTGTACGAGGACAAGGTAAAATGTTGGCACGATAGATATATCAAACGAAAGACCTTTGTTCCTGGACAGAAGGTATGGTTGTTCAATGTGAGGCTGAAGGTTTTCCAAGGGAAGCTGAAATCCATGTGGATGGGTCCATTCATAGTCTGTGTTGTACATGATAGTGGATGCGTAGAGATCTCAGATCCTACAGATGGAGCATATACATCCCAAGTTAATGGACAACTGCTGAAGCACTTTATCGAACCCAATGGACAGTTAGTCCATGTTGAGGAGATTGTTTTCATGCACGAGACAAACTAAGTAGACACACATAGAGCCACGCATGAGACCTTGCAATAGTGAGCTCTCACCATCAGCAGCATCGAAAAGATTTAGATGGCGATCATTGTATATACTCACCCTTCTTGTATATTCTTTCCCTCCCTCCCGCGACTCTAATCACTCGCCCCGGCTCCATTTCTTTTCATGACTATACTTAGGATGACCAGATCCTAAGTATAGGGGGGAGAGTGTCTCGAGTCCATTCACCATTCATTGTACATCCTCCATATCCCATCGGTCCTCATGCTTACACATGTCCTATACTTAGGATGACTAGAGGCTATGTATAGGGGGGACCGATGCCCGTCATATATATTCTCATCCATTTCCCTTCTTGATCTCGCCCGCCCCATTTTTTATCTTCTTCTACACTTAGGCTGCAAGAGCCTAAGTATAGGGGGTGGGATGACTTCTTTACATTTTTCTTATTTTAGCTCTCCTACGCTTAGCACGAGCTATGTCTTTTCCTCGCTTTTCGTGCTATGAGGTCATAGTTAACACTAAGTATAGGGGTGTGTGTATATATTACATATATACTTTACCCATAGCTTGTACTTCAGCGTACTTTTTGTATATACCATATAATAATTACGGGGTGGGTAAAAATTGATTTTTTTGTAAAATACGTGTATATTTGTAATACTCTTATATAATTTTAAAAAAAATCATCAAAATCAAAGGCTTCTTATTTACCCTTGCATATCATCACTGCATTTGAAAAGAAAGAAAAAAAGAGAGTCTGGCATTTATCTACATAACATGTCATCTGCACCTCATCTGCATATCCAACATATGCAATGTAAAAAGTTAGTGGGTTCTGAACCAAGTTATGAGTAGATGTTGAGGAGGGACTTGATTTGACCTTAATCCACCTAATTGCAGAGGAACCTTTTAGAAACTGGAGTTAAGATTTCTCCGGTCAAGTGACTTAATTCTTTGAGTCCGTAAGTCTATGTTCACATGTCATCTTGATTAGTCTAAGTAGAATATCTCGTACACATGCATGATGGTTTTAGACAGTGACCTAACTTGGACAAGCACTATGCAAGTAGCTCTTCATTGATGAGGTGGCCAGGATGTAGAATACTTTAGCTTGGAGTAGCACACGGGTGGAAACCTCCGTCCTCCTCTAGGGAGGGGAGTGCATCTCAACCTAGTTTGGTGGTGTTGACATCTAAGGACGGGATGCTGTGGGTTGCAATAATGCTTCAAAAGAGGGATAGTCTACTGGCTCAAGAGGAAAAACTCTTGATGTATATGTTGCACCTTGTATATAGTTTGAAAAAAATTGCAAGAACTCTAAAAAAATAAGACAGGCCTGAGTGAAAATAAAATGCATGTCGGAGTATGTACATTAGCAAGAAGCTTGCATCTAGATGACTTGGCTACACTGGTCAGGCATCCTGGGATAGGTAGCTAATCTGGCTACCGTCCAGTCTTTTCTCCACCCCCTCCTCTTGAGTTGGTCGCACTTGAACTTAGAAGGGAATACCACGCTCCTCGAGGAAAGAGTTACTGGACATATTAATTAGAGTTACCTTATTAGGGGAGGCTGGTTCTTAGCCATTTCTGAGGAGGAGAGATATATTTTACACTTACACAGTACAAGTAAGAATCATAGTCATCAAAAATTTGTGTATGAGGATTTCTTCTAACCTGACTATTAAGGTGTCTTGAATAGAAGACTTGTGGAACTTAAAGTCTGTTAGGTCTTAAGTTCAGAACCCAATAAGGTTCCGCCACACAATTAATCCAAAGGTCGAGTCAAGCTCTATTTTCAACTTTTGTTCATGACCTTGGTATGGAACCCAAAATCATTTACTCTTGCATTTCATTTTAGTTGCTCGGGGATGAGCAAGGTTTATGTATAGGGGGTTGATGAATCTGTGATTCTTCCCTTTAGAAGTTGAAAATAGAGCCTTATTCCCAAGTAATTAGAGGCATATATCCACTTATATTGCATAATTAGCATTCATGCACGCATTGGTAACATCTAAATTTTAGCATTTACATCTGCATTAAATAAGAAGCCAAAGTCACTTGTAAAAATCACTCATTTGTATATATTTTATACTAACTCCAAACTCCATAAATTCAACTCTATACTATACATATTGATAACTATAATAAAAGAAAAATACCAAAAAATGCTAGCTTGTAAAATTGACCAATAAAACCCGAGTCCAAGTTTAAGGCCATGGACCTTAAAATAGACATGTCTCTCTCATATACCATCCGATCTAGGTCTACTCACTTTTAAAATAATATGCGTTAAGAGACGTTCAAAATGAGCCCAATTTCATTAAAATCGGAGCTTGTATGCAAAACTTGTGTTTTGGGCCCCCATTGTGTACTATATGTATTTATATTTGTACCCTTTTATTTTGTCACTTTATTCGACCTCGTTTCCATTTTTAGTCAACAGAGAACTTGTAGATCTCATCGAGATCTACAACATTCATGTTTTGAGTTTTTCTAGATTCGGCCATTTTCTCCCTCTTATTTCACATTCTTCCTCAGCTAATCTGATTGGGGCACGTGGCACCCTCTGGTTGGGCCACGTGGCGCCCTCTAGTTGTGCCACACATCCCTACTCATCACACGCCACACGCCCCTCTTGGCCATTGGATTGGGCCCATGACCTCCAGATCTCAACCATCCATTCCGCATCATCTCACGGCCACCTGATCAACGCCCAGATTAGTTCTGGGCCGCTTACCAACTCCTTCACCTCCTTGCGCCACGTGGTTCAGCATGTGCTGCTAGATAGCCGTTGACTGGAAAATCCCACAGTATGGGTTAAGGTGTAAATCTAGGTCGTTGCGACTTGAACCGCGAGGCTAAGTCAATCAAGAAAAAAAATCAAGACCACCAAATATAAAATCAAGCAAATAAATCCAAATAGCGATCTGGCTATTTTATTTAACCTGGTATAGCGACCAGGGTCGAACTCAAGGAGCACGGACTGGCTAAAAGCCTACGATGTAGTCGAGGCCAAGATAAAAAGGAACACATTATTCCTAGTGGATTTTTATATTTTTAATTTTTTTTGTGATTTTTAAAATTAATAAAAATGTAAAAAGAAAATGAAAAGGCCAAATCAAACAATTATTAAACACAACAAAAAGGGTCAAAAAATAAAAATATTTCTGGATTTTATATTTTTTAAAGTGTTTTTGGTAATTTTCTCAGATTTTTATGATTTTTATTTGATTTTATAAAAATGGAATAAAGTCAAAAATGCAACTCAATGTGTAGCTAGAATCTTAAGGCTATTTAAAAATAACTAAATAGCCCATAAAATTCTAGAGACAATTGTATGATAAAGTTAAAATAACAAGCTAACTACAAGAAAAGAAATTACATTTTTTTGAATCTTTGTTAATTTTTTATAATTTTTATGTGTTTTTTTCATGTTTTTTGATTTTTAAGGTTTTTATAAATTTAAATCAAACAAACATTGCACAGAATCAAAATGACAGCAAAAGAAGTGTACAATACTTTTTTTAGAATTTTTGGGGGGTTTTTAATATTTTAATTGAATTTTCAATTTAGATAGAAGTAAAATGCAAGGTTTTTTAATTTTTTAAAAATAGAAAATCAAATCAAAATGGGCCCAAAAATTCACATAAATTTTACAGTGGCATGGGCCAAATTTCCAAAGTTTGTGAAATTTGGGTGAGAATTGATATTTTATTCAAGCCAATCAGAGATGCACAACACATAGGGACCTAGTTGCAAATATGGAAAACTAATTAGCCAAATAATAATACGTGAAAGAAATGCGGGGCTGAAGTTTCAAAAAGACCAAATCCGTACGAGGGTGGCACGTGAGTCACACACACAGAGGCACAAATGTAATTCCTATTTATAAAACTCCAAACAGTAACAGCAGTAAAGTCCAGGAGCGAATGTATAAATGTACCACAAACTCATGTGACAGCGCACGTGTTCCCATACAAAGAGGACTAAAGTATAAATAAGACAAATAGTAGGGGCTCACATGCAAATTGTCCATAGTATGTGATTTATTTAATAGACTAAAATAGAACAGAAAGAAACTGTAGGGGGTATGGCGCAATTTACCCAGCTAGTGGCGTGCGACTTACGTGGGTGGCCAGGTGGCGGGCGGTGAATGGCTAGCAACGAGAAGTGATGACAACGCCACCTGGAAGATCTGACGGTCGTCCTATGGGTGCAAATGTGGTCGTACGGAGGCCATTCGATACACGATCTAACGGACTGACAAGCTACAGGCTATAGTTGGTCCAGATGAAGTCTGGTGCAGAGGCACGATACGATGATGGAGAGGGCGACTGTACGATCTCCTCCCTGGAGAATTTTGCCGTACGACTGGCGGTGCTCCTAGCGGCAGATGGATGATCAGAGGGAGGGTTTCGACTCGCGGTACTTCTCCGCATCGGGTGGTAGTGGCGGATGGAGCTCCCAACTGTCAGATCTCTGGAACGGGTGGTACGACCTGGGCTAGCTTCGGCGAGGGGGCTGAAATGCGAGATGGGGGGCAATCTGGCTCTTATGGACCTTCAAACAAAAGCTCTCGCTCTGAGGCTCGCTCCGGCAGCGGTTATTGGATGAACAACAAAGTGAAGAGGCAGGGAACTGTGAGGGATGGCTCCGACGAAGGCGGCAGAAGGAGCCTAGCTCAATCTTGGCTCGGATAGCCAAGATCGAGATGATCAAATGATGGGGGAAAGGTGACGATGGAACGGGGCATCGATATGAATGGGTGGAGGATGGCAGATGGCTTCTCCGACCGCTAGGGCGGTGCCGACAGAGGTCCGATGAAGGATTTGCCGATAATGGAAACTAGGATCGATGAGGGGTTTACCTGATGATCGAAGATCAATCCTGAGCTCCGACGAAGGGGGTCGTTGCCTCGACCATGCTGCGGCAGGCTGGGAGGCTCGGACGTGGCGGTGCTCCGGCCAAGTGTCTTGAGCAACAGCGACAGGCTCTCTCTCCAACCACTAAAGGAGGATTCCGGTAGCTGTCACCTAGGGGAAACTCTCTAGGGTAAAATAAAGGCTTGCGGCGTGAGCTGAGAGGCTGGGAATTGAAGTTTTGGTTTTATAGGATGTCCCAGGTGACGACGAAGACCGGGCACAGGCGCGCGACTCGAAGAAGATCCGATCTCTCCTAGGGATCCGCGACAGTGCATGATCCATGAGGAAGAGATGGGGAAAGAATCAGGGCGAAAGAGCCTCGGATCCATGAAGGATATGGTTAGATCCTCAAGCGCATCACAGAAGCGTGAGTGTCGTATCGAATACGACGAGGAGAGACTAGTTGCACTAGTTGCTCGATGCAACGGAATTTAAAAAATTTTCATACGACGAAACCACATGATCCAAGAACACTTCTCGGATTGTTTCGTCTAAACCACAAACAAGTAATAGGATTACCTCTTGAAGCGTGGTTGCGATCGAGTCTCTAAACGAAGAGACCTCCTATCTCAAGTCCGATCCGACGGAGGAGACGCTTGCGAGCGCGAGGATGAACCACGTGCTTCTCGCAGTCCATGTTGATGATCCAAGCGGCGGATCTCCTGATCTCGACACACGAGATCCGACATCTTCTTCATGAGCGAGGCACACCGAAGGAGACAGAGATCCACGAGCAGATGATCGGGCAGCATAACGACGACACTGCGACGATGGAGAACCTCTCTAGGGCATCCATGGTGGACGACCATGAGAGGGAGAGAGAGAGCAGGCGTGTAGAGAGAAAGAGAGAGAGAGATGTGCTTCACAAGCATTATGTGTAAAAGAGAGCATGGTATGCCTCTCAATTTATAGGGTTTTGGGATCCATGGATCTCAATCCATGGGACATATAAAATCAATGGATGAGATTGATTTATGTCAATCCAATGGTAAAGATTGTTGTTGGAAAAAGCCAACAACTTGTAATTTAATTTAGATTAAAATATATTTGACAAAATCAAATACAAATCAATCCTAAATTAAACCAATAAATAAGGAGAGAATATACATGGAGATTACATCTCCATGTACATTCCATGTGGACGGCCCCTCGTTCCTATTAGGAATTGGGTGCCGCCCACCTTTCCATATGGAGGGCAATCTCATGGAAATCCATGAGATTGCATGCCTCCTTGATATTCTCCATTATTTATTTCTAAAAACTTTTTGTTGGGATTTTATTCATAAAAAATAATTCACAATTATATTTGAGAATATTGCAATCTTGACATTGGAAAATTGTGAATCACATTTGCAACCCAAAACAACATATAATTTTATATTATCAATTAATTAGACAATGTGTATCCAATACACATTAATAATTAATCAACAAATATAAATTATAATTAGATCTCTTTAATACATTATAAATCACATTTATAATATATTATGAATAACATGGATAGTGCTATCCACATTAATCATATCCATGATAATTAAATCACATTTAATCATCTTGGATCTCTATTCTCATGTTCCCAAATAATATGAATCACATTCACATTATTTACATCTTTGATAATCAAATCACATTTAATTATCTAAGATAAATCTCCTTATAATTTGAATTAAATTCATATTATTCATGATAATTAAATCACATTTAATTATCCATTTTCTCAATGCTCGGATACATATATCAACAATAGAATTGTCCATGAACTCTTTCAAGGATAATGCGCTTTCTCCGCGAATACTTGGAGATAAGGACAGGGCGATTGTATTGTTCCATGTATAGTGACATGGATATTGAGATAATATCTCAAATCCAGATCGCGGGCCTCCCATAGATGCTTGATTAAATCAAGACCTCAAATCTATTCTTCTCATTGCATCCGAATCACATTCAGATCAATGTCCAACATTTAGACCAAGATTAGATTACTTCTCTACTGAGAGGAGTCACTAAAATCCAGACCCGTTTCATCACTCCCTAGGAATGGGAAGCGTCATAGTTATACAATCGTTTATGATCACATCACCCTCAGGTATTCCCAATACCTGTACATCCTGCATACTGGAAGACTTAGAATAAACCCGAAGTATTAGATCAACTTTACACTGTCTATTTCAGGGTTTTATCAGTAAGTTTCTCATTCGATCTTTGGGAGTCGGTATCGATCATATACTTTCCAAAAGCATATATCATACCTAGGTCTTGATCATATACTTTCCAAAAGTATATATCAAACCTACAAATTCAGTCAAGCTTCCAAAGCGAGACGACCATGCGCATGGAATTTGATTCTTCCCAATATCTCATGAGTGAGCTCATGTCTTCCGGTTCAATAACTGAACCTGTATGATCCCTTTGAGAGATCGTATTACTCATATGCCCTTATATGCAAACCAGCGCACCGATGTATAGACCTTGATTAGGTCATCAACCTATTGGTATGCCAAATGTACATACTCAGACATATAGTAACACATCTGTCTCTGGTCAGAGGATGTGTGCCTATATCATGACAACATACGATATAGGACTTTGGTTATCTCGATCTCGTTAAGTCAACTCTTTAACCTAACTAATCTGACACCTCTGAATCACTATTCCTATGCAGAGGACCTGCATCAAGAGGTCGATCAGATATTAGCCTAACTGAGAAAGGATTGCCATCTCCTACTCAGGCTGGAGATCATCTCTTAATAATCATTTGACGGTGCTTGATGAGTCCTAATCTAACTCATTACATATTCATCTA
>JAZKJV010005108.1:0-267500 GCA_037367405.1 Ottelia alismoides | reverse complement strand
TGGGGGGGGTGACACGAGGTGGCGCAGGCGTGCAGTGGAGTTGGGGGGGTGGGGGCACTCACTGTGGCCTTCATTGGGAGGGGGAGGGAGGGAGCTTAGGGAGGGGTGACACTGCTCGGAGTGGGTGGGGTCGGGGACTCGGGTGGGTTAGGGACCTAGGGTGGGGCCGGTTTTGGGCCAGAATTCGGGTCGGCCCTGATTTAGGCCCATGCAAACTCGAGCCTGACCTGATTTGGTAAATGGGCCAAAATGAAAGCCTAGACCCGCCCGTTTCGACAATGGGCTTGGTCTTGTATCGTGTTGGCTTTGGCCCATGCTCCACCCTACATTGCAGGCAAGGTAAAATAATGGGATTATTACGCTTGTGCCCTTTCGACTTTTGATAGTAACAATTATGCTTTTATTCCTTTTACAATTACATTTGTATCCTTATATTCTTACAAAATTCGCAGTATTATTTAACATAAGGGTAATACTACACAATTTGCAAGATTTTTTTTTGAGAAGTAAAAGTTTGCAAGAATATAGAGAGACAATTGGGATTGCAAAAAAGGATAGAGGCATTAGTGTTACCCTGAAAACTTCAAATGGCACAAGTGTAAAATTTCATAAAAATGGGAGATAGGTTATGAATATTTGATTCACTCGGACTTAGGGGATAAAGATTGAAAAAAAAAACAATTGGCCACAATTCTGCCAATATCTGCATTAGAGTTTCTTAAAATATATCTAGTTAATTACAACTAGAAAGTAGTCACGAATATCTTATAAGAAAAATAGTTATATCTCGGTACCACATGAATCCCACATCCAAAATTGGGCGTCTAAGTAAAAATGTTCCTTCATCGTTTAGGTGTCGAATTGGGAGGTTAATGGTCAACTTTTGGCAAATCTTGGAAGATTTCGGGCAAATTTTAGTTAAAGTCCCCCGGGAAAGTTTGTTTAAAACTTCTGAATCCACCTGTTATGCTATCCTTCGCTACATCCAATTGAAGAAAGAAAGGAATTTCATAAATAAATATTGGGTAACTTACAAAAAGTACAAAATATATTCATCAAAAATCTCACCCATTATTAGACGTATAAATTTAGGGTTTGTATATGTACTAATAATGGGTTATGTATCATGTTCATCTGGATATCACACTTCTTGATCTAAACAATTCGATCATCGAGTCCGATACGTGGTTGGAGATCTAACGAGTTAGATCGAGGACATAATCTACATCGTCAAGTGATATTCAAGAAGGATCTCCAATATGAGAAGAGATGATAGTGATATCTAAAGATCGATATCCGATTGACTCTGCCTACAGAGCTTTTTCCCATTAAGGGCATGGACTTGACAAGAATGCCCGATTAGGGCATGGGATTTAAAAAATTCCGAGTCGGGGCACCGACTGGCGAATTGTTCGTCGATCGGCTAACCGTTCGCCGATCACTGCTTCCACTGACGCCGGTTGAATTATATATATATATATTAAAAATAGTATATAATATTATTTTGGAAAACATTTTAATTTTATATTATTTAAAATAACTGACATGTTCGACATGTCAGAACCGATTGAATTTTATATATATTAAAAATAATATATAATATTATTCTGAAAACTTTTTACTTTTTTAATATATATAAAATTCAATCGGCGCCAGTGGAAGCTGCGATCGGCGAACGGTTTGCCGAATCAGTGCCGTAACTGGGAATTTTTTAAATCCCATGCCCTAACCGGGCATTCTTGTCAAGTTCATGTCCTTAATGGGAAAAAGCTCCTGCCTACATATGTAAATGTAGGAGTTAACTCATATTGATTTGTGAAATGGTTCATAGATAGTTTACGTATCCATGTGATTTCACAATGCAATCATTTTTTCCATTCTACGATTGTTAAATCGGTCATATGATGTCTCTTATTTGTCGAATATATTCCGTGTTTTCCATGTTTCATGGTGTGCAATGTCAAACCCTCCATCTCCTATGTCTTATTTTTGAATCATAAAATGGATTCGATCTGATTTATTTTTTTAAAAAGTACAATATTCCGTAAGCTTTTGTAACCCTTTAATATAGATGCTAAACGTCATTTACTCTTTAGTTTTTGCATTATAAAAATGCGTACTCTAATTGGGAAACGAGGCATAAATGTGACATTTTTTTAATTTACCTTGAAAATTTTGTAACATCCAATAAATATATTTTTATTATCAAATAATTGCGGATGTGCAGGGATAGTTTGTCGCCCGTGGGGGGCATGCGACTACTGTATATTACATCTTATACTGAATAGCTATCTTATAAAAATAAATATAAATTCAACATCACATAATGTTTTAAAATTATAAATATTTTCTTTACCTTAGAGGAGGAATCTTAATGTTCTAAATTTATAAATTCTAAATTCTAAATCTATGATAAAAAATAGACAGTTGCATGTATAAGATTTCAATACAAATTAGATACATATCAACTTCAAATTGTGAGGGTTTTACTTAACATCATTACATGAGATAACTAATTATGCAAGGAAATTAGATATCAAGCTTATTTTGTTGAAGTCTTCGTTTCTTGGACATGCTATTTATCTTGCTCCAACAAGATTTCTCCGACAATTCGTCCCTTCACGTCTACATTTGTTTAATACAAGAAAAAAAAATTTCGACCGCTCCCCCATTGCCCCCAGGCTTGCTGTTCGGACAACAAGACCTCCCTGCTATTACAACATGATGTGTCGGGTGAAGAAGACGGTTCTTCAACTTGATTCAACAGAGCATATGATTACGATTCAAAGTATATCAAATAAAGATCTTAGTAGAATAGGAATGAGCTTAAAATTGCCTCTTCTAAGGGAGCTAGTTCAAAATTTCCCATCAACCTCACATGACTTTCCTGAAATCTAGCCATACATATGATGTATTATTTTCATAGATTTTTATCAGTTGCGCCCTTATGAGATATTGCAATTTCAGTTATGCCCCTCCCTTTTGGGAATATCAATTGTGTCACTGATCTCTTTCTCCGTTACCACATGTACCCTTCTGTCAGATTGGCTGTCAAAGAATTAAAATAACCATGATTTCAAACTATGGTGTGGTTAAGAGGGCCATTTTGGTCAAAACTAAATCTCCCCTCCTTTCCCCTAAGCGAATCATCGACTTCCGTCTAGGAGGAAAATTATCTGAGAATCTGAGTACAACGGTATCGTGCTCCTTCGTCTTCTTCATCATCACCTGGAGGAGCAAGAGCACACCAACAAGCCGGGTCGAGGAGGAGGGATTGGAGGGGGCGAGCCGGGGAGGAGGGGGCAGAGGGGGGAAGCTGCTGGGTGGGCTGGGGAGAAGCTGGGGCGGAGGGGGAGACGCGGGGGCTGAGGGAGGGTGGAGGGGGTGGTGTGGGGCGGTGGGAGGAGCAAGGGGCGGGTTCATTTTAAATCCGATATTTTTAAAGCATTCACATCACATGTAAATCTCCGCCCGGATAATCGCACACCATATTCGATACATATAATCTAATACTACTACTATTAGTGTGTTTCTCCCTATCCATGTGCCACGTGTCACTCATATTCCCCCTCACTTCCCACTTTCTGCCCGTTTCCCCCACCCCACCTCTCCCGCTTTTCTCTCTCTCTAATAAGTTTAAGTCTATCCACCCACTCTCTTTCTCTCCCTCTTTCTCTCTCTATCCGCTCCCTCTCTCTCCCTTCCTCCAAGACTCCTCTATCCTCTCAATTTCTCTTCCCCCTTCTTCTTACTCTATCCACTTACTCCCTCTCCATCCCTTTACCCTCTCTCCATTTCGTCTTTTCCTCTCTCTCTCTCCACTCACTCTCCCTCCCTCTCTCCTCTCCTCTCCATTTTTCTTCTTTCTCTCTTTAACTCCTCAATCGTACCAATCTCTCTCTCTCTTTCCTCTTTTTCTTCTCTCCTCTAATATATTTGTTAATTAAAGGGATTTTACCCAGCAAACCCTATAAACGTTTTAAAATACCTCTACGACCTTTTCCACAACGTAATTACCCTATCGACCCTGTAAATTACCCCAAGAACCCCCACAAGCTTAAAACATATTTCCGGAGGGTTCATGGGGTAAGAGTTGGCAAGTTTACGGGGTCGAGGGAGGAATTAGGTTGTTTTAAAGGTCGTGGAGGTGATCGGCAAACTTTATAAGGTCTGCTGGGTAAAAATTTTAAATTACAACTTATAAATCTCATATTTTTCTTTATATTTATTATATTAATATTATTCTTTATATTTATTATATTAATAATAATATATAAATATGTTATATTTGTTAAATTAAAAATTATAAATATCATATTTTCCTTTATATTTATTATATTAATATATATATGTTTGTGTCATTTATTTGTACTCTACAATTAGTTTAATCTAATTTCATGAAATGATAATGATATAATTTTACTTATTTTAATAGTTTATTAATAATAAATATTATAAATCTCATATTTTCCTTTATATTTATTATATATATATATGGGATTTTTACCCGACAGACCCTATAATCTTTTCCAATTACCTCTACGACATTTGAAACATCCTAATTCCTCCCCTGACCCCGTAAACTTGCTAACCCTCACCCTACATATCCCGTGGTTAACCCCCGTTCATCTACCCGTTAAAATTAATCGGATTCCGTTATGTTCTTTTATATTATACCCATTTTGTTTATCAAATTTACATTGAGTTCCACTCCATCATCCTAGAGGAGCTGATCCCCCCTGTGCTGCCCCCCGCCAGCGCCAAGCTTTGAGCCTCGCCACTGCTGCCGTCGAGGAGCCTCGCGAACAACTCCTCCATCCCTTCTCTACCCCCCGACCGTCCCAGCTCCTTCCCTCCTCCCCTGCACAACAACACCTCCCAAGAATAGCTTTGCCCCCAAGTTTGGCTCCCGCATCTTCTGCTGCAATGCCTGCAGATACTCATTCCCTAACAAATTGCCCAGACCGCCGAGCAATGCTAGAACATAATTCACATTCCCCGCAGAGATCGCGCTCCTGCAACAGCTCTGCAGCACCTAAACCACATCATCCACCATCAAAGTCGTCGATACTCCCAGGTCCCTTGTTCAGCTCGTCGATATTGATCGCCCAGGTCCCCTGTTCAAGCGCCCCCCGCTGATGCCCCGCCCCACCCCCGGCCGATGGAGTCCAGCCCGAGAGCCGCTGGCTGTAGATGAATCATACGGGTCCCCGCCGCCCACGCAGATTGCTCGGCACCATGGGTGGGGGAGGATGACGTTGGTCAGGAAGGACAAGGCCTCGTCGCGGTTCTTGCAGGTGTCCCACCGCATGTTGCGGCCAACACGATCGTCGGTGAGCCACGTCATGGCCGCGTCGAGGTCGGAGATGGTGAAAGGGCGGAGGGAGATGCCTGCGGAGGGCAGTGTGGACTGGTCCTTCATGCCTGCAGGTGCTTGGGGATATGCTTGTCGCTCTGTGTTGCTGTTGCCTATTAGGGGTCAACGCACCCCTGCCCAGAGGAAGCCCACCGCCCCGCCCAGAGGAAGCCCACCACCCCGCCACCCCCCTCCCCGTGCCCCCTGCCCAGACGAATACCTCCCCCCCTGCGTCGCCGCTGCTCCCGGCTCCCCCCTGCGTCACCGCCGCTCCTTGTCCCCCCTCCCGCCGCCGTCGCCGATGAAGCCCTCCCTGCGCCCCCCCCCCCCCCCCCCCCCCCCGTGCCGCTGCCGCTCCCTAACCGTTCGAAATCTCAGTGGTTTTCATTTTTTTTATTTCGGCTAATCCTAACCGTTCGATGGTAGATTGGTTAGGTTAACTCAAGACTAACCCAAGTAATTGACTCAAATATAGTTAAAATTGACGGCAGGGTTTGTTGGGTAAGACGGAGCAAGTTTACGAGGTCGGGAGAGGAATTGCAATGTTTCAAAGGTCGTAGAGGTAATTGGAAAAGATTATAGGTCTGTCGGGTAAAAATCCCTATATATATTTGTGTCATTTATTTGTACTCTACAATTAGTTTTAGGGATTTTTACCCGGCAGACCCTGTAATCTTTTGCAATTACCGCTACGACCTCTGAAACATCCTAATTCCTCCCTCACCCCCGTAAACTAGTTAACCTTTACCATACAGACCCTGTGGTTAACCATCATCCATTAAGCCGTTAAAGTAGGCCGGATTCTGTTATCTTCTTGTACATTATGCCCATTTTATCTATCAAATTTACCATAAGTACCACTCCCTCTCCCTCCCCCTTCTTAGCCTCCATTGCTCACCGGCTCCCTGCTCGAAGCACCTCGGTGGTGAGCTGCGTACCTTACTCAAGGTCAAGGACATGTCCCAGGCGGATTTCGGCCACCTCGAGATCGAGCTCGCCGAGGTGGAGATGCCCGACCTCATGTCCTGCCGCTCCGAGTACGGCCCCTCCCAGCCCTTCAAGGGCGCCCGCATCTCCGGCTCCCTCCACTTCCGGTGGATGTCAGTTGCAGCGGAACTCCCTCAAGCAGAGGAGCTGGCAGCTTGGGCGGCCTGTCAGGACAGTAGAGTGGTTGCACGAGTTCCAGACAGATGTTGATGAAGGCGGTCACGAGCTCCTGCGGCAGTGCTGGATGGCGGATGGGTTCCTCTTAGATGGTGGCGCATGGGCGAAAGGATGGTGGAGTGGTTTCCTCCAGCAGTAGTACTCCGCTCAATGGATGGGGCACGGATTCCTTCAGATGATAGATACTCCTCCAACGGTGGATGAGATGGTCAATGGAGAGATGGCGAATGGTGGATGGGATTGCGCAATGCTGTGGAGATGCGATCGGTATGGGAGGAGGTCAACGGAAGTCCTTCGCGATGGCTGGCGACTCCAGGCAGCGCATGTTCACTCCAGGAGCAGGTGTTCATGGCTAGACTTGCTGGGGGTCGACAATGGCAGACAAGGAGGTCTGCGATGGAGATGGTGGGCTCCTATGGAGGAGGGTGATCGCCAGGAGTCAATGATGGTGATGGAAGATGGCGTTGCTGCGGATACGACGGACTGGATGTGTGCCAATTTTCTTATTCTCCCAGATCCGGCGTCCACCGACAACGCTGAGTTCCAGATCGTGCTTGGCCTTATCAGGGATGGGCTCAAGGTGGATCCCCACAAGTACAGGAGGATGAAGGAGAGGCTTGTCGGGGTCTCCGAGGAGACCACCACCGGGGTCAAGAGGCTCTACAAGATGCAGGCCAGCGGCGCGTTGCTCTTCCCCGCCATCAACGTCAACGACTCCGTTACCAAGAGCAAGGTACGCAGCTCACCCACGTAACCGGCCCACCCGCACCTCCCCCAGGTCGAAGATCCCCCCCACCTCGACCATCACCTCAGGTCGGTGTCACTCCCCTGATCCCGCCGTGTCCCCTGATCGAGCCCTCCTCCGGCCCAGCCGCCTCCCTACTTGAGCCGTCCGTTTTTTTTTTCTCTGGGTTAATTCTACCCGTCCGATTGTGGTTGGTTAGATTAACTCAGTTTTAACCCACCCAAGTTAGCTTAAGATGTGTCAATTTAACGGCAGGGTTTGTGGGGTAAGACGGAACAAGTTTACGGGGTCGAGGCAGGAATTACGTTGTTTCAGAGGTCGTAGCGGTAATTGCAAAAGATTACAGGGTCTGCCGGGTAAAAATCCCTTAGTTTTATCCAATTTCATGGAATGATAATGATATTATTTTACTTATTTTAATAGTTTATTAATAATAAATATTAAAAACTAAAATAATAAGATAATAAATATTTTTTAAAAACACAACACACACACACATATATATATATATAACTTATTTTTTTCTCATCTTTCAAAACTGAGACATATGTGTTTGTGTCATTTATTTGTACTCTACATTTAGTTTTATCCGCTTTCATGAAAATGATAATGATATAATTTTACTTATTTAAATAATTTATTAATAATAAATATTAAAAACTAAAATGATGCGATAATAATTTTTATAATATAATATAAATAAATAAATTGTTTTTTCTCATTTCCAAAATTAGGGGTGATGTATAAATATTAAAAGTCACGTAGCACATGGACAGGGAGGAACTCACTAATAGTAGTAGTAATACATGCTTATGGATTTCTAAAGCATATATTAGTAATCATAGTTCGAATAATTATGTTAAAAATAATAACTTAAATAAAGATAATATACAAAATATACCAAGTAAGAAAAAATGAATGAATATTTATATCTCAATGACTTCAATAAAATTATAAATTCATATAATAATACAATCCATTTTTTAATAAAATATATTAAGTCTTAATCTAATATATATATATATATATATATAAACATCTTGACATATTAGGCTATAAATATAGAAGTTATGAGATTTTTTTTGTTTAATATTTCGGAAAGAGTGGCATGTATGTACTGAGTTCTATTTTTTCTTAAATAATTTTATATTAACATAGACAAATATTAAACTATACTTAATTTTTATAAACATTAAAATTTACACAAAAAATATTATCATAATAAGAAAATATTAATATATGATATACTTACATATTATAATATATACATTTGAGTCATGTTTGATATATATCATAATATTGAGAGATAAAAATTTACATAAATTACACATTAGTGTTTTGAAATTATATGGTCATTTTCCATTGGCATCTCTCAACTGTAAGTATTTTATTTTTTAATATAATTTAATATACAACTTTACAAAATTAATTTTATCGATATAGATAATAGCTTACATAACATTTGAATTCGAGAAAAATATCAAATTTAGATGGAACATAATTGCGTGGAATTTTATTTCCAACCATCGATCACTGTTAACTAATTCATATTGGAATTATATATATATATATAAGAAAAGGGAGTATGCACCCTGGTGCATGTAATTTTACATGCACCGAGGCTTATATCTCCCTCATTTTTTTATTTTTTGGAAAAATATCACCGTATATATTCATCTATATATCCCTCCAATATGCCATTTGAATTTCGTCAGAAACAGAGACTCCTATACCCTCCATTTAGAACAAATAATTTTAACGGTCTTAGAATTGTTGTAATCGACCTGTTATAGATGGAGGGCATAGGAGTCTCTGTTTCTGACGAAATTCGAATGGCATATTGGAAGGATATATAGATGAATATACAAGATGATATTTTCCCAAAAAAATATGAGAGATATAAGCCCCGATGCATGTAAAATTACATGCACCAGGGTGCATACTCCCCATCCCCCCCCTCTCTCTATATATACATAGAAACAACATAAATAAAAGATTGATATGAAATACAAAATTATATAAAAGATCATATTTGTTTATTTTTCAAATATGATCTACTCGCATATTTATTATATGAAAAATATATAATTTTAATTTCTGTGATATTTTAATATTTTTCCAATATTAGAACTAATTCATGCGGTCACCGGATGCTATTTGACCCTTTCCTTTAACTTAAACATGTTTTATTTAGCTAATGTATTATCTTTTTCTACTTTTTATCTCGTAATTTTACTCTCCTATTATAATATCCTTTTGTAATTTATGATTATTAATTTAAAGTTTATACCCAATAATAATTACTAATGTGGATGAGATATTTCATTATATTATATGTGAACTTTATATTTCACATGTCTTAGAGGTTTGTTTAAGCTAAAATGTGAAATGGTGGCAATAAAGTTACACGAACTAATCAATTACCAAGATAATTAAGTAGTAATAATTTTATCGATTAATTTAATATATATTACATTCTTATAATTTTTAAAAGAGCGTCATGCATGTATGGAGTTTTATTTTTAAAATATATTATAAACATAATTAAACTAAAAACTTTATTTAATTTTAAATAAAATGAAAATTTATTTAAATAAATATTATCCTATTAAGAAAATATATGTCAATTTTTATCTATCTTTCTTACTAACTCTCTCCTCTTTCTCTCTCAATCATTTAAAAGTTACATTTTCTTCAAACTTAGCCTCTCTCTCTCTTCATATTCTCTCCCTCCTTTCTTTCGTCTCTCTCCATCAATTCACATTTTATATTTCTCATTTCTTCTTTCTAGATTTAGAAACATATTAATATTAATTAAATAATGGCAAAAAGATATATTATTTATAGCCTTTCATAAAATTTAAAATATATATTAGGATTTTTTAAACCGCTACTTCTCTTTTACATCTACTACTTTGAAAAAAAATACTTGTATCCTGCCACGAAGCGCGGGTATGCTCCCTAATTACACGGTAAACACAAGCAAACCTAAAAATAAAATTATAGAACAGTCGACTTATTAGTACTCCCCACGCGCTAATACACGTGGACTTATTCTGAAAATGTCATATTCAAAGCCTATCATCGTATACAGAAAGCGAAAAAGATCTTATTTGATGCTAAAAGAAAGAAACCACAAAGAAAAACACAGACAACAACTAAGATCGAATACGAAACCATATGAAAAAACCTAACTTTCCGAGACTCGATGCTCAATCCACGAAAGGAAACGAGATATCGGTATTGGAATCCATCCGCGTGCATCAGCATGGATAAGAACTAGATTAAAACAAATGACAGCTCACGACTTCAACAGAGGCGAGCGACGACGGGGTACTTGGTGCGGAACTTCTTCTCCCAGTCCTCGAGCACGCCGATCTCCTTCTCGGTGAGGCCCTCGAGGTCCCCGTTCACGTCCCCCTCGCTTTTGCTCATCCTCGCCAGGGCGCAGCTCGCCTCCCGCCCCGTAGAAGCTCCGTCCCTCCGTCACGTCGTACACGGCGCCGCGCACTGCCAAGTAGATGGGTTTCCCACCATCCGATCCGTCGAAGCCCCTCAGCTGCTCCGCCGTCAGCTCCTCCATCTTCGAAACTCCGAGGTCCGATTTGGGGGAACGGACTGCGGAGACGATGGAAATTAGGAAGTGGGTAGTGGATGTGAGGGTCACGTGAAAGGCTCGTGGATGTGTGACTGAACCCAATAGACCCGCACCGAACCCACCGTTTCCTTCCACGGAACTAGTGTATTCTAGTTTGTATATGTAATATATGAATTATATTTTGGGTTTTTATCAATTGTGCCTTTCTAAGATATTGTAATATCAGTTACATCTTTCCTTTTTTTAGAATATCAGTTCACACTCTGAATTATTTTGCAATGTTCGCTTGTGCCTCTCGAGTTAGTTGCCATCCATTTCATTACAAACGTACATTAACTTTGGGGGAACAAGGGAAATTGGATTTAAAAAATAGGATTGAAAGGTCTTCCTCCCACTCACCCACTCCTCCCCCTATGACCCCTCTTCCTTCACCCCATCCTCTTATGTCGTCATCTTACTCCTCCTCTGTCGTCCCCTCATTCGATCCTATGTTGCCCCCTTCGGATCCCTCATCCATCGCCCCTCACCTCCATCGACCCCTCATCCGTGCCCCCTCCTCCTCCATTGCCCCCTCATCCGATCCTCCGTCGCCCCTTACCTCCATCAACCCCCATTAGACCTCCCTTACCATCACCAACACCTCCTCAGAGACTCGCCCTTGATTGACTCTCCCTCCCTGCCTCCAGGCTACCAACCCATCACACACTACCTCCTCTTCTGCTCCAAGTAACTCTTTTGCCTCTAATTTTTTTGTTTGTCGTGATTCACCCATTCACACATATGATTTCACAATCCTTTTTTAATCGATTCATGCTTGATACCCTTCCTTTTGAGCTCGATTGAGCTTCGACCGGAGGAGGTCGTCCATAGTTCACGATGCTAGTCAGCCACACACACATACGTTTGCGTAGCACTTGTTCCAGTTGATCTGAACTCCAACAACAATTGATGCGTTCTCCTTCCATTCCCTTACCATAGACGTCGTCAACACACATACACAGTTATAACATGACCTCACCCCCACACAAAGACACCAAGACCACCAGAATCACGACGATAGTCCTCCGAGCCTAAGCCGTTGTGAGGTGTTGCTCTGCACATCCGTCCAGACAAAGCAGTAGATTCGATTCCCGAAGGAGTGCCAATGGACATACTGATTAGTATGGTTGTTATTGATAGGGGGAGTGTTTGAACAGTTATTTCCTCTTAATCGCATCGTGGCTTGAAAAAATCATGGTAAAATTCAACTCATTAATGACTAAAGTAATGGAAAGGCACAGGGATATAACAACAAGAAGCCGGGGACATAACTGATATTCCAAAAAAGAGAAGGGTATAACTGATATTGTAATATCTTTTGAGGGGCATAACTGCTAAAAATACTTATATTTATAATTAAAATATTTTTATATTGACTTTCTATAGTTGAAGCAACGTTGTTTGAAATTTAAATAAAATATCGAATAACATATAATTAAACTGGGTCAATCAGATAACACCTATTTTAAAATTAATTTAAATCAAATCGATGGGGGCCAAAAGTCAACAAGATGACTAATCAAGTCGGCATGAATTAGAACATTTATAAAATACATATTCGAATATACTTAGATATAACGTACATAGTAAATGTATATATCTTACTGCATGCATAAAATGCTTTTTGCATATATCAAATGTTATACATGAAAGGAAAAGGGAGGGTGCAAGCAACTTCGTACACCCATCTCCCTTTTTCACTATTTTTTAGTTTTTTAAATGAAATCTAGGGAGATTTTCTTAGTAATTGAGTGGAAAATGTGTTTCAAAATTACTTGCAAAACAAGCATTCATAACACATCAATATGAAGGGATCAATTTCAACAATTTCATCATTGTTAAAATTTGATTGTTTTGATGGATGTGATAAAAGCTTCGGATTAAGTTGAATTTGAAATGATACCATGTTGATATATGATGAACTAAATCTCCCGAGGTTTCAATACAAAAATTTAAAAAAAGAAGTGAGTGTAGGGAGTTTCCTATACCCAGGTATAGACTTCCTTTTCCCATACTATAGAATATATATAATTAAGTAAATGCTATATGATATACTAAAATTTTGATAATATTAACAATTCAGTTTGTACTAGAAAAAGTTGTAGTGGAGTTACTGGAATAGTTTGCAAAGGGTAATTAAAGGTCATCGGTTCAATTCTCACCAATGCTATTATTTTTTAATAAATTTAAAATTTTAATTGTGTTTAAATTTCGATTGAACTTGGCTACGAGTTTTAAAAAGTCCATTAAAATCGACAGTTAGATCAAAATCAATATCATTTGAATCAAACTGTTAAAATTAATTAGCTGGATCGCTTTAGGTCTGATTCATTGGCCAAGTCCGATTGCAGTGATTTCAAGGTAATCGGATATACTATAATGGAAGGAACCATGCTAAAATCCAATCTGATCCATGTACAATCCTAGATCTGATGCACTCAAGAAACCAAGCTAAATAGGACGGGTTTAAGCCTTGTTTGGTGGGATATATGGCATGTATCTCGTCTTACCATATAAATTTCTATCCTTCTAAAGATGATCAGTATTTGAGTTTTGGAGTTAACATGATGGATATGGTTTGAAACTCTATCCCTCCATTATCAATCTTTTCTGACATAAAAATACAAATTACCATCACGTATCTTATAATTTTATCTCATATAATTAACTTCTATCATGTATCACTTCTTATACAACTGAATCAAGAATAGCAAATAACTATCATTTATCCATCCTTATCTCACAAGTTCTATCCCCGTAAACCAACGAAAATGAGGGTTAACCCGGGTTAAACTGGGGGAGGGTAAACATGTGTTTTGGTGTTTTGATAGAGGGTTAGGGATTGAATGTGTTTGTTGTGATGTGATTGTATTGAAGTTTGGAAAAGTGAGTAGTTATTGTGATGTGATTGTATTAAAGTTTGGAAAAGTGAATAGAAGTTGAGTAGTTTATAATTTTTAGATGATATGATGGTATAATATATTGTTTTTTGATGGAATAGATGAACGAGGAATGATTTATTTAATATATAAAAAAGAGAGTGAGTGATCCCTACAAGTGAGAGAAATGGTAAGTTTTGGAAGGTGAATCCCCCAAGGGAGGCTAACCCCCCAACCGAACGAGATCTTAGGATTTGCGGATGGTTTTATGTAATGATGATGGATGTCACTTGATAGCATAAACGGATGGTTTGTGCTAATTGGGTTTAAGGATGGTCCTCTTCCATTTTCTGGCATTGATAAAATATATTATTTTCCTGGACCAACCTTTTGGTTGCTGGGTTGGACTGGGTTGGGTTGGGCTAGGTTGGGGTGGGTGAATAGTAATCTGTGAGGAGGAAGTACCCTTGTGAATAGTAACCAGGGTTGGGCCAACCCTGCCCAACCCTGCAACCAAACAGGCCCTGAACCTTTTCCAGTTTTCTTGCATTTATAAAAGGGTTTAATAGGGTTGTCTCCGGGGATGCCCGCGTCTTATATTTTGGCGATTTTTTTTGTTTTTTAGAACATATCATCATGTATTTTCATCGCTATATCCCTCTAATATGTTATTCTAAATTTATCAGAAAAAGAGACTTATATGCTCTTCATGTAGAATATTTAATTTTAATAATCTTAGATTTATTGTAATCGATATGTTCTGGATGAATTCATAAAAGTCTTATTTCTTATGAAATTGAAATGTTATATTAGATGAATATAGTGGTGAAAATACATTACAGCATTTTTCAAAAAATAAAAAATTCATCGAAATATGAAATGTGTCCTTCTAACGTAGCCACGTTAAACCCTTTCTAAAATATATTATTTTCGAGGGCCAGCCCAATTAAATAGCCGCCACCAATCCCAAAATGGATGAACTAACTAAACACTTCTCTCACACTATCCAGAAATGGACCCCGAACTCCCCCTCCTCCCCCGGACCCCCGCCGTCCCCACCGCCGTCGACCACCGCGGCCTCCCAGCCCCTCGCTCCTCCACCGGCGGCTGGAGCGCCGCCCTCTTCATAATCGGCGTGGAGATCGCCGAGAGGTCCGCCTTCTACGGCATGTCCACCAACCTCATCAGCTACCTCACCACCACGCTTGGCGAGTCCACCGCTTCCGCCGCCGCCAACGTCAACGCGTGGTCCGGCACCGCGTCGATGCTCCCTCTACTCGGCGGGCTCCTCGCCGACTCATGGCTCGGCCGCTATCGGACCATCGTCAGCGCGTCTCTGCTCTACATACTGGTTCGAATTATATGATTGCAGAAACACTACGACATTAATAAAGGGCAACTTTAAGATTTTCAAATCTGACATCATCCAAAAAATTCTGAGACCATTTATTTTTCCAGCCCACTTTGAATTGGAAAAATTTTGGTTTTGGTTTCGTCGTATTGGATAGCATTTGGGAAATCGGCCATGCTTCTATAGATATAAGTTATTAGTAACAACCAGAGAATGTGCCTACACATCGGGGCTTTCCTTTGCAATTTATATCTAGTTTTATTAGAAGAACTTGAAGTTCTGATCTCTGTAACTAGATCTAGAAATCTGCTTCCAGAAAGTTTACCGTTTATGATATTATTCTTTAACTGGACCTGCACAAAGTTCAGGATCTACCGAAATCACTGTGGGATTTCTAACATTCTGTGTTACATTCAGGATGGGTGTACCCACTATCCAGTGAAACCTAGATAGTTATAAGCGGTTTCCTTAGTAGCTTCAATAATGGCAAGTGAACTTCTAGACCCTTTATGTAGTATTTATTATGGAAATTTTCACCACTTAATATGCATATCTGACACTCGTATATGGAAGCTTTGTTTCATTTTTAAACAAGAAACTATAGGTCGTGTTATTCATTCCTTTGTAATTATGCTGGATACAAGAGAGTATTTTCTTAGCTCTTACAGAAGAAATTAAATCAGTGACTGTTTTTTACATTACGCAAAGCTATATTAAGCGTCTACGGAACTAAATTATTTTCAAGCATTGACAGGGCTTGGGTTTGCTGACGCTTTCTGCCACTGCTCCTTGGTTGCGACCGAAATGCGAGATTGGCGTTGCTTGTTCCGCTACCTATTTCCAAACCGCCTTCTTCTTTTGTTCCTTGTACTTGGTGTCCATTGCACAAGGTGGGCATAAGCCTTGTGTGCAAGCATTTGGAGCAGATCAATTCGATGAGAATGATCCTGGAGAATGCAAAGGCAGGAGTTCATTTTTTAACTGGTGGTACTTTGGGATGTGCGGCGGCATGGTGATCACCATCTCTGTTTTGAGTTATGTTCAAGATAACATCAGTTGGGGACTCGGGTTCGGCATCCCATGTCTGGCTATGGTATTTGCATTAGTTGTCTTCCTCACAGGGCGGACTTCCTATCGCTATCACATACATTCTCCTGAAATTTCGTTTGCACAAAGTGATAGCATACATGAGCAACAAGAGGTGCCGTCCTTATATGAGAATGCCAACAACAAAGAACATCTACAAAACAACTCCAAGTATGCTTCTCTTATCTCCATCTTCCTTTGAATAAAGAAATTTATGTTTTGAAAATCACAAATTTGTATGTGAAGTACAAAATTAATCAAAAACTATCGAGCCAAATCATTCAACATTTGGTTTGAAATTCTTAAAGTCGAACAGCTCAAAATAACCACCACCAGTATGGTATTCTTATTGATTCAGTTGTCACTCTTACCGCATATTTGTGACTCATGACGTTTATTTCTGTTTGAAATTTTTGCAGGCTAAGTCATACATTGATTTCCTCCAAAATAAACAAAGTTTGCAAAGCAAAGGGCTTCTTAAATGAAGGTGATGTTGCAACAGTGTTGAAGTTGTTTCCAATATGGGCCACATGCTTAGCTTATGCTGTTGTCTTCGCACAGTCGCCAACATTCTTTGTTAAGCAAGGTAACACCTTTGATCGCAGAGTTGGCAGTACATTTCAAGTGCCCTCTGCAGCATTTCTAAGTTTTATTAACATCTCAGTCGTGACCTTCATTCCAATTTACGACCGTGTTGTGGTACCCATAGCAAGGACGTTCACCGGCCTTCCATCTGGAATAACTATGCTCCAGAGGATTGGTGTGGGAATGTTTCTTTCCATGATTTCCATGGTCATATCCGCATTAGTGGAGGAGAAGAGACTTCAGACAGCTAAAAACTTTGGGCTCGTTGATGACCCTGATGCAGTGATTCCCATGAGTCTATGGTGGTTACTGCCTCAGTATATATTATTGGGAATCTCCGATGTGTTCACAATGGTAGGCTTGCAAGAGTTCTTCTATGATCAAGTTCCCAATAGATTGAGGAGCCTCGGTTTGGCTCTTTATTTGAGTATATTTGGAATTGGGAGTTTTATCAGTAGTTTTCTTGTCTCTGTCATTGATTATATTAGCAAGAGAAATGGGGTGAGTTGGTTCGCCGATAATCTTAATCGCGGACACCTCGATTACTTCTATTGGGTTCTTGCGGGACTTAGCGCCTTCGAGTTGCTCGTGTTCTTGTACTTCTCCAAGATATACAATTACAAGAAGGAAAGTGCTACCTGAGCAAGTGCCGGATATTCATGGTACATTTTAGTGAAACATTTTAAGGGATGCTAAACAACATATTTTAGGCATCTAGTGTTGTGTAATGCAGTAGCCACTGTCTAATATTCACGAGCATAATTTATTGGTTAGTTAATTGTATCATACTATGCACATCGTGATCAATTTTGGTATGTCTTAACCATAACTTAAAATCATGGCAAAATTGATTTGCTGAAAACATATCAGATTTTACTGCGGATGTTTTTTCTTCTGCTTATTTTTTATCCACATTCATGGTGGTGAAATTTAAACAACAGAGACATTTTCCAATCAGCAGGGAAGGAGCAAATAAATACTATGCTTGTATTCATTTTAGAACCAAGATCCAAATTGTATACTGGTGTCTATAAATAAGAAACATGCATCACAACATCCTCATCTAACCTTGTGGTGCGTACTTATAATCATGGACGAGTAGGCTGATTATGTATATATACTACCAAGGTATATGACACAAACGCCTTTTAGGATGCATTGTCTACGAGGTAAAGCATTTTTTATGTAAAATATACGGAAAATATGGCCATATGAAGAGATATTGCATACATTATTTATTTAAAGGAAATTTTGCAATTATACCCTACAAACAATTGCATTTAAATTTGTGTTATATCTTTCTCGTAATTGCATTGCAAGCCCTGTAAAACTTATACATTTACACTTTATTCCATTATGTTATTACATGACCAAAGGGAAGTAGTTTAATAATTTTTCTCTACAAAACATCGTAATACACATGCAAAACATTGTAATAAAACTCTGCTCTATTTTTTTTCATTTTTACACTGTTACCTATGTAAAACGTCTACAGTTACATATTCACTCTTATGAGACCAACTAAAATATAATAAAATAAGGGTAGATTAAGAAAGGGATTTTTACCCGACAGACCCTATAATCTTTGTCAATTACTTCTACGACATTTGAAACATCGTAATTCCTCCCTCACCCCCGTAAACTTGTTAACATTTACCTTACAGACCCTGTGGTTAACCATCATCCATTAAACCGTTAAAGTTAACCGGATTCTGTTATCTTCTTGTACATTATGCCCATTTTATCTATCAAATTATCAATTAAAAAGGTGTATAGTCCCTTGTTAAATTTGAGACAAAAAATTAAGTAAAGCATTTAATTGGGAGTAGATGTATAGTTCGGATGTATATTTGAGACAAAAAATTAAGTGTGTATAGTCTCAAATACACACCTTTAAAAAGGTGTAAGAAAAGCTCCAATTATTTGTCAATTATCAATTAAAAACTTCATTTATCGAATATAATAAAGAGATGACTGGACTTTTAATTTTAATGTTTAACCTCGATATAAAAAGGTTGCATAAGTTTTAAAAGGTGTGTATTTGAGACAAAAAATTAAGATATGGTCCCTTGTTATATTTGAAAACTGAAGCATTTAATTGGGAGTAGATGTATAGTTCGGAGTTTTTTTGTAATTACCCTAGAAGTAATTGTGAAAACAATTCTACAAAGCCATGTATCTTCCCCTCTCTTATTCACCATCTTCCTATGCACCTTCATTTTCTCTTCTTCTCCCCTCTCTTTTCTCTCTCATGCAATTTCTTTCATGAAAGGTAATTGTGATGCAGTTGATATAGATAGGAGGAGCTCATCACAGAACTTGTGATGAGAGGAGGGGAGGATTTGAGACCTATCATGAGGAACCTGACTCGTTTCGCTTAGCCAAGATCCGTCACCCGTAAGTACAATCAATTCTACGATAGATGTCTATTGAAGACATTAAATACAAATGATATATGATAAAAGCTTACATGATATATACAAGCAATCTCAATAGCTCATATTACAATAAATTCCTTTCTCATGTATTGCAATGTTCGTTGAGATGGGCCACAAAGTTTGAGTGAGCTAAAATAAGTCCAGTAAAGTAAATTATATAGGCTATATCAAGGTAAATCATGTTATGTGCAAGAAACTTGACCAAGAAACTTGACAAATGCCACTAACAAAATTATTTACACGATAATCATGTTAGGTAGACACAGTATTGATCGATTTCCAATTACAATTATCAAAGGCACGTGCAAGCATGAAATAATAAAAAGTAAATAAGCAAATAAAAAGGAGGTATGGTAGTTGGGGATATGCACACAACAATCAGGAGTATCCCCTAAAACTGTCCTGCAGCAAAGATAGCACAACAAAATATATGTTCCCCACACGGGAACTCAATGGCAACAATGATAGAACAAGCAATCACAAACAAGCAACCACATGAGACAATGATTTTTACGTGGAAACCCTTACTCGATGTGAGTAAGGGAAAAACCACGGGGCAAGACCGGCAACAAATCTACTATGGTCAAGACGAGCCAATGTTCTTCCCGATTTTGTTGCCCACAAAACCGAGGTACAAACCACAAGCACAACAGGTAGTTCTTCTACTAGTAGCTAACTACCCTAGGTATCTAAAATACTAAACAACATACTCAAATCCAAGAAGGATGAAGTGGCTTCCCCTGTGGGCTCCAGATGGAGACCCAAACGACGGCTCCGGCTTCTTGAGGTTGTCTGTAACGACCTCCTCGCTCTTCTCGAGCTCGCCCAGCACCTTTGCTCTCCAAACCCAAACCGCAGCTCCCTAAAGACCCAGCTACTGCTGCACTCGAGCACGGATGCTCGTCTTCTCTCTGGCTCTCCCGCTCGTGTGGAGGAAGACGGAGAAGATGGGGTTCCCCAAGAACCCTTGCCGCTGGTCGCTGGAATGGGGGTGGGGGGGAGTGGGTTTTCCGTTCTTCTCTGGAATGGGGCCGATGCACTCTCGAATCTCTGAACGAATGGGTTCCCTGGAATAGGGGAAAAGGGGCAGCTGATTGGGGGTCCAAATGATGGAGAAATATCAAGGAGCCCCCCTCCCTCAAGTTGGGGCTAGAAATTGCAAATAGCCCAAGAACCTCCCCCTCCAGCCCCAACGAGAAGGTGTTGTCTTAGCGATGGAGATTAATAAGAAGTGACACTGCTCAACTCTCTACAGAGCTGAAGCTTGTCACGAGTGACTGCCTTGGTCAACATGTCTGAGGGGTTCTCATCTGCGTGTATCTTCTTCAACATGAGCTGCTTCTGATCAATTGCATCCCTCAGCCAATGGTATCTCACATCAAGGTGTACTGTGCGAGCATGGTGCATTGTACTCTTGCTCAAGTCTATAGCGCTCTGGCTATCACAAAACACAACTGGCTCACTGTCATCCAATCCAAACTCACCAAGGAAGCGTTGTAGCCACAACACTTCTTTCCCAGCCTCTGCTGCTGCAATGTATTCTGCCTCGGTAGTCGAGAGAGCAATACAATTCTGTAGTTTGGATTTCCATGATATGGCTCCTCCTGCAAATGTGAAATTGTATCCTGAGGTAAACTTTCTCTGGTACATGTCTCCTGCCATATCTGCATCAGTGTAGCCACATAGTTTGGGATCTGACCTCCCAAACACAAGACACATACTTGAGGTCCCTCTCAAGATCCATTTCACTGCCTCCCAATGGTTCTTCCCCGGATTGGACATGAACCTGCTCACCACGCCCACTGCATAGGCTATGTCGGGTCTAGTGCAAACCATTGCATACATGAGGCTCCCAACTGCGGATTGGTATGGGATCTTGGCCATCTCCGTTTTCTCCTCAGAAGTAGAAGGACATGATTCTTTGGTCAGCTTGAAATGAGAGGCTAAGGGCGTACTGACAGGCTTTGCATTCTTTGAACCGCTCCAACACGCGTTCAACATAGCTTTCTTGTGACAACCACAACATGTGCTTCTTCATGTCCCTTGTAATATGCATCCCAAGGATGTGACTTGCCTTGCCCAAAACTTTCATCTCAAACTCTTTGGAGAGTTCTCTCTTGAGCTTTGCAATGAGGTTGGAATCATGACCTATAATCAACATGTCATCCACATAAATCAAAAGAATGACGAACCTGTCATTGGGAAGACGACGAACATATACACATGGATCGGTCGTAGTCCTCTTGAAGCCCTGCTTTCCCATGAAAGCATCAAACTTCAAGTACCACTGTCTCAGGGCTTGCTTCAAGCCATAGAGACTCTTCCTCAACCTACAAACCATGTGCTCTCTCCCTTTCTCTTGAAATCCCTGTGGCTGCTCCATGTAGATCTCTTCCTTTAAATCACCGTGAAGAAACACTGTCTTCACATCCATCTGCTCCAGCTCAAGGTCCATGTAGCAACAAGTCCTAGCACCATTCTCACTGAATTCATCTTCACCACTGCGGAGAAGATCTCATCATAGTCAACTCCTTCCTTCTGGTTGAACCCTTTTACCACCAATCTGGCCTTGTACTTCACCTAGTTGCCGCTGTCATCTGATTTCAGCTTGTATACCCATTTGTTCTTCAAGGCTCTCTTCCCTTTAGGAAGTTCAACAAGATCATAAGTGTGATTCTTTCTGAGAGATAGTATCTCTTCATTCATTGCATTGCGCCAATGATCCTTGTCCTTATGCATATGTGCCTCCTCAAATGTGTATGGCTCACCTGCATCTGTGAGCATCACGTACCTGGAAGTGGGGTAACGGGATGATGGTTGGCGTGTCCTCTCAGATCTCCCAACCTGAGGCTCTGTTGCATCTGCAAGTGGATGAGGCTGCTCCCCCTGCCCTAGGTCCCCTAGACCTGCATCAACGGGGTCTGCATCTGGCTCGTGCTGCTCTAGCTGCCCATCCTCTCCACCCGTACCCTGTACTGGAGAGGGCTCTGTGTCCTCATCACTGTCATCATCCATGGAGATCTCATCTCCATCACCACTCTCAGTGTTGTCCTCAGCCAATGTCTGATTCTCATAAAAGATTACATCTCTATGCCTGGTGATTGTCTTCTTCCTTGGATCCCAAAGACGGTATCCAAACTCCTGATCTCCATAACCAAGAAAAATACAAGGAACTGCCTTGTCATCCAACTTCTTCCTCTGCTCCTTTGGTACCAATGCATAAGCCTTGCATCCAAACACCCTCAAATGAGCATATGAGTGGTCTTTCCCTGTCCAAACACGCTCTGGAATTTGAAAACCCAAAAGAACTGATGGAGATCGGTTTACCAAGTAACATGTGGTTTGAACCGCCTCAGCACAAAAGGTTTTGGGTAACTTCGCTGTCTTCAGCATGCAGCGAACTCTCTCAACAATGGTCCTATTCATCCTCTCAGCTAGACCATTGTGCTGGGGTATGCCTGACTCTGTCCTCTCATGCTGGATGCCGTGCTCTGCACAATAGCCCTGAAAACTATGAGAGGTGTACTCTCCCCCATTGTCTGTGCGTAGACATTTAAACAATTTCGTTGTCTCGCGCTCAACCATAGCATGGAATTTCTTGAAGCAATCAAACACCTGATCATTCGATCTCAACACATACACCCACACCTTCCTGGATGCATCATCAATGAAGGTGACAAAATACCTGTTGCCTCCCAAGGAGGCTGTGTCCATGGGACCACAAACATTAGAATGAACCAACTGTAGAAGGTCTCCCTTCACCTTGGATCTGGCTCTGTATGGCACACTTCTGCTCTTCCCAACCTCACATGCATCACAAGGAGACAAAGTGATGTCATTGTGGTAGGGGATCAACTCTCTCTCGCTCAGAAGCTGCAAGCCCTTCTGGCTCATGTGGCCAAGTCGACGGTGCCACAAATCTGAATTATCTGCCTCAATAGCATACAAACTGCCATCCATGACCTTCACTCTAGTCATGTAGAGCATGTGATACAAACTGCCTCTAGCCATTATGAGAGAGTCCTTGCTAATCTTGCATTTGCTGTCGTCGAACTTCAGATGGTAGCCTTCACTATCTAGCTGTGAACCAGATATAAGGCTAAGCCGCACATCAGGAACATGCCTCACATTCTGGAGTGTCATTGAGCACCCAACATCCGTCTGAATCGAGATGGTGCCCATGCCAATGATCTTAGAGTAACTCTCGTTACCCATCAAGACTTGTCCATAATCACCCCTAGTGTAGGTGGTGAAGAACTCCTTGTGTGGAGTTGAGGCGGCTGTGTCAATGACCCACTCCAAATCACTCCCTGCATGCAAGCACTGATCCTGGATGGTGAGAATCACCTCATCTGCATTGTCATCTACCACAACTGCAGCTACATTGCCATCTTCATTTTTTTGATCTTTCTTCTTGGTTTCAGCTTGCTCTCTCTTCCAAACCTTACAATCTCTCTTCTAGTGACCGGGCTTCTGGCAATGGTGACACTTTCCTCTGCCCTTGGACTTGTCTCTGGATTGCTGCCTTTCCTGTGACTTTCCTCTGCTGGATATTCCTCTCCTCTCAACTGCATACAAATGTGAAAAGGAGGATGTCTCTCCAGATGAGCGATGTCTAATCTCCTCATTGAGGAGACTGCCCTTGACCATAGCCATGGTCAACTTGCTGTCCTTTGCAGAGTTGCTCACGGTGACTACTAGAGTCTCCCAACTGTCCGGCAATGAACCCAATAGGAGAAGTGCCTGCAACTCGTCATCAAGTGTCAAACTCATGGAGGTCAACTGGTTGATAATGCTTTGGAAGTCATTCAGATGCTCCGCCACCTTGGTTCCATCCTTGTATTTCAGGTTCACATGCTTTCTAATCAAGAAAGCCTTATTTGTTGCGGTCTTCTAATCATAGAGTTCGGACAATTTGTCCCATAACTCATTTGCATTCGTCTCCTCAGCCACATAATGAAAGACCGACATGTCAAGCCACTTCCGAATGGTCCCAATAGCCTTTCGGTTCAACTTTGTCCACTCGCCCGCGGACATATTCTCTGGCTCGGTGTTCTCTCCCTCCACCGGATCGTGGAGGTCCTTGCAATACAAGATGTCTTCCATCTTTGCCTTCCAAATTTGCCAGTTACTGCTTGTGAGCTTAATCATTATGCCTTCATCATCTTTGCCCATTTTTGCTCAACCTGAGCTCTGATACCACTTGTTGGGGATATGCACACAACAACCAGGAGTATCCCCTAAAACTGTCCTACAGCAAAGATGGCACAACAAAATATATGTTCCCCACACGGGAACTCAATGGCAACAATGATAGAACAAGCAATCACAAGCAAGCAAGCATACGGGACAAGGATTTTTTCGTGGACGAGTAAGGGAAAAACCACGGGGCAAGACCGACAACAAATCCACTATGGTCAAGACGAGCCAATGTTCTTCCCAGTTTTGTTGCCCACAAAATCGAGGTACAAATCACAAGCACAATAGGTAGTTCTTCTACTAGTAGCTAACTACCTTGGGTATCTAAAATACCAAACAACATGCTCAAATCCAAGAAGGGTGAAGTGGCTTCCCTTGTGGGCTCCCGGATGGAGACCCAAACGACGGCTCCAGCTTCTTGAGGTTGTCCGCAACGACCTCCTTGCTCTTCTCGAGCTCGCCCAGCACCTCCTCTCTTCAAACCCAAACCGCAGCTCCCTAAAGACCCAGCTGATGCTGCCCTCGAGCACGGACGCTCGGCTTCTCTCTCGCTCTCCCGCTCGTATGGAGGAAGACGGAGACGATGGGGTTCCCCAAGAACCCTTGCTGTTGGTCGCTAGAATGGGGAGAGAGTGGGTCTTCCGTTCTTCTCTGGAATGGGGCCGGTGCACTCTCGAATCTCTGAACGAATGGGTTCCCTGGAATAAGGGAAAAGGGGCAGCCGATTGGGGGTCCAAATGATGGAGAAATATCAAGGAGTCCCCCTCAAGTTGGGGCTGAAAATTGCAAATAGCCCAACAGGTATTATCTAGCAACAAAATAACCAATTAACAATGAGAATATCTAGTAAAAGTAGTAATAACACAATAATTCATCATCACAAATTTAACCACAAAACATACAAGTATAAATAATAAGGAGGAACTTAATATATTTCTTTATTCTCATGTTATTAATCGTACTTTACCTGTTTAATATGAAGAAGCGAAGGACGCCCACATCATTGGAGCTACCCTATACATAACCACACCCTTATCCCCCCTACTAAACGTGATTGACGTGCTACACTGAACTTTATTCAATACTAGGGCTACACAAGTATGGTTCTAAGTCAATGCGTGTCTCTTTGAGGCTACATACCATGATCAAGTAAGCAACCATAGTCACATGGAGAAAATACATATTTGACAAATATGTTTATCATTAAGCCCCATAGTGCAGCATGATCATATTGTCCTTCGCCCGCTACCAGTTTTAGTTGTTTTAGTCGAGCCACTGCTCAATCTACCCAAAGCTCATCGGATCCATGACCCCGTGGATTATTATCTTCATACTAGCCCATGTGCTTAATTTCAATATCTCAACTTAACTAGCAACATCACATGATGATACACATCAGTTCAAACCTGAAGAAACTAAGTTCTAAGTGACATAGATCCGATTTACTTAAGTAACTAAGGAACAAAGATCTTTCGTGCATCAATATCTCAATGCATCTTATTTTCCACTTCTATGTCTCGCAATGCATGTGAGTGACTACATCTACATCAAGCTATTTTCCTACACACACAATATCCACATAGTTACAGTAATAAGACATCTTGGAAGATCACAAAGCATTTCTGGGCCTTTGATAAAGTATTTCAAAAATCTTTCACAAAAATGTCTCAAAACATATTAGCATGCAGTATGGTTATGCATAACACAAAGTTTATATACATGTCAGTATTTATACATCATAGAAATATTATTAGAAATATGCATCTTGTTCTTAAGTAACTTAAGTAAAGCCGTTTCTTTGTTTTTTTATATCTTTCTTATTTTTTTCTTAATTTAATTATTTAATATGCAATATGTCCATTCAGCAAAAAAGCAAAGCATATTCATTTTTTAAGGAAATAGTTCAAATGATTTTATCCATATGAGAATTCTATATCTGATATTGCCAGCATTTTTAGACATGTTTGCACTTCTCTTCGTCACAATTTAGCAAAATAGAAAGATGGCGGATGGTGAGTTCGAACGATTGGTGTATATCTGTACAAACCGAAAATCATGAAGCAGCTAAAACGAAAGGCATCGATCTACCATCGGTATCAAGCTTGTTTTGGGCATTGCAAACGAAATCGTTTCAATTCAAAGTTAAAACAGGAAATTGCAGTAAGCAGATGAATATAAACAACTAAAAGTTGCATAAATTTCTGTGACTGAGTCGTATGTCCAGGAAAATTCCAAAATTACTGTTGAGAAACGGCCTACCGCGACCAGATAAGCACGGGTAATACGATCATACATTCTTCTCGTCGACGTATCGGTACTCAGATGGCATGTTCATGGATCATACTCAAGAAGGGACCAATGTGCCTAGAAATTCCTGAAGACAAGTTGGTTGCATCGATTTCTACTGGAAAACAATGAACTCAATTTATACAAATAAATTTTTTTTACAACAAACATTGTTAACGCATAGCCATTCATCTTGTGGTCAGGTGCAGAAAATTTGCAGTATATTCTGCCACACTACTTCGTGTTGTATTGTATCACTATCCTAAGTCATCCTACCAATCTATCTGCTTCAAGAACACGCGAGGTCGATTATCGCCCGCGGCAGGCCACATAAACTTTACCTCTGACTATGTTTCTGGAGCTGCTGTTTTAGTATGGAGATTCTCTGATCAGAATGTGTGATGAACAAGAGAGATCATCTCGATGCTATCTTCATCCATGGATTCTGCAGGGTCGTCCATCTTCAGAATGTCAGGTGGAAGCAAGTCCGAATCCTGGTCAGATTTCGGTATCAAGAACAGCAACACCAGAGGAAGCAATCTCATCAGGTTGCGGATCAGGATGGACAACCAGAGGTTGGTGAAGTCCGTGCGCGTAACTTTCAGCACGTGGAGGAGCAACCCCCCACCCCATGAAGATGTGAGGAGGCCCGCGTTGTCGATGGACATGAGCAAAGCGAAGAAAGTGCCTTCAATGCCCTTGGGGCAGAGCTTGGAGCTGAGCACGAGAAGAGGCAGCCACTTTATGCGGCTGACCATCTGGGAAATGGCAGCGTCGATGACCACAAATATGTAATCGGGCACGCCGATCTTCAAGTTCAGGCGCTTGATGAATACGAGATCCAGCATTCCTGAGCAACTGTACAACAGTTGTGTCCAGAAGAGCAGTGTGCGGAACGAGTAATCCTTGAGGAGGTTCTGGTAGAGCAGAACCCCCAGAAGAGAGCCAACCGAGCCAATCGAGAATATGAATCCAACTGCCTCCTGCTCGCGGACAATCAGTTCAAGTCATGATTCCTATGAATCAAATCTCGAGGAATTTCAATTAAATTCAGATGCCTTATTCTGCTTAGACCAATAAGCTATTGCTCAATCACAGATGTTAATGTGAGCATGCTTCTCTATCAGTAAGAATCCGGTATGACTGCTAGTTTACATGATAACAAAGACGGTTTATACAGGCGCCCGTTCGCACGACAACAAACATGGGTTAGTAGAGATCGATCACACTGATGTCTGTTTATCCAGAATTAAAAGCGCATTCTTATCACTGATGTATCTTTAAGTGACAAGATTTTCAATGCAATGCCATATTTCAGAGGCTCAACTGAAGTTAAATCCATACCTTGGAAAAAGCCGGGCCTGCATTTGGATCTGTATACCAATAAAAGAAGCCTTCGTGAGTGTTGAGACAGAGCGCGAGCGATGCGTACATGTATACACACGGTCTCCACACTTGGGGACATCTCAATGTCTTCATCATCTTTCCTGAAGCCTCCAAGAATTTATGATGGACCTGATCAAGTCGAAGAGTTACACGAGGAAGCAAGAATCCACACTGGCCCCAAGAAAGGAAATGCACCTGTCCGTAGGCGAAGTTGGAGACGCGTGCCTCCTTGAGTGTTATCCCAACTGAAAAAACAAGTATGAAGGGGATGCAGAGCAAGCCAAGTACAGCCTTTCGATGTGAAAGAACAATTGTTGAGGGGGAGAAAGGTAAGAAGGAAGATGTTAGAATCAATCTTATAGCAGATGGGAAATCAGATGAATAAAAAATAAAATTAAATGATTTTATCACTTCCACCATCAACGTATGATATCCTTCCGATGCGGCTGATTTCACAATGTCCACCCATACCACAAGTTATGCACAACCTTGTAGTATTTTGTCCCTCACATGAATTATTTAAAAAATCTTTCTCACACTCCAAGGACTTTTTTATTACACCATAGTTATTATATTTCCCTGCTGCAACTAGTTAAGGGATTTTTTCATGGTAGTAAAAAACTCACGAACGAGAAATTTGTACAGTCATAGCTCAAGTTATGCACATTTTAGTGTAGAAACATATGGTGATCTCGGGAAAAGAGCTACAAGGGTTACAAGATAGGGCCTATCTCACCTCTTTTCAAAGCCCATCTTCTCCCCAACAGCACCCATTATAATTGTTGATATGATATGAATCCTAACCACTTCTTGGGCTATTGATGTGGCTGACCTAGCATGTCTTCTGATTGGCTGAGACTGAGAGCTGTTGAGCTGGATTGCTGAAATGTCTGATCTACCTCCTGAATCCTGATTGCTTGAGAGCTGTTGGGCTGGATTGTTGAATACAATTGATATTCTTTTGTTGCAGTATAAAAGGAGCCCTCGAGCCATCAGATACTGCAATCCTCATTATGATCCTGATTCTCATCCCATATCTGTACCTTCTCAGTATCCTTTGTATTACCTTTTTCTCCATATAGTGAAACCAATCGTTGCCGCCAATGACGTAGCCCAGTTATGAGTGAACCTTGTAAATATGTTTCTTTGCGTCTTGCTTGTTTGATCGTGTTTGTGTGTTTGCTTCTGCAATTCGCAACAAACTGGTATCAAAGTTTCGGGTTCCATCAGGATCATCCAGCAAGATGGCGTTGCACAATATGAAGATCGAGAAGTTCACAAGGAAGAACGGATTAAGTTTATGACAGATCAAGATGCACGCCCTTCTGAAGCAACAAGGCATGTGGGCACCTTTAGATCAGGAGCGGGCAAAGGCACTCAAGCTGTCCAAGTCGATGGTGCAAGAAGAGAAGGCATACTCGACGATCATACTGTATTTGGCGAATGAGATTATTGCGGAGGTTGCCGATGAGGATTCCGCAGTCGGTCTGTTTTTGAGACTCGAAAGTATGTACATAACAAAGTCTCTTACCAACAAGTTGTTCTTGAAGCAACGTATGTTCTCTCTCCACATGCAGGGAAGGTACATCTCTTAAAGAAAATCTATATCGCTTAAATGCATTATTGATGGATTTAAGAAATGTAGATGTTAAGTTTAAAGATGGGGATGTTGCCTTGATTTTATTGGTTTATCTTCCATTAACGTTTGAGAATTTTGTTCAATCATTTATTGCGGAAAGAGAATCGATAATTTTAAAGGAAGATCGCACAAGTTTGCATACGCATGAACTTCGGCATATGGCTACCGAGATGCACGTTGCAGGTTTAGTTATGACTCATGAAAAGAGTTATGCTGGTTCAGGCTACATGAAGAAGGGAAAACAAAGGTCTAAAAATCACAACTCTAAGGACATTTGCAATTACTGCATAGAATCTGAACATTGGAAGAAAGACTGCCCAAAGAAGGCCACAGTTGTTGCAGTGGCTCAAGGAGGCAGAGATTTCAAAGATGATTTCGTTCGTCGTATATCAGAATATGACGAATAGCACATGGATTCTTGATTCAGATTGTTTTTACCATATGACTCCCAACGAAGATTGGTTCTGCACATATGAGAAGATAGATGACAGAAACATCATCATGAGGAATGATAGCACGAAAGATTATAGGTATTGGCTCTGTGAAGATCAAGATGCATGATGGAGTCGTGAGGACGGTGACAGAAGTATGCCATGTTCCTGATCTGAGGAAGAACCTAATATCCCTTGGAGTCTTGGAATTTAAAGGATACATGTACAACGCTGAAGGTGGAGTCATGCAGGTTGCCAAAGATGGGGTTGTTGTCATTAAGGGCAACAAGTAGAAGACCCTATATATCTTGCAAGGGTCTACAGTTCCCGGGAGTAAGTTCAAACACTTTTTGGACTTGCTCAATGTCAACAGTTGGTAGTAACCCCAAGGAGGGGCTGGCTGCGGCACGGTGAAGCTTGGCAAATCTTCTCCGAGAATTCAATTCAAGGTAGAAATTGTTAATAATACTTGAATCCTATTATCTTATTTTGAAGCAGTGGTTAATTCGGCTACCTGAGAACTCAACCTTGGTGGAGTCTAGCAATGGTTAATTCTGCTAGTAAAGAATTCAACTCATGATGGAGTATAGTAGTGGTTAATTCTGCTATATGAGAATTCAACCTTGGTGGATTCTAGTAATGGTTAATTCTGCTAGTGGAGAATCCAACTCGTGGTGTAGTATAGTAGTGGTTAATTCTGCTATATAAGAATTCAACCCCGATGGATTCTAGCAGTGGTTCATTCTGCTAGTGGAGAATTCAACTCATGATGAAGTATAGTAGTGGTTAATTCTGCTATATGAGAATTCAACCTTGGTGGATTCTAACAGTAGTTAATTTTTCTAGTAGAGAATTCAACTCATGGTGTAGTACGGTAGTGGTTAATTCTGTTATATGAGTATTCAACCCCGACAGATTCTAGCATTGGTTAATTCTGCTAATGTAGAATTCATGGTAGAGTATAGTAGTTAATTTTACTATCGAGAATCAATCCCGGTGGAGTTTTCTGCTATGTGAAGATTCAATTCAAGGTAGAAATTGTTGATATGACTTGAATCCTAACCAATTGTTGGGCTACTAATGTGGTTGATTTAGGTCTTGCCTTCTGATTGGCTGAGAGCTGCTGGGATAGATTGTTGACATGTCTGATCCGCCTCCTGAATTCTGATTGGTTGAGAGCTGCTGGGATAGATTGTTGACATGTCTGATCCGCCTCCTGAATTCGAATTGGCTGAGAGCTGTTAGGCTGGATTGCTGACATGTCCGATCCACCTCCTGAATCATGATTAGCTGAGAGTTGTTGGGCTGGATTGCTGAATACAATTAGTATTCTTCTATTGCAGTATAAAAGGGGCCCTAGGACCACTAGATACTGCAATCATCATTCTGATCCTGATTCTCATCCCATATATGTACCTTCTCAGTATCCTTTGTATTACCTTTTTCTCTACATAGTGAAACCGATAGCCGTCGCCCAAGGACGTAGCCCAGTTACGGGTGAACCTTGTAAATATGTGTGTTTGCATCTTATTTGTTTGATCGTGTTTGTGTGTGTTTGCTTCCGCGATACGCAACAATAATCCTAACATTTTTCACATATTCCATTGTTGTCAATAGAGAAGAGATTCATGTGGAGCCATTGGAGGTTTGAGGTTGACAAGAATGATGGAAAAACCTCAGTTTTCATGGGTTCGATTTCATACATGAAGATCCCCCTCGCGTAAGGTAACAATTCTGCTACTTCAGTCTTGGATAGATATAAGTTTTCTTTCAGCTTATTTCCTCTTGAATATCGAATTGGGGATGATTTTGACCTCTTAGAGTTTTTCCCTAACTCCCTTTTGTTCAAGTGAATTTTATCCTTTTATCAGTTTGTGGATCCATATGATGAAGTCTATCTACGAGTGTTGTTTATGACTTTTCATATGCCCTTCCAGAAGACTTCCCATAATGAAGGTAGTAGAGCTCAAGATTTCGAACTATATTACTCCTATAAGATGGTGCCAACAAAGCTAAAGGAAATCAAGATTCAGTTGCAACACCATTGTTATTTAAATGTTTGGATTTACATTGTTTAGGCTGTCATTTTTTCTTGAAGGCTAAGCACAAACATGCTTCTTGTCTAATTTTAGAAAGGAAGATAAGTGAGATATTTGATCTTGTCCATTCCGATGTTTCAGACCCATCTAATGTTATATCTCAGAATAGTTGTGTACTTTATCATGTTTGCTAGTGATTATTCTCGGAGTACTTTTGTTTACCTGCTCATAGATGGTGGTGATGTTCTTAAAACTATAAAAAAAACTTCAGCTTGATTAAGAGACAATATGTCATTTTGAAGCTAATTGAACGCTCTAAAATTTTATTTACTTTGGGAACTGATCAGAAGCTTGTAATGATGAATATTATTTGAGGATATCTGTTGACTTATGCTGGATGATTTATTGACATTTTTCACCATTTGATTGAAATGATCATTGATTCATTTTGTAGGGATTTGATTAAGAGCATTCAATTTGTTTAATCTTCTCATGATAATTGAAAATAAATATTTGAGGAAATAATCTATGCAGAGGCTTAATAAGGGCAAATTATTAGATCATTCACTAGGATTATGTTCTAGGAAATTTGGAGATGCGACCTCTTTGAAAATAATAATTGATCTCTCTTTGTTTGCATGATTATTCAGTGATTATTATTTTAGCCTGCAACCTGATCATCAATTGATAAATAATTCTTGAATTTATTCCTTTTGATCTGCGATCAATTTTTAAGGATATTGATTAAAATTATTGGGATTAAAAATCATAGTCACAGATCCAGTGCTTAATTGTTTATTTTTCATTACATTTTCATCATAACATTCCTTTTCTTTTATTTTCGATTTATTCTCTGACATAAAAATTAATTGAATGATTAATTAATTATTTAAATTAATTTAAAACCGTGCAACTAAAAATCTTCGTTCCATGTGTTCGACCATGGTATACTTACCAAATAAAAATACTACACAACATTCAAAGATTGTGATTTTTTATAGATCATTTTCTTCCTTCCTATAGTACAATATATCATTCTTAAGAGATGTAGAAAATGTATCATTAGGTTTACCATATAAACTCCACTAGTGCAAGAGTTTTTTTATCAAGCAAGATCATTATCTTCCCAAGATACATTGTATTCCCTAAAGAGCTAGCATAGCCACCATATCTCTTAGGATTCTTGTATTCTTTTTATCGTAATGATTTCTCTACATGCCAATAAATTTTCCATACAAATCATTGTCTTCTCTGCATAATTCTTTGTAGACTGGACATTTCTCAACAAATTCTGAAAGTCAATAACATATATGTTAGTTATTCCTCCAAATTTGCATAGCATTCCAGATATCTCAATAACATATATGTTAGTTATTTAAAACTTAGCTATAACTATAAATGTTTAATCTCTCATTCTCTACGTATATAATTATTCTTTGTTGAGGTAGATGCCGATCCTAGTTGAGTTTGATCTATGCATTAGGAAATGGAGGCTCTAGTCAAAATGTAGCGTCCCAGGCTTAGGTCCGCGGTCCGTTATTAAGGAAAACTGACCCTAACAACTTGTTAAGCTCGGGTCCGAATGAACTGTTGACAACCACTCAAAATGCTTAAGCCCAAGTTGTCAAGTATTAATCCCCACCACTTATAACTCACTCTTACACTTCGTGAGTTTTAGATGCGGGACTATGTTTGAGGGTGTTAGTGTTGCATCCTCTCCTACTTATATTCGCAACGTCCTCATTGCGACATGGTCCATCACTTATTCTCAGTGACAGTGGAGGTTGCACGCTCCGGATAGTCATTTCCTCCGTTATCGAGGAAAAGTGGTCTTGACAACATGTTGGGTTCGGATCCAAATGTATCCGTTGACAATCACCCAAAATGCTTAAGCTCAAGTTGTCAAGTAGTAATCCCACACTCTTATAACACACTCTCACACTTCGTGAGTTTTAGATGTGGGACTATATCTGCAGTTGAGATGTTACACTCATACCTCCAAACATAGAACATATGAATACCGGGTCCGGATCCATTTGGGCCCGAATTCAACAAGTTATCAGGGTCAGTTTTCCTAGATAATGGAATGGAGACCTAAGCCCGGGATGTTATAAATGGTATCAGAGCCAATTTCCCTCTGACAGTGAAAAGAACTACCCGAGAGGCGGAGCCACCCCTATAAAGAGATAGGAGGAAATGGCTACCCAATGCATGCAACCACCAATGTCACTGGAAATAAGTGATGGGTCACATCATAACGAAGACGTTGCGAATATAAGTGGGGAGGTTGTAACACCCATACCCCCAAACATAGTCCCGCATTTAAAGCTTACAAAGTGTGAGAGTGGGTTGAAAGTGGTGGGGATTACTACTTGACAACTTAAGCTTAAGCATTTTGGGTGGTTGTCAACGGGTCTAAATGGATCCGCCCAATAAGTTGTCAAGGCCGGTTTTCCTCGATAACAGACCGGGGACCTAAGCCCGGGACGTTACACAAAATCCACACATGTAATATTGTGCATATTTCTTGATATATCTATCTAGTAAAGTCGAAGTGAGTTTACATCATCAAATACAAATGACATGAACAAGTAGAGAACCATACACATTTCAAAAGGTTTCATATAAAAGAAAGTTGTTAAGTACTTAGGGATGTTTTGTAAGGAGAAAACGGATATAAAATGTTTGTTTTCCCTTTCATTGTACCTCAACACGGGAAGCTTCATCAAATGGATTTGAACATTGGATTCTTGAAGGAAGATCTGTAAAAGGAAGTATACATGCATATGCCACTGAGGTATGGAAATAAATATTGCAAAAGAAGGCATTTCATCAGCTAAAGCAGACTCCTAGGGATTGGCTTAAAAGCTTCGATTGGCGATGATCAAATTGGGATACCATCGAAACAATAGGGACTTGTGTAGAAAGAAAGTTGCTCTTCTTCTTAATGTGAAAATATGATCACCATAGGAGATGATGAACATTAGATGTTATATATGACAGTCTTTCGTTCCCTATTTTACGTGTAAATCTGATAGAATATCTATGTAGTCCAACACAGAAACCTCCTTTCACTTCTAGGGTTTCTTCTCTATATAAAGAGAACCTTATGGCACATAATAAGACTTTCGCTTATTTCCTTTCCACAAGAGATAATACAGTTAAAATGGAGCTTGCTAGAGAGTTTGGGAGGAAGGATCTTGGCAATTAAAATAGTTGAGATGGCAACATCAAATGAAGGCTTGTGCTATGTTGAGGAAGATACCTCATGACATGTCAAAGAAACATCTGAAAAGTTGGGTTGTAAGCCTTCCACTATGCCTATTAAGGGAATTGTAAGTTAAAAACCAAGTGTGGAAAACAACTAAATGAAGACTCCAAGGGTGGTACTATATAGGCTTGGGGAAAGTTGGTCTACCTCACTATGATCAGATACGACATTGTATAGTTAGCTCATGTGGTGAACCAATCCATGCATGCACCTTTGAACGTGAAAATGGAAGTTGTGGAGCATATCCTTTGCTACTTAAAGAACTCTGGAAAAGTTCTTATTTTAACCAATGATGCAAATATTGAAATTGAAGGCTATGCAAATGCAGATTGAGTAAGATACATTGATACTAAAATGTACACCACTAGGTATTGCATATATCGAGATGGCAATCTTGTGATTCGAAGGAGCAATGGGTAATCTTTGTGTATGCGAGCTAGTGTTGACGTGAAATACATGGTTGTTATAATGTCTATTGTATAGATGTTATACGCTTAAGATTATCCTAATAGACATTGGAATAAATTTTGGGTCTTCCGTAAGATTAAATTAAGACGGCAAGGTGGCAATAAATTTATTATTAATTGTGCAATGATATAAAAATATTGATATTGATGGTCGCCTTATAAGAGATAGTATTAATTCAAAGGAATTTGTACTATCATATACAAAAACTGAGTAAAAATTTTTGAGTCTTCACCAAGGAGCTTCCCATAACCAATTTTGAAAACAATGAAGGGAAGTTAGGCATGCACGATCTCTATGTTCAAATAGAGGGCATGTTGACTCATCCCCTTTTTTTACAAATTAAGAAGGTGAATACAGCTTTAGGCCCTTATGTTGGGTTTTTTGCAATTTGTCTGGTCCCATCTTTTGGGAGCAACTGCAGCCTTGTCCCTTTTGCAGGGACACGTACGCAAAATGTCCAGACATTTGAAGCCCGATGGGGATTTTTTGGGCAAGGGAGTCAGCTCCCCCAAACCCTCGAATTCCAGAGAACACCAGTCCCATTTTTCCAATGCCAGCAATGAGGGTTTTTAAAACCCATCCTCCGCGCGAGAGAGAGAGGTCGAGAGAGAGAAGGAGGTTGCAGCTGGGCACATCCTCTCTTCTCACGTCGACACGGGCTGCGGCTTGGGCTTAGAGAGCAGCGTTTAGGCGAGCTTGAGAGGGAGCAGCGGGGAGGTCGTTGTGGATGACCTCAAGGAGTCGAAGTCATTTTTGGGTCTCCATTCGGGAACCCACAGGGAAGCTACTACATCCTTCTTGGATAAGAGCATTATTAGTATTGTTAGATACCTAGGAATAGTTAGCTAATTATTGAAGAACTATCATTGTGCTCGTGGCTTGTACCTCGGTTTTGTGGGCAACAAAACCGAGAAGAACATTGGCTCTTTTGACCATAGTGGAATCGTTGCCGGTCTTGCCCCATGGTTTTTCCCTTACTCACATCGAGTAAGGGTTTCCACGTAAAAATCTGTCTTGTGTGGTTGTTTATGTGATTACTTTCCATTGTTGCCATTTGGTTCCCGTGTGGAAACACATATTGTTGTGCCATCTTTGCTGCAAGAAGGATTAGGGGATATACCTCCTCGTGTGTTTATTCCCGTCAAGTGGTATCAGAGCACATATTGTGCAAATGGGCAAAGATGATGATGGCACGATGATTAAGCTCGCAAGTAGCAACTGACAGATTTAGAAAGCCAAGATGAAAGATATTTTGTATTGCAAAGACCTCCACGATCCTGTGGAAGGAGAGAGCGCCAAGCCGGAGAACATGTTCGTAGGTGAATGGACAAAGTTGAACCGAAAGGCCGTTGGGACCACTCGTAAGTGGCTTGACATGTCGGTATTCCATCATGTTGATGAAAAGACGAATGCAAAGGAGTTGTGGGACAAATTGTCCGAACTCTATGACCAGAAGACCGCAACCAACAAAGTTTTCTTGATTAGGAACCTTGTGAATTTGAAATATAAGGATAAATGCAAAGTGGCGGAGCACGTGAATGACTTCCAAAGCATCATCAACCAGTTGAGATCTATGGGTTTGACACTTGATGATGAGTTGCAGGCACTTCTCTTGTTGGACTCATTATCGGACAACTGGGAGACCCTAGTTGTCACTGTGAGCAATTCTGCGAAGGACAGCAAGTTGATCATGTCCATGGTCAAGGGTAGCCTCTTGAATGAGAAGATCAGGCGTCGCTCATCATGAGAGACATCCTCCTCTTCACATGTGTATGTAGTTGAGAGGAGAGGAAGATCCGGTAGCAGAGGAAAGTCACAAGAGAGGCAGTAATTCAGGGACAAGTCCAAGGGTAGAGGAAAGTGTCACCATTGCCAGAAGCCCAGTCACTGGAAGAGAGATTGCAGAATTTGAAAGAGAGAGCAAGCTGAAGCCAAGAAAAATCAGAAAAATGGAGATGGGAATGTAGCTGCAGTTGTGGCAGATGACAATGTGGAAGAGGTGATTCTCACCATTCAGGATCAGTGATTGCATACAGACAAGGAGTGATTTGGAGTTGGTCATTGACACGGTCGCCTCCTATCATGTAACTCCACACAGGGAGTTCTTCACCACTTACACCAAGAGTGATTATGGATGAGTATTGATGGGTAACGAAAGCTACTCTAAAATCGTGGGAATTGGCACCATCTCGATTCAGACTGATGTTGGGTGCTCAATGACTCTGCAGAATGTAAGGCATGTTCCTGATGTGAGGCTTAGCCTTATATCTGGTTCACAACTAGATAATGAAGGCTATCATATGAAATTCAGCGACAACAAGTGCAAGATAAGTAAGGGTTCTCTCATCATGGCTAGAGGGAGCTTGTGTCACACACTCAATATGACTAGAGTGAAGGTCATGGATGGCAGTCTGCATGCTAGTGAGGCAGACACTTCAGATTTGTGGCACCGTCGACTTGGGCACATGAGCCGGAACGGCTTGCAGTTTCTGAGCAAGAGAGTGTTGATCCCCTACACCAATAACATCGCATTGTCTCCTTGTGATGCATGTGAGGTTGGGAAGAGCAGGAGTGCGCCATACAGAATCAGATTTAAAGTGAAGGGAGACCTATAGGATGTTCACTCAGATGTTTGTGGTCCCATGGACACAACCTCTTTGGGAGGCAATAGCTATTTTGTCACCTTCATTGATGATGCATCTAGGAAGGTGTAGGTGTATGTGTTAAGGACAAAAGATCAAGTTTTTTTATTTTTCAAGAATTTCATGCCATGGTTGAGCGTGAGATAGGGAGATTGTTGAAATGTCTACGTACGAACAATGGGGGAGAATACACCTCCATCAGCTTTCAGGACTACTGTGCAGAGCATGGCATCAGGCATGAGCGGACAGAGCCAGACACACCCCAACACAATGATCTTGCTGAGAGGATGAATACGACCATTGTTGAGAGAGTTCGTTGTATGTTGAAGATAGCGAAGTTGCCCAAGACCTTTTGGGCTGAGGTGGTTTGCACCGCATGTTACTTGATCAATCAATCTCCATCAGTTCCTTTGGGTTTTCAGATTCCAGAGCGTGTTTGGACAAGGACCCCTCATATGCTCATTTGAGGGTGTTTGGATGCAAAGCTTATGCATTGGTACCCAAGGAGTGGAGAAAGAAGTTGGATAACAAGGCGGTGCCTTGTATCTTTGTTGGCTATGGAGATTAGCAGTTTGGATACCGTCTCTGGGATCTAAGGAAGAAGACTGTTACCATGCACAGGGATGTAATCTTTTATAAGAATCAAACATTGGCCGAGGACAACACTGAGAGTGGTAGTGCATATGAAATTTCCATAGATGATGACAGTGATGAGGACAGGGATCCCTCTTCAGTACAGGGTACAGGTGGAGAGGATGGGGAGCTAGAGCAACACGAGCCAGATACAAACCCCATTAATGCAGATCTAGGGGACCTAGGGCATGGGAACAACCTCATCCACATGCAGACACAGCAGAGCCTCAGGTCAGTAGTCTTGAGAGGGTACACCAGCCACCATCCCAATAATCCACTTCCAGGTATGTGTTGCTTACAAATACAGGTGAGCCATACACATTTGAGGAGGCACAGATGCATAAGGACAAGGATTATTGGCGTAATGCAATGAATGAAGAGATGTTATCTCTCAAGAAAAACCACACTTATGATATTGTTGAGCTTCCTAAAGGTAAGAGAGCCTTGAAGAACAAATAGGTTTACAAGCTAAAGTCTAATGATGGTGGCAAGCAGGTCAAGTACAAGACCAGATTGGTGTTGAAAGGATTCAGCCATAAAGGAGTGGGCTATGATGATATCTTCTCCCCAATGGTGAAGATGAATTCACTAAGAGTAGTGCTAGGACTTGTTGCTAGCATGGACCTTGAGCTGGAGCAAATGGATGTGAAGACGGTGTTTCTTCACGGTGATTTAAAAGAAGAGATCTACATGGAGCAGTCACAGGGATTTTAAGAGAAAGGGAAAGAGAACATGGTTTGCAGATTGAGGAAGAGTCTCTATGTCTTGAAGCAAGCCCTGAGACAATGGTACTTGAAGATTGATGCTTTCATGGCAAAGCAAGGCTTCAAGAGGACTACAGTCGATCTGTGTGTATATGTTCATCATCTTCCCAATGACAAGTTCCTCATTCTTTTGATATATGTGGATGATATATTGATTGTAGGTCATGATTCTAACTTGATTGTGAATCTCAAGAGAGAATTCTTCAAGGAGTTTGAGATGAAATATTTGGGCAAGACAAGCCATATCCTTGGGATGCAAATCACAAGAGACAGGAAGAAGTGTATGTTGAGGTTATCACAGGAGAGCTATGTTGAACGCGTGTTGGAGTGGTTCAACATGAAGAATGAAAAGCTTGTCAGCACCCCCTTAGCCTCTCATTTCAAGCTGACCAAAATCATGTCCATCCACTTCTGAGGAGAAAGCTGAGATGGCCAAGATCCCATGCCAGTCCGTAGTTGGGAGCCTTATGTATGCCATGATTTGCGTTAGACCCGACATAGCCCATGCAATGGGCGTGGTGAGCAGATTCATGTCCAATCCAGAAAAGGACCATTGGGAGGAAGTGAAATGGATCTAGAGATACTTGAGAGGGACCTCAAGTATGTGTCTTGTATTTGGAAGGTTAGATCCCAAACTTTGTGGCTACACTGATGCAGATATGACAAGAGACGTGGACCAGAGAAACTCTACTTTAGGATACATTTTCACATTTGCAGGGGGAGCCATATCATGGCAATCCAAGCTACAAATATGTGTTGCTCTATCGACTACCGAGGCAGAATACGTAGCAGCACTAGAGGCTGGGAAGGAAGTGTTGTGGCTACAATGCTTTCTTGGTGAGTTTGGATTGGATGACAGTGAGCCAGTTGTGTTTTCTGATACTAGAGCGCTATAGACTTGAGCAAGAGTATTGTGCACCATGCTCGCACAAACACATTGATGTGAGATACTATTGGCTGAGGGATGCAATTGACTATAAGCAGCTCATGTTGACCAAGATTCACACTGATGAGAACCCCTCAGACATATTGACCAAGGCAGTCACTCGTGATAAGCTTCAGCTCTGTAGAGAGCTGAGCAGTGTCACTTCTTCTTGATCTCCATCACTGGGACATACCTCCTCGTTGGGATCAGGGGAAGGTTGTTGGATTTTTTGCAATTTGTACGGTCCCATCTTTTGTGAGCAACTGCAGCCTTGTCCCTTTTGCAGGGACACGTGTGCAAAATATCCAGTCATTTGAAGCTCGATGGAGATTTTTTTGGGTAAGGGAGTCAGCTCCCACAAACCGCTGAATTCCAAAGAACGCCAGCCCCATTTTTCCAACACCAGCAGCAAGGGTTTTTGAAACCCATCCTCCTCCGTACGAGAGAGAAGGAGGTTGCAGCTGGGCACCTCCTCTCTTCTCACATCAACGTGGGTTGCAGCTTGGGCTTGGAGAGCAGCGTTTGGGCGAGCTCGAGAGTGAGCAGCGGGGAGGTCGTTGTGGACGACCTCAAGGAGCCGAAGTCATTTTTGGGTCTCCGTCCGGGAGCCCACAGGGAAGCCACTACATCCTTCCGGATAAGAGCATTATTGGTATTGTTAGATACCTAGCGATAGTTAGCTACTTGTTGAAGAACTATCGTTGTGCTCGTGGCTTGTACCTCGGTTTTGTGGACAACAAAACCGAGAAGAACATTTGCTCTTTTGACTATAGTGGAATCATTGCCGGTCTTGCCCAGTGGTTTTTCCCTTGTTCACATCGAGTAAGGTTTTCCACGTAAAAATCTTTGTCTTGTGTGGTTGTTTGTGTGATTGCTTGTCATTGTTGCCATTTGGTTCCCGTGTGGGGAACACATATTGTTGTGCCATCTTTACTGCAGGAAGGATTAGGGGATACACCTCATCGTGTGTTTATTCCCGTCACCTTATCCATCAGTATGAGTCAAGGCATCCACTCCATGATTTTCCCCTCCCGTTGAGAAGGGTTTTCCAAGTAAATGTGTTCTTTGTAGTTTGCTTGTTTCTTATTTTTTACAACCTCTATTTGCTAAACCAATTAGACGATCTCAAAAGAGTTGGTTTTGAAGACGATATGCAAACAATCCCACTCCAATATAGTAACTAGAATTTTAAATGTCAACACAAATTGCACAAAAAGGCAGAGACGGAATGGCTAACCTGTGCACTTGTTAGGTGCAATAATAAACCACTGATAGAAAATCCCACAAGGCCTCCTATAGACGAACTCAATCCACACAAACTTTGCATGTCGGCCGCTAATGATGGAATACTGATACTGCTATTTGCAACACAAGCATCGATAGTCACATCTGCAATTGCCACCCCAGCGCTTCCCAATGTCATCAGTACCACAGCAAAAAAAACATGCAAATTCTTGTGTATAGATATGGTGAACATGGAGATAAATCCCACAAGCCCTAGAAAATCAATCAGAAGTTACCATTGTCAAGTTGAGAAAAGAAGAAAGAGAAGAAGAATCAAATTAACAAGCTTTCTGCTGAATACTGAAAAAAAAAAGAGAAACTGAAAGAAGCCCCTGAATGTGAATTTACTGAAATCATGTGCTCAGATATGACTGGAATCAAACCAAAGTGAACGTCTAGATTAAGGTGAGATTTGTTACTTGCTCCTATTGCTTAGGCAACCTGTTGTAATCTTCAAGGTGGAGCATTCATTAGTTACAAATTAAACTATATATGGATAGTTATTCGAATAAAAGATAAAAAAAATCTGGCTGCTCTCAGTTAATCTGTAGCCGCCAAACCATCACATCTGTGCATATACTGCGTAGTTCCCATCACTTCCTATACCATTTATTTTTTATGTCTGCCTTGCTATCTATCACCACTTTGAGGAGATTACAGGAGCTAGCATTTCATCAAGTACAAATATAAACTACAATGAGATCTGCACCTACTTGCAGTAAATCAGCTTTTTCCCATGATCAACCAAATGTAGAATTAAATGCTAATAGAGCCAATGGGAACTGCATGAATTAGATATTAAATGGGGGGGATGAGAGACCATCGGTGGAATCACATCAACTCTTTCCATGTATGGCATATTTTCCTTCCAGGCTTGGGCATTCTCCAGAGATGCCTATAATCAACTCGATGATGCATAATTCCATATAAAATTGCCAACAATCATCACCATTCAGTATCACTCATCTTTCTAAATAATGGGCTCATTGTCAGTCACAATCATATATACCTCTATCCAGCATCAGATTTTAAACCAACCTAAATATTTCTCCTTGGAGACTACAAGAGCTAGCATCTCTTTATCAATAAGAACGAGATCTACATCTAATAAGCATTGCCAGCCTGAATGTAGAATGCAAAATTTGTTGAAATGTGTAGCATAAGTGAGATAAGGACATTTTGGAATGTTACAGCAACTCTTTCCTCATAAGCATCGCCAACCTCAATGTCAATCACCATAACAGGCATCGCCTTATCGACAACATCTACGCCTATCGCCCTGGCGCACAACCTCGACGCATACATCACCCGCATTCTTGAATTAAACAAAACTCCATCACCAGATGAAAAAAAAGCGTGCAGCTATTCTAAAATAGTAACCAAGTTGAAATCTCGGGGCTCGGACTGACCTGCCAGTATGAAGTAAGGCCTCCTCTGGTAGCCGGCAACGGGGAGGACGTCGGTGAGGAGGCCCCAGATGGGCTTGATGATCCAGGGGATGGTGTTGATTCCATGGTAGACCTGCGTCACCGAAGGCTGCAGCTTCTGGACGTCCTTCCAGTAGTAATCAGAGGCCACCTTGAAGAGGCTCCCACCCAACCCCTGGTTCACCCCGTAGATGAACACCACGCCAACCACCACACTCCAGTGCACCTGATCGCAGAGCATCCGGAACCACCGGAGAGGCGATCTCAGCAGCTGACACTGCTCCATTCCACTTTTGCAGGGCTCCCCGGCCCCCGCCGACGCCTCCTCCTCGGGGATTTGGGCAAATGCCGAGGTACCCATCTCGCAAGATCGGGTCTTTCCCCCGGAAGTCGGGTCTACAAGGAAGGAAACGGCGATCTGTTGCCAGATTTCGCAAGAACACTCTCCTGTTTCCGAGAAAGGATGGGTCTTTTTCTCTTCTGCTTCTCTGTTGGGCTCTCAGATCTCGCCGACAGTGGTCGGGGAGGAGATTGGACCAGAAGGACGAATGGATTGGAACAGCGACATGTCTGAGGCCAAAATTTACGAGGACAACGGCCGGATGGGAGGGGGAGGGGGAGAGAGAGAGGTGTGCTAGATCTTGGGGTTGACGGGTGAGGGACACGTGGGGGTTCGTGATTGGAGGAGTTCTAACACCCATGGAGGACCTACGTCTCCATTGGGTGGGTCTAATGGTGACATGTGGGTTCTTGTGATTGAGATGCGGGAGAAGACGATTCCAAGAAACGACGGAGAGTCGGGTCAGATGGTCTTTAAAAATGGACTTCTGGTGATGTTCGTATTACTCGTATGTACCGATGACTTTCATCCTTAAAAAAATAGAAACCCAATTATTTCAAGGAATAAATTGCAAAAATGACCATGAATTGTACATCCAACTTCAACGTCATGTATAAACTCAAAAAATATGATATCAGATTTTTAAGATTTGTCACAAGGCGATGTCGGGCTAACATGTATATATTATAGGACATGGAGCATATAAGGCTATATCGATGATATATCGTGTATATATTAGTATCGAGAGGAAGGAGATATCGATATCAGGATGCATATCCATTTACCAGGATATCGGCGATATATGACCGATATATCAGCGATATATCGCCATATCGGCTCATATCGATAAAAAATGACTGGATTCGGTACAAAAAATCCTGGATATCGATCGATATCGTTGAAATATCGTTGATATCTATATATTGATGAATAATACCTTTGTAAGCAGGATTTCACTACTTATTTTGCTACTCCTAATATTAAAAAATATCATGTTTTATATATTTTGTTTCGGGTAGAGTATGGTGCGACAAAGGGTGTGTACAATGGTTCTTCAACTTGGGGGTTCAATCGATTTTTATTCATCTTCTTCCCCCCTTTCGAAAATATTATTATGAATTGTGTCTCTTTTAAAAAATGCTATTATACTCCTTATTTGTTTTTGAGCTATTTTCGATATTTCCACCGATATCGTCGATATATTTCGATATATCCTTTTCCAGACGGACCGATACAATATCAATATCGATATGGCCTTCTATGATATGGAGTAGCCATAAAGGTGGCATTGTAACTAGAATGTCTACCAATAGCACAATAGCATTATCTTTTATTTGATTTTTAAATCATGGTTGATATTGGCATAGTGGTCTACTTTTTGCCCGTCTAGAAGGTAAATTTCAAATAACTTAGGATTAATGGAGTTTATCGTTCATTAGTGTTCAATTAATTTTAGGTAGACATAGACATAAGGGTTTTTATTACTTGTGCCTTTCCTTTTTTTTATAATATCAATTATGCTCCAGACTTCTTACAAAATTCTTTGTCCTTCCGTTAAGCTAAAGTAATGACATAACTAATATTACAAAAGGGTTGAGCGATGAATTTCGTAAGAAGTCAAGGGAACAATTGATATTATAAAAAATGAAAGGGCATAACTAATATTGCAAAAGTTAAGAAGGATATAACTAATAATAACCCTAAAATAGATGATATAATTGTGATGTGATGTCTTTATCCAATGATAGCTTATCCACGGATAAAGCGTACTTCTCCCAAGTTTATCTCGAATCTAAACACGTTGGATTTCGAGCATTTAATGACTATTTTCCCATATATTTTGAAATTTTTAATATAAAGATTATAGCTCATCCCAAATTATTTTTGAATGAATTTTTAAAATGATATGTATGAAATTGAATATATAACTTAACTCTTTATCATATAGGTTAATGCTTAACGTTGATATAAGCTTATAATTATTATCATGTAGTTTAATGTGTAATGTTGATATAAGCTTATAAACTTTTAGATTATTGCATGAATTTGCCAGTGCACATTTAGTATTGCACAAATGACTTTATATTATTATAGATACAAATACTTTGTAAATATTATTTGAATTACACATATATCTCTCTTTTATTTTAAAGATACATGGGTTAAAATTTTAGTTTTCATGAGATTTTACAAGAATGTCCCTATAAATATCAAATATTACACAAATAGCCTTCTATTCTAAATAGTTGCCGACGTGCTGATGTTTATACAAAAATGACTGTCTTTTATATTTGATGCCAACTTTTGAGAGATAAATGGCCTTTATTATCGTGTCTTCTTGGAATATCATGCATGTAAATTTAGTTGATTTAGTCGGCCTAGTAGTTGTGAACATATAATCTAGGTCTTGTATTTACAGTTCTTTTATTACATGATTATATTTTGAAATTTATGGTGTAATCGGAAAATAAATTTGACCAATTAATTTATCACCCAAGTATAGATATTAAATATATTAAATGTCACATATTATATGTTTAAAATTAAAAACCAATTATATAGATATGTAAAATTGAAAAATATTATCTGAGTACAAAATGCTCGTAAATTGCATCATTTTCAAATACATAGCCTCCAGTGCATGGGATGGTTTCCACACTAGTGTGATTTAAGACTGGAAACTAGGGATGAAAATGATCGGATATATATATATATATACGAATATAGTTATAATCATATCTTTATCTATTTAAATTACAAATAGGAATGCGGATGCGAATATTGATGGATATGAAAAATGTGTTGCCATATCCTTAAAAATGAATACGAATATAAAACAAATATGAATCAGATACGAGTAATAACAGAAATATTTAATAGATTAATTAAAATATACATGTTTAGGATGGTTTACACATAAAGTAGATATACTAGATATAGTGATTTCATAGCAATTATATCAATAATGGTGAATGCAATCATAAAATGTTGTTAGCATAGTTATAAACAAATCTATGATTATAATTATGTACGAAAACAAATATATTAATACGAATGTTAGCGAATGTCAAAATAATATCCATATCTGCATCCATTTTAAAACGAATATGAATACGGATATCAAAATATGTATAAAATAAATACGATAATGGTTCAGATACGAATATATTCGTGTTCATTTTCATCCCTACTAGAAAAATAACACGGGTACTTGGCCCTCAATTTCTTTAGCCCTAGATCACATTTGTACACATTTTAAACTTTACATCCCACATCGTCACCTTTTAAAAGACCAAGATGACACTGAAATTGGATGTAACTATTCAAAGTAGCAGAGAGATGGCAAGCAAAGAAGAGTGTGTTTAAGGTTGTTGATGACTTGTTGAACCTACTTAAATACTTTGATAGTTGACCAGTGCGTTTACCATAATTTTAACAATAGGTGCTTATCATTTTTGTTTAATAAGCGATTCTTTTGAGGGATCAGAAGGATGGGAAAAGGAAGTGAGATAAGGAATAAAGAGATTTATCCCGGATTCTTGTTTCTTGAGAAGATTTTATATCGATGCATACCCCGTGTAAAGGTTTAAAGAAGTCTGTCGATGTTCCATTGATCTTCATTGAGATGATCAAGGTTAAGAGGAAGTAGAATAGTTGTCAAAGTCCGACAATTAGGGATGCAAACGGACGGATACGAATACGGATATAGATATTATTGTATCCTTATCCGTTTTTGAATACGAATACGGATGCAGATACGGATATTGACGGATATTAAAACTATCTTACCATATCCTTAAAAAACGGATACGGATGTAAAACGAATATTGATCGCATACGAGTAATGTTAGAAATACTATATAGAATCGACTTAAATATATACAAATTGGATGGAAAACACATGATATAAATTTACTAAATGTGTTTGTATCATAAAAAATATACAAATATGGTAAAAGAAGGTATAGAATTATGTTATATAAGATTGAAAATGAATATACGACTATATTTATATACGAAAACGAATATACGGATACGGATGTTTGCGAATATCAAAATGATATCCATATCCGTATCCATTTTAAAACGGATACGAATACGGATGTCAAAATCTGTATAAAACGGATACGGTTGACGGATCGGATACGGATATATCTGTAACCGTTTGCATCCCTACCAACAATGCTCCATTATGAGACAATTTAGGGTAAATTACATACTATGTAGCGTGAACAAGAATAGTCGTTGGAAGAAGAAAGATGAGTGGTTATTTCGAGATTAAGAAAAATTTAGGGTGATGGAAGGAATCCCTACATTTTGTATCCATAATCCCTAGAGAGGATCCTAAGTAGTTGTTGTCATCGATTGTAGCATTCTTAAATATTGGACCTAACCGTTGCTATTCGTGTAACCTAATCTGTGCCGAGCCAAAATTTTCTGGACATAAATGAAAAAAATAGAATATATTACATACTTTATCAATGGAAAATGGTTTCACTCAAAAAAAACAAAATCCTCCCCATGATGGTGATGAATAGAAACTGGTGCCATCTTAAATTTAACCAGGGAAGCAGCTCCCGTGCTTCGCTGCGGTCTGTACAGCTATTCATGTATGATTTGTAAAAACTACAAATTCAAGATTTCATCAGTTAGCTGTACTTTATGATTTGTAAAAAAAACTACTGAAAAAAACTAAATTATGCATGTGTCACTTTTAATGATGTATGTTAAATATACACAGTAGCCTTTTCCAAAAGAAAGAATCAAGTCAGGATATATTTACAAAAAGTAAACTACACAGTGTTTATTTTACAAATTATATATGAAAAATATAATGCAGATATTTTCAATCCAAAAAATAACTGTATATTTTTGAATCATTCTCGCTTCGATTATATAAGCATTCGGAATAGCAACCGATCTTTGAAATTCACCCATGTCCTCTGTGTATATTGCTAAGCTGTAGCCCAGCTCCCCTCTTGAATCCAAAGTTGAATAAAAGATGCCAGACTGCAATAAATTTCATCAAAATGAACATAGGAAGTTGGGATTCAGATACATAAATGATGTGTGCACTTCATTAATCTTCAAACCAGGGCCATCTTCAAATCATATCCATTGAATTGAGTAACAGAGTCCATCCTGACAGAATTTCATCTTAAATCTCATCATCAAACAGTAACAGTTTTATGGTAAATATTCAACAGCATCGTAACAACAGTTTTAAGGCATGTATTCAACATCAGCTTCAATCTCCATAGCAACTCAGAATAAGAAAGAAAACCAAGAAGGGGAAGGAGTTGACGGGGGTGGTGGTTGAGACGGAAATTTTGCAGTTGGAAGAAGGGGTGGTGAGGGGGCAGCGCGATGAGGGGGAAACGGAATAGGAGGAGAGGTGGAGGATGGGAGGGGAGGAGGAGTGGGTGCTGGGGGAGGAGGATGAGATAGCAGTGACAACGACAAGCGAAGGGGATCTTAATGGTTGGGAGAGCACTGCTGGTGGTTCACCAATCAAGAGATTGAAGGTGCGGCGTGTGTGGAGGGAAGACATAGGGCACGAGGCAAGGGGTCTCAAAGCTCCTTGAGTTTCTAGACCATGTCGGTGAAGCATGGTGGCAAGGGCGGTTGTATGGAGTGATCAGAGGTGGTGGTTCGTCCATTGAGGCTCAACCTGAGCCTTGACCCTTTGGAGAAGAAGAGTATGCAGATGCAGCCTAAAGCTGGAACGTAGCTGGCGAGAGGCTAGAGCTTTTGAAGCACCTCTAACGATGGCTGTTATGATGCAACGAGTCAAAGCTCTAGATAATGAATCACTCACTGTTTAAAGATGGACATGATAGAGAATGGCATCGATTGTCAATTTAAAATACTATGATGGATAAAAATTTCACTCTCTAATTGTTTCCATTAAACTTAGCAAGAAAATATATGGCAGTTAACCAACAAGGACAGCAGTGCTAGAGTTAGCAGGAATATAAGAGATGATTTAATTGCAAAAGTTTACAGGGGCCACATTATAAAAATCCTTTGGTATATTGCTCATTGCTAACTTACGTAAATGAACCAAGAGCAAGCTTAGCCTTGTAACTCGCAAAACCACCATACACCATCCATTACTATTTTCAAGAGTTTTTTTTCGTCGTAGAAGTCAAATATTTTCATTGTAGTCCATGCAATAGTTTTGTTATATCAAAGCATTTATATAAAAGATTCTTGACATAAGGAGGCAACCAATCTCCTCAGAACCCCTGGTAAATAAGACTCTAATATGCATCACAAGAAATGAGAATACAATGAGACAACGAAGTGACATATGCTATTCACATGCATAAATGTGGATACAAATAGAAAAGAATATACTTTTGGAAGCTTATTGCTGACTCCAGGTCCAGCTAGTGCAGGTTATGCTCGTTGTTCAGACTTTCAACTAGCGACCTTTACTACCAAAAACATATAGATGGAGATTTCGTTGATTGCACCACAAGAGTTAAAGATTGGCAGTGCCCCCCCTATACAAATTTGCTGAAGAGGAATACAAATGTGACTTACGCAACCAACAGATAACTCATTAATTAAGAAAAATATAATGTTCATCATAGCTCGGGAAGGTATCATAAGATGCCATTAATTCTTACTTATGAGTTCACAGACAACCAGTCACCACTAACTTTATCACGTTATGCGCAAATAAGTGAACCAACAGATTACTTTTATGAATCAAAAGAACATTTTTTTCTGGTAAGCCTTCTCTCATTATAAGTAGGGTCGGTTACATGGATTCTTGTTCAAAATCATGTTGAAAGATTCGACTATTTTTTACGCTGGCCGTCGACTACCTAACGCAACCCCTACAAGAGTGGGATTTAAACCTTGATCTTTTGAGTGGTAGACACACTGTACTACCGCTAGTATTATTAAGTAGGTACAAAAGAACATGTAGCCGTGAACACGGAAAGAACATATTATACCACTATGAATCAACAGAACATATTATTCATTATTCTACCACTTTTACATTTCTACCAAAAAAAATATCTATATCCACAAATCTCGTGAACACGGAAAATCTCGATCTTCTAAGATACAATAGTGTACCTGCACACTGAAACTGGCGATCCATTGCCCTTCACTGCAAGTTAAGAACGCATAGCCCCCGTATGACAATTGACAAGGGACAAAACCCCTGGGAAGCATTCCATCAAACACCTTCCATGCATGTCCCTCAATCCCATTCGTCATCCGCAATTTGATCGTCCAATTCGTCACTGGGCGGCCGCACCACCAGCACCACGGCCGCGACAGCCTCCGCTACTCCCTTCTCCGTTAACGTCTCTCCTCTCTCCACAACTAACCTCCCACCATCACCCCCAACCAGATAAAAGCCGCCGCCGCCCTCAACCACCCCCCTCCTCTCCTTATCCACCAGCACCACCAGCACCGCCTCCTCCTTCTCAGACCTGTTCATCCTCCACGGCAACACCCTCGCGTCCGGGAACGCCACCGATACTCCCCCGCCCAGTCGAATCCCCATCACCGGATCCCATCCGGGAAGCACTGCCCACTTCCCCCACCCCTTCTCCGCCACCACCACCCCGAGCTCTCCCCCCGGCCGGTACCCCGGTGCCCCAACCACCCCCGCCTCCCCTTCCGCCGCATCGCAAACGGGGACCAACACCACAGATGTCGCCTCGGCGATCTCCCCATACCGGAGCCTCACAACGGGGATCCTCTTCGCCTCCGCCACTGCCGCCTCCTCTTCCATCCTTTCCCCCTCCCTGGTCTTCCTCAATGCCTCCTGAATCCGTTCCCTCGCCGCGTCAGTCTCCGCAGCCTGGAGCGCGCGTTCGAGCGCGGCCTCACTATCCGCATCCGAGATTGCCTCATGGCTGAGTCGGTAATCTGCGAACGCGATGCAGTCCGCCGGCGACGATCCCGAGAAGGATTCCCAGCCTGGATCCTCACGGCGGCGGGGGAAGTCCTTGACTGCACGGGCGAGCTGCTGCGCGCCCTTGGGGTCGAGGCGGTGGCGGACGATGTAGCGGGCGGAGGAAGCGCGCTGGGGGGCGTTGAGGAGTCGGAGCTCGTAGAGGAGCTCGGCGCCGCCGAGAAGGCGAGTTCGTCGGGGGACACGGAGGAAGAGAGGAGGGAGTCGCGGACCTGGGCGGCGACGACGAGGTGGTTCTGGTCGACGCCGGAGAGACCGGTGGCCTCCTCGATGGAATGGGGGGTGAAGCCCTCCTGGGCGAGGGAAGAGATAAGTGGAGCGTACTCGAACCAGCGGCCGAGGCGGTTGCGGATGACGTCGAGGCGGTCGGGAATGGAGAGAGAGCGGTATTGGGGAGGGAGCGGGGAACGAGGGGACGGAATGGCTGGTAGAGCTCGCCGCCAGGGGGAGGGCTGGAGGGGAATCGGGTGGCGGAGAGGGGACGGAGGAGGTGGCAGTGCTTCTTGGTGGTGGTGGTGATGGTGGTGGTGGGAAAGTGGAGGTGGCGGAGGAGATGGGTGGGGACGGGGTGTTTGTGGGGAAGAGTGGTGAGGGAGAGGGAGGCCATGGTTGGGTTGAGGGGCAGGAGTGGAATTGAGAAGGCGGGAGGTGTTCAGTATCTTATCTGTTGTTTATGTGGGGGGAGGTGAGGTGGGTTTTTGGTTATGTTGCAATTGATGTCCACGAGGTTTTGGAGAATTTGTTTCCTTTTATGTTGTTTTTGATGTTCCTGTTTTCCTTGGCTAGTTTGCAATTGATGCCCATGAGGTTTTGGAGAATTTTTCTTTTATGTTGTTTTTGCTGTTTCTGGTTTCCTGCGGGTAGGCTTTTATTGGCTGAACGGAGATGGGGTTGCACTAGTCACGGGACCCGTTAATTACCATCTCCGAATATGTGGGATGGAAGATAGGACAGGGCCGTCAAGAAAGCTCGAGCTTGAGAGCTCAACTCAGGTTCGGCTCGTTGAGGGCATGTTTGGTTATTAGGTTGGACTGGGTTTGGGGGTATCCTCTTGTGAATAGTAGCTGTTTGGAGGGTTGGGATGGTTGGAATCATAATTGTAATATGATGTGACATTGATTATGTGTTATATTAACTTTTTTAATGATTATAATATATTTTTTATATTAATAAGTGTATTTGAACAAGGTTAAAAACCATTATACCAAAGAAATTATGGGATCAATACAAGTATTTCCAACCCAGGAATGCAGGGTTGGAGCTAGGGATATGACAGGGTATCTTGGCAACCAAGCAGGCCCTAAGGGCTCACGAGCTGGACTCGAAACTTTAACGAGTCCGAGCCCGAGTTGGATTTTATGGCTCGTTAGCTTATCGAGTCGAGTCCGCATTGGGTGTTGTTCAACTCGGAAACTCGACTCGATAACTCGTTTCTCCTCTTAATAAAAAGTTGAAAACATATATACCGAAACTTCCACATTGAGTTTGATATAAAATAGAGGTTAACATTTTGCTTGCCCAAAAAGCTACAGAAAAGAGTATAAAAAAACAAAGTTACAAATGACATTTGCATAATTTAATATATAAAATGGAACAATGACTCGTTACAATGACTCGTTAAGAGGTCCATGAGCCTGCTCATTTTAAGGTTTGTGAGCCAGCTCAAAAACTCATAACTCGATAAGAGGCTCGTGAGCCAGCTCATTTTGAGGTTTGTGAGCCAGCTCAGAAACTCATGACACGATAAGAGGCTCGTGAGTCAGCTCGAACTCGATGAGTTCGAGTTGGTGATCCAGGGTTCGACCCTTATCAAGCCCGAGTTCGAGCCTTAGGTTTCTTATCGAGTTCGAGTACGAGTTGAGGCAAATTCGGCTCGTTGAACTCGATAGACACCCCTAATGGGAGAAGGTATATGAAATGGTTTTAGGGTTTGTTATAACCCCCTTCTTCTTAAGATTTTATATGTAAGGGTTCTGATACATTTTCATATATACTCTCAAAATATTACAAAGACATATATATAATATTTGTCACCCCTCCCAAGCTAATTACCTGGAAAAGATCTTAAACTTGTTTTTGAAAACCCAAAAAAAGGCCATAAACCAGAAGCAACTTGATCTTTGGATGAAATGAATGTTGTTAACATGGTTATCAGTGCGCATAATGAACATTTATTATATGAATCCAAATGAATTAACAGAGAAACGGAAACAATGAACAAAATGATAATCATACGTTTCCCATTCATTTCCATATTACGAAGTGCACAAAGGAACCAATTATTAAATCGGGAACACAATATAGGGCGCGATCCAGAAAAGGCAAAGCAATAAACGAATAGCAGCAGAGAAATGGGAAAATAGATTAGACCAGAGATCATCGAAGCGTCCATGAAATGGACTGTCCTTAGAGAGGATTTCGTCCCCACTATATCGGTGCGTAGGGTACTGGCGATCCGCTTCCAAGATACGACGGTTCACGATCTCCGTCTGCACACACCAACGAGACCGTCCTCGAAAGCACCTCTGAGAACTTGCAGCCGAGAAGAACAGGGTCGCAGGCGCGAGGAATGAGAGCAAGAGCGACGACGACGGCGGGTGGAGTTTTTCTTGCGAGTGAAGAAAGACGGCGTCGGGTGAGGGATATAAAAAGAGGAGCTCGCGTGCCCTAGCGTGCGGTCCCTTCAGTTTTCGAAAACGCCCCTCAACGGGCGTGTCCTTTCGGATTCCAAAACCACGGCTAAGTCGAGCCGTTTGGATCAAGTCCGATTCCAAATGTGATAGACATCAAATTAATCTACCTGATTAATTTAATCGATCAACCAAATGAAACCCGCAGCAAAAGTATCGAGATCCGAGATTTGAATTGACTCTGTCGAGCTCGAGCCCAAGACGGAGACGGAGCGTAGCGCGTGCGCACGCGTGTGTGTGGTCCTCCATTCCTCCTTCTAATATTGCTACAAGAGCTTGGGGTGGGGACTCATATATAAATCCACCAAAAGTTTAGATCTCCAAGGTATGGTACTAAACTTCAACTCAAACTCATCCATGTTTCAAATTTGGAAATTTCCAACTTTCCCTCCAAACCATTTGGTTTCCCAGTTGAAACCAAATTAAATCTAATTGTAATTACATAGATTTTCAAATTAAAATCTAAATAAAATTTTAAATACAACAATCCCCCACAAATTCACCAATTTAAAAAAAAAGATTCAAAAGGATTTAAGAGACTTCTTTCGGCTACCCACACTTTGCTTTCAGTAAAGGTACCTTCCGGTTTGAACCTCTACCTGAGTTTACTACTTTCACTTTAACAGGAACGAAGTGAACTATGTCTTGAACTTCAGACCTTAGTGTTAAAGTATACGGTAGAAATAACACAGCGTTGTTCTTGGTGCAATCTTCAGGGTTGGTGCTCTTAAAGACCATGCACTCTTATCCTGTTTCATGAGTGTGTTCAGGAAAGACCCTCTTTCTTTAACTGCGACCCACAGTAACACTCACATAGGTGGCGTTCTCCAAGGATGCACTGCTAATATCCTGCCCAAATGCTTGAACCCATTCAGGGCCTACGCTCTTCCTAAAACTTGCAGCTTAAACGGCACTCAGGCTTCCAGGGATAAGACACTCATGCTTACGCATAAAAATTAGAGTGCCAACCAGTTCTCCAAACAGCTTGTTATTACCACATTAAACCTACTTTGTGGGATCTCCACTCAGACAGGTTGGATTGCCATTGTGGAGGAACTCCCAATGGGTCTCAGTTCCATCCCAAGCCTAGACTTTAGGACTAAAGATCTATCAAGTCCCTTAGTCAACGGATTTGCCGTGTTGTCTTTGGATCCAACAAAATCCACAGCCAACACTCCTCGAGACACCAAATCCCTTAACGTCTTAAGTCGGATTGTATGTGTCTCCTTGTTTTCTGATTGAACTTTGAACTCTTTATCTTGGCAATTGTGGTCATATTATCACAATGTACCGAGATCGCAGGAATATGCTGACCTACTATGGGGATTTCAGACAGAAGTTCCCTTAGCCATTCAGCCTCAATTCCAGTGGTGTCCAAAGCATACAGCTCGGCCTCAAAAGTGGATCGAGCTAGAATGGTCTCCTTCACAGACCTCCAGGAGACTGCACCACCACCAAGGGTAAATACATACCCTGTAACACCATTACTCCCAGACTTCTCTATTTTCCCTATCCAGCTTGCATCATTGTATCCTTCTAGTACAGAGAATGTCTACCATAATGCAAACTAAGGGAAATAGTTCCCTCCAAGTACTTCAGTACTCGATCCAGAGCCTCTAGTGAGTACGGTCAGGACAGCTAGTGTATCTACTCAGCTTTACAATCGAGAATGAAATATCAGGTCTCGTGCAATTTGCAAGATACATTGAACTTCCTATCACTTGTAAATACCTTAGCTAAGCTACAGGTACTCCACTTTTATTCTTAAACAGCGTTTTGGATGAATCAAAAGGACTGCTTACAGCTTTGTAATCTTGATATCCAAATTTCTCAAGTAACTTCTCAACATAGTGAGATTGAGAAATTACAATCCCATCAACTGACCCTGTCAGTTTGAGACCCAAGATCACATCAGCAACACCCATGTCCTTCATATCAAACTTGCTACTTAAGAATGCCTTAGTCTCATTAATAATCCTCATATGTGATCCGAACAAAAATATGTCATCAACATATAGGCACAAGACAATACACCCATCACCTTTCACTGTGGAATAGACACACATATCGGATTCGTGAACCTTAAAGCCACATGACAAAATAGTCTTGCCAAATTTTTAATGCCACTGCTTTGATGCTTGTTTCAATCCGTAAAGGAATTTGACAAGCTTGTAAACCTTTCCCTCATTCCCAGGAGTCACAAGCCCATCAGGTTGATCCATATAGATCTCTTCCTCAAGATCGCCATGCAGGAAGGCGGTCTTAACATCCATCTGGTGGATGAAGAGATCATATACAGATGCCAATGCTATGAGCATCCGGATTGTGGTCATCCTAGTCACAGGAGAATAGGGATCAAAATAATCGATACCTTCTTTTTGCCTAAAGCCTTTGGCAACTAATCTGGCTTTGTACTTTTCAATTGATCCGTCAGGTCTAAGCTTTCTCTTAAACATCCACTTGCGCCCAATGGTAGAGCACCCTTTGGGTAAATCAACCAACTCCCAAGTTCCATTAGACATAATGGAATCCATCTTAGATTAGATGACTTCCTTCCATTGTTTTGCTTCAGATGAAGCCATGGCTTTCTTGTAACTTGATGGATCACCCTCAATCTGGTAGACGACAAAGTCGCTACCCAGATCCTTGGCTATCCGAGGTCTTTTACTCCTCCTTGGCTCAATCTCTTCAGAAAGATCATTGGGTTCAAGTTAACTCTCAACCCCCACATCCGTTATCCTTTACACTTGATCTGGAATAGATCCTGATGTAGATGCGCCTTCAATGGTCAGATTCTGAGGAATCCCAGTCTTCAACGGGAAGACATCCTCAAAGAAGGTAGCATCATGGAGATCAACAATGGTGTTGACTTCTATGCCTGTTATCTCGGACCGAATTACCAAGAACCTATATGCATAACTATTTTCCAAGTAACCTAAGAAAACGGCATCAATGGTTTTAGAACCAAGCTTCTTTCTCTTGTGTTTTGGGACTAAAACCTTAACAAGACAGTCCCACACTTTGAGATATCTTAAACTCGATTTCCTATTTCTCCAAAGTTCAAAGGGACACTTTTCCATATGTCTTGGAGAAATCCTATTCAGGATATGGCAAGCCGTATTCAAGGCTTCTCCCCACATATAGGTTGGAAGTCCAAAACTCTATAGGAGAGCATTGATCATGTCTGTTAAGATTCTATTTTTTCGTTCTGCTATCCCATTTGATTGCGGTGAATATGGGGTCGTAACTTCATGAACTATGCCAAAAGATTTGCATTGTTCATCAAATAAGTTAGAGGTATATTCAGCTCCACTATCTGACCTAAGGCGTTTAAGCACTTTTCCTGTTTGTGTCTCAGCCTCATTCCTAAATATAAGAAATTTCTCTAAGGCTTCATCTTTGATTTTCATTAGATATATATAGCAGTATCTACTGCCATCATCTATAAAGGTGATAAAGTATTTCTTATTGTCTCGGGTCAACACACCATTAAACTCACAGATATCCGTGTGCACTAGATCCAAGATCTTACTATCTCTATAGACAGACTGAAAAGACTTTCTAGGTGTCTTAGCTTGCACAGATTTCACATTTTTGAGTTTTATCAATAGTGCGCTTATGGATCGACTCCAAATTTAGCATTCTTTTAATTGAATTTAAGTTTACATGTCCCAATCTACCATGCCACAGATCACAAGATTCTAGATTATTCACAACATGAGACACAGAACTAGAACATTCAGAACTCAAAACATTCATCCCATTAATGTTTACTGAATCACATCTAATTCTAAATAACAAATCAAAGTATGCCAAATAGCCTTTTCCATAAAATATGCCATGACTCAGATGACAACTTTATTACATTTAAAGTTTAATTCAAAATCATTTCTAACTAAGATAGAGCCAGATAAAACATTCTTCTTGATGTCAAGAACATGCAGCACCATGTGCAACGTCCAGACACGTCCAGAGGAGAACCTCAAGTTGACTTGTCCCGACCCTAGCACCTTGGCTACAGAATCGTTCCCTATCTTTACAGTCCCACCACTGCAGGTCTGATAAGAAGAAAGCAAAGTTCTGTCAGAACAGATATTTACATTGGCTCCCGTATCCAGAAGCCACTCATTTGGATCATGGATATGGTATAGTTCAGGTTTTACAGAGACATACCCCTCACTAGCCCCGAGTCCCATAGTGATCATATTCACTTGTGGACTCCCGTCTGCAGCCTTAGGTTGAGCCTTCAAGGACGGACAGTCCTTCTTCCAATGGTCAACCTAATTACAGTGCCAGCAGGATTTATTCTTTGCCTTTTTCTGGATCTTGCCCTTTGGTTTCATTTTATTGTTATTAGGACCATTTCCCTTCTTATCCTTGCCCTTCGAGGTCATGAAATTAACCTTGGCCTGAATATCAATAGTAAGCACAGGTTTTTGTTTCCTGTGTTCCTCCTCTATGGCAATTGCCACCATCAAGTCATCCTTAGAAATCATCCCCTTCCTGTGTTTGAGGGTCATACCGAAGTCTTCCCACGACTTGGGGAATTTTTCTATGATGCACATGACCTGAAACTTCTCTGGAAGTTTCATTTCGGCATCCTCTAAACCATGGAGTAGGAGTAAAAACTCATGTACCTGTTCAGAAACTGACTTTCCTTCTGCCATGGAAAACTTCAAAAAAATTTGGCCACGGAGTATTTCTCAATACCGAGGTCTTCGATATTATACTTCCGATCTAGGTCTTCCCATAACTCCTTCGCAGTCTGCGTGGACGAACAATATACGTCAAACAACGTATTGGACAGAGCCAACAATATGCAAACATGACATATACCGTCGTGTTCCTTCCACGCAGATTGCGCCTTCTGGCTATCGGGTGAGGGGTTTTCTTTTTCCACCGTAGGACAGTTGGTTTCAAGCATCGAGATTAATCCAATGGTGTATTCGTTGTTGCCAACGCTTAAAGTTCTGTCCACCGAACTTTTCAGGCATACCCGTCATATCAACCCTCGATTTAGACATGATTTCCGACATTGGTTTATAAATAATTCCTGAAATCCTCTCTAAGATTGTTGTTAACAGGGTTATCAGTGCGCATAATAAACATTTATTATATGAATCCAAAATGAATTAACAGAGAAACGGAAACAATGATCAAAATGATAATCATACGTTTCTCATTCATTTCCAGATTACGAAGTGCACAAAGGAACCAATTATTAAATCGAGAACATAATATAGGGCGCGATCCAGGAAAGGCAAAGCAATAAACGAATAGCAGCAGAGAAATGGGAAAATAGATTAGATCAGAGATCACCGAAGCGTCCATGAAATGGACTGTCATTAGAGAGGATTTCGCCCCCACAATACCGGTGCGTAGGGTACTTGCGATCCGCTCCCAGGATTCGACGGTTTACGGTCTTCGTCTGTGCACACCGACGAGACCGTCCTCGAAAGCACCTCCGAGAACTTGCAGCCGAGAAGAACAGGGTCGCAGACACGAGGAATGAGGGCAAGAGCGATGACGACGGTGGGTGGAGTTTTTCTTGCGAGTGAAGAAAGACGGCGTCGGGTGAGGGATATAAAAAGAGGAGCTCACGTGCCATAGCGTGCGGTCCCTTCAGTTTCTGAAAACGCCCCTCAACGGGCGTGTCTTTTCGGATTCCAAAACCGTGACTAAGTCGAGCCGTTGGAATCAAATTAATCTACCTGATTAATTTAATCGATCAGCCAAATGAAACCCGCAGCAAAAGTATCGAGATCCGAGATCCGAATTGACTCTCCCAAGCCCGAGCCCGAGCCCGAGACGGAGCGGAGCGCGCGCACGCACGTGTGTGGTCCTCCATTCCTCCTCTCTACTATTGCTACAAGAGCTTGGGGTGGGGACTCATATATAAGTACACCAAAAGTTTAGATCTCCAAGGTATGGTACTAAACTTCAACCCAAACTCATCCATGTTTCAAATTTGGGAATTCCCAACTTTCCCTCCAAACCATTTGGTTTCCCAATTGAAACCAAATTAACTCTAATTGTAATTACATAGATTTTCCAATTAAAATCTAAATACAATTTTAAATACAACAATGAATTGGACTGTAAGTGATTCTTCGATAACTTTGTCTCGAATGAAATGAAAATCAACTTCAATAAGCTTTGATCGGGCATGAAAAATTGTATTTGAGGTCATATATCCAGCTCCCAGATTATCGCACCATAAGATGTGTGGTGTGGTAAGTTGTATAGAAAGTTCTGAAAACATAAATTGTAACCAAGTAACTTCAGTGGTTGCATTTGCCAAGGCTCGATACTCAGCTTATGTACTATAACTAGCTATAGTTGGTTGTTTCTTACTCGACCTGGAGATGGGATTAGCGCTAACATAAAGAACGTAGCCAGTGGTGGAGCGAAGATCATCTGGAAAGGATGCCCCATCTACAACAACGAATACCTATAGTTGTGTAGAAGACTTTTTTGTGATAAAATACACCATAATCAATGGTTCCTTTGAGATATCTTAATACTCGCTCGACGGCCTCAAAATGTTTCTCCGATGGGGTATGTGCATGAATTGAGATAACTTGTTAGTAACATATTGGATATCTGGTCATGTAAAAGACAAGCATTGCAAGCTGCCAACAAGTTGTCTGTACATAGTAGGATCTTTCAAAGGTTCCGAATCACCCTTAAATTACTATTCTTTATTCGGCTGGAGGATAGGAATAAGGAGAATAATATGAAATAAAGGTAGGTAAGGTGGGATAAAGATAGGAATAAGAGTGAAATAAGATGGAATAATGGGGAATAGTCGTACCACTGGGAACCGTATCGGGAGGAGAATTGGTCCCTTATTCCAGGGCCTATTCTCCAACCAAAAATGGCCTTATGAAGTTGTCATGTAACCATTGGGGTTTTTACTGATTTCAGACAAGTAAATTATTTTTCTGAAGCAAATCTAAAATACATCACTGTTGAGATAGAAAGATACCATTATTTTTGTAAGTAAGCTAAAAATCCAGGTTTTCCCCAGTTTCTGATAAGAAAAGAGCTTTTTAATTGAAGAATAAGGTTTCCCATAGCATGCGAAGAATTGTTGAACCAGAGAATGTCATCCATATAAACTAAGAAGCATAATTTTGTAGATCCTTGTACACGAATGAACAGAGATGGATCGATTTTTGCTCCTTGGAATCCAAGATATGTAAGAAAATCTCGTAATCTGTTGAACCATGCTTGTGGAGCCTATTTTAAACTATATAAGGATTTTTTAAAACACAAACATGATCAGGAAATTGTTGCGAATCGCGGAAACAAACACGCACAAACACGATCAAACAAGCAAGAACGCAAACACACGGATTTACAAGGTTCACCCGTAACTGGGCTACGTCCTTGGACGGCGGCGAATCGGTTTCACTATATGTGGAGAAAAGAATGAATACAGAGGATACTTTAAAACCCTATCCCTAAGGAGTTTATATAGCACTCCCATACAGACGGATCCCTAAAAATAGAAGGATCCAAATACCAGAATACAAATAGAACCGCTCCATAAAATTTTCGCCGGGTGCGCTGCCCCCACGCCCCCGCAGGGGGGGACGCACCTGCTCCCCCCCTAGACCCCCCCCCCCACAGGCTCGCTGAGCGGGCAGCGAGACCCCCGTCTTGTCGGGGTATGGTACGGCAGGGGGATGCATATGCAGTTCTTCAACCTGGGTCAGATGGTTAGGATTCAAGGCATATCAACAGAAATTCTGTATGAATAAACCCATATGGTTGGCTCATGAACACTTCCGCTTCTAAAAAGCCATGTAAAAAGGCATTTTGAGCATACAGTTGTGACCTTGATAACAGGACTAAATGTCTTACGATAATCCACACCTTCATGTTGATTAAAACCTTTAGCAACTAAGCGAGTCTTATAGCAATCTATAGTACCATCTTGCTTCCTCTTAATTTTGTAAACCCATTTGTTTCCCAAACAGTTCATAGATGGTTTCAGTGGAAACGAAATCCACGTATTATTCTTTAGAAGAGCAACAATTTCCTTAGACATGGCTTGTATCCACCTCGAATCTTTCTTTGCTTCAGAATAGCATGACGGTTCATTGACCATTGAGTACTATAGTAGAACTTTAGGAAGGGGATATAAGTTAGAATTGTAAGCTTTCTTTTTCTGAATTCCCAGCATTGACCAAGTGGTCATTCCATGAGTTCTAGTAGGCATTTGTTCTACATCACTTGAAGGAACCAGAGCAGCAGATAGTGTCTCACCTTATGAGATTAGACTCTTAGAAGACACAGAAATAGCTGTAGGCAAATTAGTATGTTCTGGCAAACTGGCAGTGGAAGAATTAACCATAGATAGAGCCTCTGTCTGAATAGAAGTGTTGACTGGTTCAGTACTTTGCACTGCAGCCATTGTGTGACCAGTTATGTATGGAACAGAGATTACAATGGGTTTGGAAGAATTTGAATTATATAGTGTTGACCAGGATTGCTGAAAAGGGAAGATTCGTTCATCAAACATAACATGTCTTGCAACAATAATTTTCTGACTTTGCATACTAAAACAAAGAGAAGCTTTGTGTTTAGGTGAATTGCCAACAAAAACATGAAGACCTGAATGAGGTTGTAACTTATGATTTGTATATGGCTTTTAAAAAAAGATAACAACTACAACCAAAGATTCTTAAGCAAAAGTAATATGGAGATTTCCCAAACATACTGCAATAAGGGGGTTGACCTTGTAACACATTTGAGGGAAGAATGTTTATAATAGAAGCATCATTATGCATAGAATGAAACCACAAGTTGAGCTGCATGTGAGCATGAAAAAGCATTAACCTTGACATCTCAAGGAGATGTCTATTTTTATGTTCAGTGCATCCATTTTGTTAGGTGTACATAGCAGGAAAAATGATGTTTGTATTCCTTGAGACTTTAACCAAGAGTGAAAACATTGATGTTCTCCACCACAGTCAGACTGGAATACCTTGATTTTTGCAAGAAATTGAGTTTGCACGAAGTTAAAGAATTGAACACAAATGGAGAAAATATTAGATTTTGCTTGAAGAGGAAATAACCATGTGTAAAAGTAATATAAAAGTAATGACATATCAATAACCATCAATGGAAGTAAAAGGAGACATTCACACATCTGAGTGAACCAAATCAAAGATTGTATTAGCAACGGAGTTTGACATATGAAAATGTAATTGATGGTGCTTTCCTTGCATACATGAGTTACATACTTCAACGGTAAAATCAGTATAGCACAATGGATCAGAATTAAACGAACAACGGATAGCGGTGAATGTCTTAGTCTATAGTGCCAAAGAGATAAGGAAACTTTTTTTTGTCCGATAAGAGAATCATAATTGTAGTAGAAATTGAGGGTTGAGAAAAACTCCCACGAGGTAGCCACAATTTGTAAAGACCGTTGCTAGCCGGTGTGACGCTCCCAGGGTTCAGTTACTCAGCAATACACATCCACAACTACGATTCTACATTCAAAATACCAAATATGTACCAAACATATAGGAGAGCAGTAAAAGGGAAGAACCACATTTTCCCCATTCCACTTTCATAACATCATGTCCACAAAAAAATTTATACAGTGTCGTAGTAATATAGCAACATGTATCGATAAATCATGTCTCTCAAAAAGAAATACATCTACAACTAACAAAAGAACATGAACTCATTGTACCACAAAAGAGAGATGCAACAAAGTTAACCACTGGCCACCTACTGCTGCGATTGTTGCTCCTGCAAACCACCGAATTCATGCAAATTGGTTTATAAGCATAGTGCCCAGTACGGATATTAAACAACTAGAAGGGTAAACAAAAAGTGTACAAGTAACAGTTGTGAAAACCCTCAAAGTGAAACCAAATTCCATATTTCCAACATCCACTAAGAAATAACACCTCGCAAAGAATAATGCTACACACAAAGCAGCTTCCAACAAATTGGCTTATAGTTTTAATCCAAATATGAATATGTATTATACACCATTTCTAAGCTATAAGAGAGTATGACCCCAATAGAAATATAACTCAAGCTTTGTAGATAATATGTGGTCTTGGTCCAGGTGAGACCTCATATTATGATTTATGGCAAAGAGAAGGCATCAGGGTTGGGATGCTTCCTTAGGCATGCGGTGGGATACAATGCATCCTAACTAAGTTCCCAATATGTCCACTAGCTTCACTTAACTAACTGTAGTTCTGATTTCCAATTCAATTTTCAACCCGTAAATCATTGCAAATCGCTCAAGTCCACATTCCATCGATAGAGTTCCCGATGGAAGGACACGATCTGATTTAGTACACTTGATCATGGTAATCATTACTAATCACATAGTTTTATGATTTTTTATTTAATAACCTCAGTGTCTTCCTCACATAGGTGAGTTCGATACTTATACGTGGGGCCAGCATATGAAGTACCTAGAAGTCACGTCGGTAAGAAAAGATGAGCTTGGACCGTAGTTTAATGATGCTTAGGGTCACCACTCACACTCCATGTTAGTAACATACATTCTCAAGAGGAGTCACATAGAGCTCGTAGGCCTCATCGTCGGGCAGAGAACACACAAAACACAATGCACAGCACAAAGCACAAGGCACATAACTGGGGGCACAAAGCCGCTTGACGTCATGACAGAAAAATCACTAAGATGCCAAAAGGAGCAATAAGCAGCGCACACTACATATAGTGAACTAAAGCAGCATTAGTCTCTCGATCGAGTTATTACTGTTGTCCAAGTCTCTATCCGAGTTTTCAATGAGACATGCTTCTCCTTGGAGGTTTATTTCTATTCATCAATAAGCTTAACACTCGAAATGATTCACATGAGATCACTTACTCTATACAATACACTCTGCTAATTTCCTCAAATTTTGATTATCCAAAATTACCAGGATTAGCCACTTGTTCTCATCCAAGCGACATAAAGAAAAACATATACAATTTATCGAGGAGTCCATTGTCCTATTCAACTGCAAGAATAAATATATGGCACATATGATACAACAAACAACAATAGACAAGCTTTTTGCACATAACGTGGGATTTCCTTGCCTTCAAAGATAATTAATTGGGATCATATCGGGGTTTAAATCAAAAAAGGATCATATCATCTTAAAGGAAAAGGATATAGAGTAACTAGCAAGATATTTGATTAAAAAAACAGAACAAGTGATGAGAAACTTCTTCTGCTTCTACATATACCACAAGCAGACCGAGGAAAGGGCCTCAAGACCAATCCAACTTTGATCAAGAAAGAGCTCTAACTTTATTACTTCCTTGTACTCCAGCAACGAACTCAGCAGGTGCTTGTTTTATTAAATTAGATGATAACAGTGTCATCAATTACTACTACTAGGTTGCAAATGATATACTAAATAAGTATGATTAATCATTTATTAATAACGCAACATGGTTACCCTTTAATTAGAATGAAAACTATTACCAATATCCATGCTGCAGACATATAAATTGGGGTGAAACAACCTGATGATATTTCAGGCAGTAACACAACTATACTATAGATGCAAAACTGGGCAAATGCCAATCGAAATATTTCAGACATATTTCAGGTCTTTGGCAGCAGAGCATCGTCATTCTTGATAAGAGGCATAAGCAGCACTACCATAAGCATCATCATTCTTGATAAGAAGAGGCATAAGCAACACTACATAAAAAATGTAAGAACACGGATCTTCAATCATGTCATGACCATAAACAGCTCCATTAACGGGATTGTGCTAATTATTTCTACAGAACTTCAAGGTTCGATGTTGTATGTCAATCGACTACTAACCTCCAATAATCTTTCTTTCAGTTTTCAGTGGAAAACAAGACTTTTTATTTCAATGGTACTAGCTAAATAATAAAGGTAGGTATGTGGCTTACAAACTGACGATCCTCGTAAAGAATGGGAAATGGACCAACCGAGAACCCAAAAGTATCTGTATGAATACATCAAACTCATGGACATTCATTGTTAGAAATAGTTAATCCATAAATTAAAGCCTAGCAATTATAAATATAAAAAATATTCCATTGTGCCACTAGCTACTCAAGAAAAAAAGAGAGGGTAATACCGTAACATCGAAAGCCTTGTTTGAGTTGGCACAAACGATTTATAACTAAATTGTTAGGGTTTCAACTATTTTGGAGGTGTGCGTTTATACGATGGACTCAAATGGAACGTAGAGTTTGGCTGCTCTTCGGTCACAATTGTGACAGGAACTGCATTTTGTCCAATGGTGAAATATATTTTCTCGTGATTTTTTTTATATACATTCCTAGATAACTACCAATCATATTGGGGGATACATGGCATTTAAACAAACAGGGCATTCCAGAAGTTCTCAAACACTGCTACTACTGATAGTAAGATTGGACTTTGGCGACTTCTGGGCATGTTCATCAACGTGATCGTTTTCCTTTGCCAAGTCAGCAAGGATCGATAACCTCGGGGCTCATTCTCACATTAACATAGAACTTGGCACTCCCAGATGCCATAATGCGACCCTCTACCAAGTTATCAATTATTCATACAAGAGAAACAAGATAATAAAATATAATTCAGGTTAAAAGCAACCCATGAGCTCCCATATCAGATGCATGAAACTGTGTAACATCCAATTCTCGTAGCCAAGTGCATGAGAGCATGTATTCACTTCTCATAACAAGTGCATGAAACTGTGTGCAGATTTGCTCGGATGCAATGATATCAAATTCAAATCACAACTATTTTACACAGGCTGCTATTTTTTTCAAAACAATCATTAAGCCTAAATGGCGACGTGTGGGCATAATTCTCTAGCAAAGCCAGAGCTATCACAGTTTTCATATGCACATCTTAGATCTTGCAGGTCGCGCGATCTGCACTAGTTGGATTTTTTTTATTGGATTGAAAGCAGTAAGGCTACTTTCCAATAGTTGCACTCTATAGAGAAGAAACTCTATATTAGGCGCTAATGTAGCTAGGCGATTAGCCACATGAGACGCTATAAACCCTGCCAATAACAAGTATATTTCTTGGAGTTTAGTTTGCCATTTTAAAACTCCTTCCTACCATCTTAATTTCTAGCGCTCCATTTTCTGAAGCTCTGTTGATTGTCGTATATTAGTATAGTTGAACCTGTAAGTGGGGGCATATAAAAACAAGAGTTCAGCATAGCTGAGAAAGGTATCGACATCGGTGCTTATGCGTTGAGCAATTACATGCGAAATCAACCAAACTGACCAGCATATATTGCTACCCAAGAGGGAATGGGAAGCCATCAACCACTTCTTGCCAACCAATACGTGAGAAGAAGTTTCTCTCCTTTGAAGAAAGCCATCGACACCACACCTCCTATGCATATGGCAGTTTCGATAACCTTGGCAAGGCTCCTAAAGTTTCTCGTATCCACCTTCTCCATGTTGTCCGCGTTTATTAAAGGGATTTTATCACTTGTGCCCCTCCGAGATATCGCAATATCAGTTATGCCCCTATCTTTTTGGTAATATCAGTTGTGCCCCTCACTTCTTTCTCCGTCATCAGTTGTGCCATATCGTTAGATTGACCGTCAATGAGTTGACTTAACCATGATTTTTTCAAACTTTGGTGCAGTTAAGAGGGGTATTATTGTCCAGAATTCTTCATATTCTTCCTCCTCCATTTATTCTTCTTCCTTTCTCTTCATAATTTTCTCTCTCTTAATTACACCTTCATGCATCCATCGAATCTTTAAAAATTTTGCATTTTCAGGGATATATCACTCATTACGTATCAAACAGTGATTGTATTGAATTTTTCGGTGAATTTTCATGAATCAATTAATTAAAAATTTATCTCTAACTTAACAAATAATAGAAAGACCTTGGGTGACCTGGGGAGGAGCATGTTGTTGCGGGCCTCCCGCGGTGGAGGTAGGGCTGGGGGTGCAGGGGCACAGGGGGTGCGGGGCGCAGGGGCGGGGGGTGGAGGGAGGGGCGCAGGGGTCGGAGGAACGCGGGGACGCAGGGGCGGGGGTCCGCTGGAGGAGCATGTGCTGCGGGAGGAGGCACGTGGGGGGAGGCAGGGCAGGGGGTGCAGGGGTCGCGGGGGCACAGGATCGCAGGGGCGCGGGAGGAGGAGGGAAGGGGCGCAGGGGTCGCGGCAGCGCGGGGGTCGCGGGGGCGCAGGGCGCAGGGGCGGGGGGGAGGCAGGGCGAGGGCACGGGGGCGAGGGGGGAGTAGGGAGGGATGCAGGAGTCGCGGGGCGCAGGGGCGCGGGGCCTGGGTCGCAGGGGCGCGGGGGGAGGAGGGAGGGGACGCAGGGGTCGCGGCGGCGCGGGGGTCGCGGGGCGCGGGGCGCAAGGGCAGGGGGAGGAGGAGGATGTGGACGGGAGGTGAGGCACGTGGGCGGAGCCAGAGTTTCAGGGGAGGCTGCAGAAGAGCTCAAGGAGGAGGAGGGAGGAGGTGTGAAGGACGAAGAGAAGGGAGGAAGAGGAAGTAGATGGGGGAGGAAGAAGATGAGGTGGCGGAGGAATGACCCTTGAATCTTTTTTTTAACTAATTCCGCTTATGTCCTCAAAGTTAACGTCTTTTTTGCACTGTGGATGGACGGCAACTAACCCAAGGGGTACAACTGATAAAACGATAAGAAGTGAGGGGCACAACTGATATTACAAAAAGATAGGGGTATAACTGATATTGTGATATCTCGGAGAGGCACAAGTGATAAAATCCCTTTATTAAAACATTGGCAAAGGGAGTTCAGATATAATCACAGATGTGGAGGTCGAGATGTATCGTTCGCTTACCCAATCGATGCTGCCATGAGAAATGTGATGGTGAATGCAAGTTACTCATTGCAGTAGAGAGAGGGGAAGAACCCAAGTGAAGACCCGTCAAATAAAAGCTATGGTTGATGGTCACACTGAACAAGTGCACAACTATTCGCAATCATAAGTCAAATCCGCAGGGCCATATATATGTAAATATGTATGTAAATTTGTACCTACCCGATGAGAGCAGCCAAGAACACCAGAAAGAAAGCCTTCTTTCCTGCACTCACCACCGGTTTGCTTCTCCTACAATCAAACTCAAAGTCCAGATGACTTTAGCCTTTAGGGACTGTGAACCCCTTTGGATCCGGTTACCCGTTTTACGCGCATTCGCAATATTACATTCATTGCATCGCATTAAATGTATGAATTTACAGGAAAATTTTTTACGTTGCTATATCTGCACATGACATTCCAATCCACATTCATCATATTCAACAAAGACATGCCACCAAAATTTTATTCCATTCATTTTCATAAATATCAAGACATGTACATCAGGAGTTGACAGTTCATTCATACATGTGTCCCAATATATATATATATATATATATATATATATATATACAGAAGAGAAAGAAAACTGAAACAAAAAGGACATACCGTCTAGTATATACTCTATCGCCTAGAATCATCAATATCTACTGAGCAGCAGGCTGTTTGCCTGCCAAAACATGTTAGGAAAGAAGAGGCATCATGGGCTTTGGTACCTCTCTAAAAACTTATAAAAATAAATCGACGTTTAATATGTTCAAAAGCAAACAAGTAAAAAGGCAAAAACATGTAAAGCTTACATGTACTTGCGTAAGTAAAAAGGTTTCAAGTCTTTTGTAAGCATCTCCCATAAGAACCCATTATTCCAACACTTTTCATATATAACATATTTATTTTGTAATCAAATGTTCATAATTGTATGAGTGTATGTATATATATATATTATCATATTGACCAGATATCATATCTGTGGATTTGACCATGTGAAAGATGGGATTGGAAATATTTATGGATTTACTTGATTCTCAAGTCCAATGGATAGTCATTTCCTACCAACACAACTTTTTATTGTAACTTCTCCAAATCTTAACTTCAACTATCTCATATGTAACTCTAGATGTAGATATAGATATGGATGATCTGGATGTAGAATCGTCAAGTCTGTTGGCGAAAGTAAAACTCAAGCGGTGAGGTAGCCTACAAATGGCTCTTCCGTCTCGCCCTCTAATTGGAAGTGCGGTCCAATAGAGGGATAGGTCTACTCCAAAACTACGCCACTGAGACGGGTGAGAGAGATCTTCAGAAAGATCACTCTAGAAAATTAGCCCGATTAGTACGGGCAAACGAGCTCGTACGAAAAACTAAAACGAGGATCCCCCGCCTGGGTATCCTAAAAACAGTGGATCAGCGAATAGATCAAAATTCGGGATCCCAACAAGGCGTAAAAATACTGTGAGCTCGCATAAAAACCCGTGAAAGGGACTGGTAACCTAGATCCGCATACTTGGCGTGTAACACCCCAACCCCAAAACATAGTGCCATACCTAAAACTCACGAAGTGTGGGTGTGGTTTATAAGTGGTGGGGATTACTACTTGACAACTTGGGCTTAAGCATTTTGGGTGGTTGTCAACTGGGTCCATTTGGACTTGAAACCCAACAAGTTGTTAGGGCCAGTTTTCCTCGATAACGGACCGGGGACCTAAGCCCGGGACGTTACAAATGGTATCAGAGCCAAATTCTCTCTGATAGTGGAAAGGGCTACCGAGAGGTGGAGCCGCCCCTACAAAGAGGTTGGAGGAAATGGCTACCCGGAGCGTGCAGCCGCCACTATCATTGGGAATAAGTGATGGGCCATGTCGCCACGAGGACGTTGCGAATATAAGTGGGGGAGGTTGTAACACCCCAACCCCAAAACATAGTGCCATACCTAAAACTCACGAAGTGTGGGTGTGGTTTATAAGTGGTGGGGATTACTACTTGACAACTTGGGCTTAAGCATTTTGGGTGGTTGTCAACGGGTCCATTTGGACTTTATCCCCAACAAGTTGTCAGGGCCAGTTTTCCTCGATAACGGACCGGGACCTAAGCCGGGACATTACATGGCGACTGCTTCCCGAACTGAGCTTCCTATCTCCTACTCAATTGAGGGTCACCGCGCCCTCGCACGGTCAGGCGTAAAGGTCACGATGACCGGCCCTATTAATATCTTTGCTTATTCACCTTCATCTTTTCTTCCTTTATTGCTTATCTCTTTCCCCCTCTTTTATTGTTATCTTTTAAAATCTAGGTATTTGGCCACAACTTATCATTAGTGACCTAGAAGATTCAACTCACAGATCAATCGATTGGGAATTGTTAGTCACAACCCCCGTTTTAAGCCAACATATCCACCCTTCAATACTTGAAAGTTACTTAAGGAGGATCACCAAATTATGTACTTCCAACGTTATACTGTTAAATATCCCAAAATATAACATAGCATATGTTACCACTATTTGGATTTCATACATTATTCAGATTGAAAGACTTGGGAACTTAATTTAATTTACCTTCCAGACAGGCATAAAAATATTGTTCATATAATAGTAACATTTAGCTTAGAATTAGGTAACAGTATAAATAGTTGCGCATTACTCAAAACTTACATAGGTATCTAATTCCAACCTTAATTCAATGCAAGATTAATTCTTGCATCCCACAAAGTAATAGACAACTGGTACATAAATTGGGAGTCTACATCTTTTATATATATATATATATAGGAATTTAATCTTTGCCAGATTCTGTCTATTACTAATGCAAGAAATCTTCAACTACTCTTTTCCAATCATATATGTATCTTAAAAATTTGTTTTACCATCACCATCTTAGTATCTATAAAATTTAGTCTACAATACTAATTTACTTTGAGAAGAGCTCATTTTAATATGGATTGATTTGGAAGGCTGATTTAGTAATGGTAAAACAACCTGGCCGTTTGAATTATCACAGACCAAAATCTTTACATTTTGCATAACACTTCTATGGTTGCAGTCCAACTTAATATGCTCTTTTCTTTTTAAAAAAAATTATAAATATACAAAACAAAGTGGCTGACATGATTCGCAGCGTATTAATTTACTTAACAATGTCCCATGTAATAGCTAATGCAACAAACTTCTAGAAAGATAACAAGGCAAACATTCCGTCTTTCCATTCAAACACAACACAGCAACAAATACGATAACTTGGTATTAACCTTTAGAAAGTAGCATAAGAACAAACATGCAAGTAAATTTCTACAGAGGCATTGGATTTATTGGAAAATAATCTTAATATAAAAAAAATCACTAAACCCCAAGGTCATAAGGTCCGTATTCAATTAATTCAATTAATCCATTTCCAACCCTCCTTTATGAAGATTACTCATATGTAGTTCTTCCAGGCTTAAGAAAAATTTTCTATTTTCCAAAATAGATAAATAAGACCCACATCGAGCCTCAATATGTCATGCATACTTATAATATAATTTAACCAATCTGAGAAACAGAAGATAATTGAAGGAATTGTCATCCGATGCCACTCCAACATGATTAACAATCCAAAGTTTATGGAGATTCATTTGTATGGCAACCAGGAGGTGGAAAAAGGAAGGATAGATTTTACATGCATGGCAGCAAAAGAGTTGTTAGGATTGTACCTCAGATCTCTTCAAGTTCAAAGAGAAACTTGCATGAAATTGCTGGAATTGGAGTAAAGAAGCTGCAGATTCGAAAATTCTAGCACCCTACCTTGGATTTGGAGCAACTCCAAAGCTTCTAGACTATACCATGTCTGAAATGAAGCCTCGACAGGGGCTCCCTACAACAATGGATGGTCTTGAAGCAAGTATGAGCAACAGAACTTCAAGAAGGATCCAGCGGAATGGCTATGGGAGAGGGGAGGACTTTTGGTTGCAAATTTGGGAGCATTTGAGGGAGAAAATGGAGAGGGCTCGTTGGAATTTTGAAGGAGATTTGGGGGCTTTTAGAAGATATATAGGAGAAGCAAAAGAGCTTGTGATTGACATGTGGAGAAGAATATGCCAAGTGGAATAAGGGGAGAAAAAAAAGAAGAAAAGCAAAAGGGGAAGAGAAAATAATTCACGGCTGTTTTTTTTCTGCCACAACAGTAACAGTAGATGACAACTGAAAAAAATAATTTTTGTTTTATTTTTTTAAATCTCTTTATTTGATATACTTAAAAATCTACCGTATGCGCACCTCGGGCCTCGGATTTTGACGCACAACAATCTCAATTTGATCGTCTCAGAACGATGATCAAAATGAGTGTAATATTGATAACTTTATCGAGTTTGGATGCTCAAGATTTTCGAGATACAATTTTAGTTTATGTTAAATTTTGTGAATTAAAATATCAAACGATATCCGATTGACGAACTGTCGATTCCATTGGTTTTCTTACGTTGAATCGGATTTTATGACGATCTCGGTTTGTTTCATAGTTTCTGAATTTGCGTCACCAGCTTTTTCTCGGCACGCATTACGATACGACCGATTTTTGGTCGATTTCACCCGAATGACTTTTTGATTCACGATCAATTGATCATTTTAGTTGTCTAATATTGCCAGATAACTTTATTGAGTTAATCGGACCCTAATCGGGTCAGGTTCGGATTTACGTGGATCCCGGATGTTACAAATATAAAAACCTCAAAGGGAGTCTCGTCCTCGAGACTCGAGTCAAGGTCATTAGGTGTCGTGTTTGAATTTCATATGGTCATAAAACCTCAAAGGGTTTTGAACTCATAAAAACCTCAAAGAGAAACAAGTCATATATTTTAACATATATCTTATTACAAAAGCTTGCTTTGATTATTACCTCAGAAAAAGCTGCGAGTATTGTGCTCGCATGTCGGCTTCGGTCTCCCACGTCGCCTCTTCGATACCGTGTTGGTGCCACAACACCTTGACCAATGGAATCTCTTTGCTGCGAAGCTTCTTCACAGCACGGTCAAGTATCTGTACCGGCCTCTCCTCGTATGTCAAATCTGGCTCTACGTCTAAATTCTCGTAACTGATGAAGTGGCGAGGGTCATGCACATACTTCCTCAAATTGATACATGGAAGACGTCATGAATAGCAGAAAGATGTGGAGGAAGGGCTACTCGGCTAGGCCACCTTCCCCAGTCTAGCAAGAATCTCGAACGGACCAACATATCGCGGCGCCAACTTCCCACGAGCGTCCAACCTTTGTATTCCCTTCATGGGAGATACACGGAGAAATACCCAATCTCCAGCCTGTAATTTATAGGAATGTTATTAGTATAAGATTAAGTTAAATTTATAATAGGAGAAGAGAGGAAGATTGGATACCTGAAACTCCAAATATCTTCTCCGACGGTCTGCATGCTCTTCTGGCGACTCCGTGCCGTCAGAAGCCTCCGTCTCACAAGATCAACAGCCCTCGCAGTCTCCTCCAGGAGATCTATGGAGTAGAGAGAATGATCACCTACCTCGCACCAACTGAGAGGTGTGAGGCATCTCTGCCCGTATAGGGCTTCGAATGGTATCATGCCTATAATGGAATGATAGATATTGTTGTACGTGAACTCCACTAACGGCAGATGGTCCTTCCAGGACCCTTTCCACTCCAAGGAGCATGCGCAAAGTAAATCCTCGAGTGTCTGTATAGTGCGCTCACTCTACCCGTCTGTCTTCGGATGGTATGCAGAACTCATCTTCAGCTCTGTCTATAGTGCTGACATGAACCGTTGCCAATAATGTGAAGTAAACTTCGAATCCCTGTCAGATATCACCTATCGTGGAATACCATATAGCTTGATGATATTCTGCACATAGAGCTTGGCCAATCTAGATGGAGTGTAGTCGTGTTGACAGGTATGAACTGGGCTGACTTGGAATTATGGTCACCTGGTGTCTTCGGCAATCCTGTGACAAAATTCATAGAAATGCTCTCACATTTCCACTCGAGAATGGGGAGAGATTGCAGTAATCCTGGTAGTTTCATGTGCTCAGCCTTGACCATCTGACAGGTCATGCATCTACTGACATATTGCACCACATCGTGCTTCATCCAATCCCACCAGAAATGTCGACGCAGATCACGGTACATCTTTGTGCTACCTGGATGGATAGATAACCGTGAACTGTGTGCCTCTTCCAGAATGTCTATGTGAAGCTGCTCGTCATTGGGTACAACGACCCGTCCCTGCCTTCCATAAAATAGACTCCATCACAACAAAGTCATCAACCTCATCCTTGACGGCGCGTATGATCTATCTTGGATCCAAGGATATGTCTTCTGGCCTTCGACGATACGATTCCAAAGACTATTGTATCATGGAGGCACGACGGTAGAAATGAATGCGCTCTCCTGATGTTGCCAATCTATTAAAGATGCAAGCATATCCCACGTGTATAGCAAGTTCCGCCATACCCTCTGCATGTGCTCTCCTGCTAAGTGCATCAGCCACCATGTTTCCCTTACCGGGATGGTAAGAGATCTTGCAATCATAATCTTCAGTAGCTCGAGCCATCTACGCTGCTCATGTTCAGCTCCTTCTGATCAAAGATATACTTTAGGCTCTTATGATCTGTGAAGATCTTAAAATTCACCCCATAGATAGTGGTGCCAAATCTTCATGGCGAAGACAACTGACGCTAACTCCAAGTCATGGGTAGGGTAATTCCTCTCATGCGGTCTTAACTATCGTGATGCATAAAGCAATCACATGTCCTCTCTGCATCAGTACTGCTCCTAGACCTTCTCCAGATGCATGTGTGTAGACTGCATAATCCTGAGTGCCTGAAGGAAGAGCAAGAATAGGTGTCATAGTCAATCTCTCCTTCAGTGTACTGAAGTCATGCTCACATGAATTATCCAAATGAATGGAACTCCCTTCTGCGTCAATCGTGTCAGAGGGGCGAACAATGCGTGAAAATTCACTGACGAATCATCTGTAATATCATACTAGCCCAAGGAAGCTCCGAATCTGTGTAACTGTCTTGGGCTGCTCCCAAGATATAATTGCCTCAATCTTCACAGGATCAACTGTTATGCTGCTCCACAAATAACATGTCCTAGAAATGAGATCTGAGATAACCAGAACTCACACTTGCTCAACTTGGCATACAGCTTGTGCTCCCGTAATGTATCTAAGACAATCCTTAGATCATTCGCATGATCCCATTCATTCTATGAGTATATAAGCACATCATCAATGAACACTGCCACAAATTTGTCCAAATATGGACGGAAGATCATGTTCATCATATCCATGAAAGCTGCCAGGTGCATTGGTGAGCCCAAACGGCATCACCAAAAACTTGTAGTGTCCATAGCACGTCCTAAAAGCAGTCTTCGGAATATCCGACTCGTGAATCCTCAACTGATGACAGCCTGATCGAAGGTCGATCTTCGAAAACACCGAAGATCTCTGGAGCTGGTCGAATAAATCATCGATACGCAACAAAGGATAATGGTTCTTCACCGTCCTCTTGTTCAGCTGCATGTAATCGAGTGCATAACCTCATGGATCCATCCTTCTTCCTGACAAATAGAACCGGAGCAATCCAAGGTGAAGTGCTCGGCCTTACGAATCTCAAATCAAGTAACTCCTGTAACTGCACCTTCAGCTCCCTCAACTCAGGAGGTGTCATTCGGTAAGGAGCCATCAAAATCGGTTGTGTATCTGGTAGCAATGTGATCTCGAACTCAATCTCTCTCTCTCTCAGGAGGTAATCTTGGTAGCTCATCAGGAAACACGTTTGGGTAGTCTGATACTACTCAGATGTCCTGTGTCATCAGCTCATGATCAGATACCTCTCGGACAAATGCTAGATAGGAATCGCAACCCTGATCAACAAGTCGTTGAGCTCGCAACACTGAAATGTACTCCATGGTGGAGTCATGTATAGTACCCTCAAAAATGAACTTGGGTAAATCTAGAATCCTGAAGACAACTGTCTTCCTAAAACAATCAACAAGTGCATGATGAGCGGATAACTAATCCATGCCCAAAATCAACGAACTCATCAAGCTATAGGAGTAGACAATCTGCGATCATCTCGTGACCGCCAATCAATACGGGCAAGTATCTGACTATCAGTGAAATAATGAACAACTGGCCACCTGGCCCTCGGATGTGGTATGGAGAAGAGAGAGTCTCTGTGACTCTACCTAAAGAAGCAAGTAGCCTCGAAGCAAGAAAAAATGTATCGTACCAGAATCAAATAGAACATGGAAAGTTCGGCCCAAGACTGAGACCATACCTTTCACCACAGTAGCTGTTGAACGTGCTTGCTCCTCAATAACTATATGTAATTGGCCCTGCCTGGCTGGTGCAGTACTGGATCCTGCCACACTATGCGTCTGCCTCTATTGTTGTCATCTGAAGTTGGGAGTTCCTACCACGGAAACTCCTTGAACGTTGTGCCTGAGGTTGCAACTGTGAAGGTTGTGGCTGAGGCTCACCAGAAATCTGTAGCCACTGTGATCGGTAATGTCCCCCCTCGTGACATCGGTAACATCGGACTGGTCGAGTAGATGGAGTGGTCGTGTATGTTCTCCGAGCAGGTCCTGTTGGGGGTCTATCGGCTCGTTGCGACCCAGATGGTCGAGCGGACTCTGTGCCACGTCCGGCAAGTGCTCCTCCTAATGTAGTCGATGGAGAAGAGCGGGCACTGCCCGAAAATGACGAACCTGTAGGTCGAAACCGTCTGGCTGACCTCTGCAGCTGATACGATCGACGTATCGGTCCAAAAGATCGTTGCGGTCTAGGCGTTGCTCCAGACGAGCTCCCGAAACGTCTTCCTCTGATGTCCTCGAACTTCTTCGCTGCATCGGTAGCCTCGGAGATGGAAGTGATGTGTAGTCCAGCCAGCTTCTCCTATACCTCCTCTCGCATGCCACTAATGAACTTTTCCAGATTCTCCCCTGGAAATACGCCAGCTGCTCGTGTATGTCGTAACAGCTCTGTTTATCGGATAAAGTAATCTTTGGCTGTCATCTGTCCCTGACGAAGCTCTGCAAAAAAGTCGACATTGGGACTCCTTCCACTTTACAGAAAAGAAGTGGGCTCTGAACCTCGTCTTGAAATCGTCCCATGTAGACTCTTGACCTAACTCAGATACTATAGCATCCCACCATCTCTCGGCAAAGTTTGTCAATGAATACTCCATGAAAGATAGACACGTGTCTCGTGGCACGCAAGTCATCCTGAGCACCTTCATCACTCTCTTCAGCCACTGCTCTGCCACATCTGATGTCCATGTGCCCTCGAACAAGGGCGCATTGGCCCGTTGGTAGGAAGTGAAGACTGACTGGTGCCTGTGAATGGCAGAGTACTCACGTGCACCCTCATTTGCAAAGTCTACAGGGTCATGTTCCCTGTCAAAGTCTCCATCCTCCTCAACTCCAGGCTCTGGTATGTCCTCAAGTGGATCATTGAAATGAGGTTGATGTACCTCTACTGACTGTCGCCGTCGTGAGATGGACGGTAGGTGGAATCTGACAGCTCCTCAAATCTCATCTCTATGTTCGTCTATCCGTCATCAATCTCTACCTGCTGAGCCAAAATCTGATCCTGCTGGCCTCTCATAGCAGCTTGCTGCTGAAGGTCAGTGAGAGCAGTTAGTATGCGAGCCAACTGGTCAGTCGTCTCCTGGCCTGGACAGGATGCCATGGCTCTGCATGAGAACCATATTTAGTCATAAAAGTGATATTTGGAGATACTTATTATATATTCTTTTTTCTCATCTTGGGATATAATATGAAAATTAATAAAATTGGTGACATATGTGGTTATTGAATATGAATGTCATATTTCCCTTCTCGGACTCATGACAAGTCGGAAGACTATCGCTATCCGAGACTTAATGCGATCGGAATTGTAATACTACGAATGTGTGTATCGGGGTACCACTGCTATGATTCCAAAATGTGAACTCCCTTGGATTCGAGTACCCGTTTACGCCGCATTCGCAATATTACGTTTGTTGGCATCGCATTAAATGTATGAATTTACAGAGACATTTTTCATGCTGTTATATCTGCACATGATATTCCAATCCACATTCATCAGATTCAACAAAAACATGCCACCAAAATTTTATTCCATTCGTTTTCATAATATCAAGACATGTACATCAGGAGTTGACAGTTCATTCATAAATGTGTCCCAAAATATATATACAGAAGAGAAAAGAAAACTGAAACAAAAAGGATCATACCGTCTGGTATATACTCTATCACCTGGGATCATCATTAGCTACTGAGCAGCAGGCTGTTTTCCTACCAAAACATGTTAGGAACGAAGAGGCATCAACGGGCGCTAGTACCTCCTAAAAACTTATAAAAATAAACCAGCATTTAATATGTTCAAAAGCAACCAAGTAGAAAGGCAAGAACAAGTCAAGCTTGCATCTACGTGCATAAGTAAAAAGGTTTCAAGTCTTTTGTAAGCATCTCCCATAAGCACTCATTATTCCAACATTTTTCATATATAACATATTTATTTTGAATCAAATGTTCATAATTGTATGATTGTATGTATATATATATTATAATATTGACCAGATATCATATTTGTGGATTTGACGATGTGAAAGATGGGATTGGAAATGTTTATGGATTAACTTGATTCTCAAGTCCAATGGATAGTCATTTCCTACCAACATAACTTTTGATTGTAACTTCTTCAAATCTTAACTTCAACTGTCTCAGATGTAAATCTAGATGATGTAGATATAGATATGGATGATATGGATGTAGAATCGTCAAGTCTGTTGGCGAAAATAAAACTCAAGCGGTGAGGTAGCCTACAAATGGCTCTTCCATCTCACCCTATAATTGGAAGTGTGGTCCAATAGAGGATAGGTCTACTTCAAAATTACGCCACTGAGACGGGTGAGAGAGACTCTCCGAAAAAGTCACTCTAGAAAAACAACCCGACTAGTACGGACAAATGAGCTCGTACGAAAAACTAAAACCGAGCATCCCCCGCCTGGGTATCCTAAAAACAGTGGGTCAACGAAACTGGTCAAAAGTCGGGATCCCAACGAGGCGTAAAAATACTGCGAGCTCGCGTAAAAATCGTGAAAGGGACTGGGATCCAAGACCTGCGCACATGGCGGTCGCTGCCCGAACTGGGCTTCCTATCTCCTGCCCAGTTGAGGGTCGCCGCACCCTCGTACAGTCAGGTGTAAAGGTCACGATGACCGGTCCTATTAATTATCTTTGCTTATTCACCATCATCTTTTCTTCCTTTACTGCTTATCTATTTCCACCTCTTTTATTGTTATCTTTTGAAATCTAGGTATTTGGCCACAACTTATCATTAGTGATCTAGAAGATTCAACTCACAGATCAATCGATTGGGAACTGTTAGTCACAACCCTCATTTTAAGCCAACATATCCACCCTTCAATACTTGAAAGTTACTTAAGGAGGATCACCAAATTATGTACTTCCAACGTTATACTGTTAACATCCCAAAATATAACATAGCATATGCTACCACTATTTGGATTTCATAAATTATTCAGATTGGAAGACTTGGGAACTTAATTTAATTTACCTTCCAGACATGCATAAAAATATTGTTCATATAATAGTAACATTTAGCTTAGAATTCAGGTAACAGTATAAACAATTGTGCATCACTCAAAACTTATATAGATATCTAATTCCAACCTTAATTCAATGCTAGATTAATTCTTGCATCCCATAAAATAATAGACAGCTGGTGCATAAATTGGGAGTCTACGTCTTATATGTATATATATATATATATAGTAATTTAATCTTTGCCAGATTCTGTCTATTACTAACGCAAGAAATCTTCAACTACTCTTTTTCAATCATATATGTATTCTAAAAATTTGTTTTATCATCACCATCTTACTTATCTTAAAAAAATTTAGTCTACAATACTAATTTACTTTGAGAAGAACTCATTTTAATATGGATTGATTTGGAAGGTTGATTTAATAGTGACAAAACAACCTGACCGTTTGAATTGTCACAGACCAAAATCTTTACATTTTGCATAACACATCTATGGTTGCAATCCAGCTTAACATGGACTCTTTTCTTTTAAAAAAAATATAAATATACAAAATAAAGTGGCTGACATAATTCGCAACGTATTAATTTAATTAACAATGTCTCATGTTATAGTTAAATGCAACAAACAAGATAACAAGGCAAACATTCCATCTTTCCATTCAAACACAACATAGCAACAAATATGATAAGTTGGTATTAACCTTTAGAAAGGTAGCATAAGAACAAACATGCAAGTAAATTTCTACAGAGGCATTGGATTTATTGGAAAATAATCTTAATATAAAAAATCATTAAATCCAAAGGTCCATGTTCAATTAATTCAATTAATCCAATTTCCAACCCTCCTTTAGGAAGATAACTCCATATGTAGTTCTTTTAGGCTTAAGAAAAATTTTCTGTTTTTCAAAATAGACAAATAAGACTTACATCGAGCCTCAATATGTCATACTAATAATATAATTTAACCAATCTGAGAAACAGAAGATAATTGAAGGAATTGTCATCCGATGCCACTCTAACATAATTAACAATCCAAAGTTTATGGAGATTCATTTGTATGGCAACCAGGAGGTGGAAAAAGGAAGGATAGATTTTACATGCATGGCAGCAAAAGAGTGTTAGGATTGTACCTCAGATCTCTTCAAGTTCAAAGAGAAACTTGCATGAAATTGCTGGAATTGGAGTAAAGAAGCTGCAGATTCGAAAATTCTAGCACCCTACCTTGGATTTGGAGCAACTCCAAAGCTTCTAGACTATACCATGTCTGAAATGAAGCCTCAACAGGGGCTCCCTACAACAATGGATGGTCTTGAAGCAAGTATGAGCAACAGAACTTCAAGAAGGATTCCAGCGGAATGGCTATGGGAGAGGGGAGGACTTTTGGTTGCAAATTTGGGAGCATTTGAGGGAGAAAATGGAGAGGGCTCGTTGGAATTTTGAAGGAGATTTGGGGCTTTTAGAAGATATATAGGAGAAGCAAAAGAGCTTGTGATTGACATGTGGAGAAGAATATGCCAAGTATAATAAGGGGAGAAAAAAGAAGAAAAGCAAAAAGGGGAAGAGAAAATAATTCACGGCTGTTTTTTTCTGCCAATAGTAACAGTAGACAGCTACTAAAAAAATAAATTTTGTTTATTTTTTAAAAAAAAATCTCTTTGTTTGATATACTTAAAAATCTACCGTACACGCACCTCGGGCCTCGGATTTTGACGCACAACATCTCGATTTGATCGTCTCAGAACGACGATCAAAATGAGTGTAATATTGATACACTTTTGATCGAGTTTGGATGCTCGAGATTTTCAAGATACGGTTTTAGATTATGGTTAAATTTTATAAATTAAAAATATCAAACAATATCCGATTGACGAACGATCGATTCCATTGGTTTTCTTTCGTAGTCGGATTTTATGACAGTCTTGGTTCGTTTTACGGTTTCTGAATTTGCGTCACGACTTTTTTGCGACACGCATTACGATGCGACCGATTTTTGACAGATTTCACCCAAACGACTTTTGATTCACGAGCAATTGATCGTTTTAGGCTGTCTAATATTGCTAGATAACTTTATTGAGTTAATCAGACCCTAATCGGGTCGGTTTCGGATTTACATGGATCTCGGATGTTACAGGGACGTGGCTTGATTTTATAAAAAAATCCAAGACAAGAGGGTAAGAGAGATCAAAGCAACAATATACTTGTAGAGGATGAAGACCATGGAGTTCACCCCTTTGTTGAGGGAGAGCTTGAGCAAGATAACAACGGAAGCGTAGATGGCTTGAACAGTGACCATTGCCACAACGGGCTTATATTCCTCTAAGCAAGACATGTTGTCTGAGAGCAATATTGTAGTTGATATGTATGTCTACAGAGGAAAGCAAGCGAGAATTGAACGGAGTCAAAATCAACAGAGCTTCAAGAGGATAAACTTAGGACAACTGACAAGAACTAATAGACGGCAATCAACACCCCATTTTCTGAAGCTCTGTTGATTTCCTAAAAATGCAAGAAATGCTAAAAAATTTACGCACAGAGCGAGATCTCATTGCTAGGAAAACTCTGCCTTCACCCAAATTACTCAATATAAGCAAACACATAAGAAAGCGGATATGATCCAGCAACTTCCCCCATATCTGTAAACAATAGAAAGAAAAACTTAAGAAAAAGGGAGAGCTATTCTCCACCCAACACTCGTCAGATCAAACATGAAACCACAAAACAAATGGAAGCCACAAAACAAAATCCAATATTTACCGGATCTAGTGTGTGGCAACATGAGAGGAGGTCAGATGCAGGCGCTGCGTATAGAGAGATCTAGAGAGAGGGGATCTGGGCAAGAAGCTTACATGTCGCGCTTTGATGCTGATGAAAAGATTTTCAGACGTCGACGTGATGACCAAATGCGTTTTGGGACAACCAAGGCCGGAGAATGGTCGGAGATGCAACATGCATATGGGTGGGAGAAGGGTCAACTTGAAGGTCGAGAAGGGCTCAAAAGGGGAGATAGTCTCCCGGGAAATGAGAGGAAAGAATAGGAGAAGGTGTACTTTGGGTTTTAGGGTATCCATATTTTGGATTTGAGAACACGGGGAAAGATTGACAGGACAATTGGGAAAGTCGAAAATGATGGGGAGACATTAAAAAAACATCTTTAAAAATACCTCTATTCAGATGTTATCAATATTGGAATGTCGACTTATACTAATGACCATGATATGATGACATTAAAAAATAATGTCGGTAAAAAAATTGTATTTGGTAGATGTTAATCAATAACGTCTACTAACAACACAATCAAGGTGGACGTTCTAAGCGCTGGAACGTCGGCATAGGTTATGTTTGTTGTAGTGTTATCATTTGAGCAGAAGACTAATGCACCCATTCCCACACCGACATCAAGCATGATCTAATTGAAAAGTTCATTTTGCTTGACTTCCAAATCGTGACCCATTTCTGTGGTCATCTGAAGATCCGATCCCACAAGCATATATAGCTATTCACACGCATGCAATCCAAACCCCACTACACAATGAGACCCAAAGTGGAAGAACGAAAATGACGATAAAATAATATGAATATGGCAGCAAGAGGGAGGAACCGTACTTTGCGGAGATGAGTAACGAGTCTCCCACGACGAGATCTCCATGTTGGCGTGCTCGGGTTCACGATCCAACGACTCCGGTGACCTCGGAGGTGCTCTGGTGAGCTCTAGGTGGAGCTCCGGCGGGTAGGATGGGGAAAATGAGGTCTGGTCGACCTAGCCCTAGCCATGGCCCCTTTTATACTCGAGTTCGGTTAAACGGATCTGGGTCTGGCTCCAGGTCCGGTTACCGACCACGGTCGTAAAACAACAATATATCCCTCGTCCGATATCAGATTTTGATTTTCTTAGTATCATTGGAAATGTCTCGAGGAGTACTATGCAAAGATTATTCGTATGCTCAATTTAGATAACGGATGGGGTCTGAAATTTAAAAATAAGAGAATAAACCTATTAAGAAAGTTAGACCGAAATCTGGATCTCGAACCATATCGAGATCGAATTTGCATGAGAATTCGGTACCTAATCCATATTGCGGTATCTCGATATATATTAGAGTCTCGGAATCTTACAGTGGGTCCCTAGAAAAGGGGTTTATGGGTGTCATCGTCCTTTACAACATAAGAGTTAGCATGCATCTCAAAAAACTAATTATTATCTTTGGCAAATTTATTGACATAAAAAGGAGATTTTTATGAGCTCGACGAACACATAAAACATCTTTAAGTTCAAATTGTTTAGATGAGCATGCAAAAGTAGATGACCCAATATGAGAAATTTTCTCACCTTCGCCATTACTGAATTGAACATCCTCATTGCCTTTGTGTTCAGAAATAATATCAAGAGATGCAGGAGAGTTGGTGACATGACGAGTTTCAGCACTATATGGATACCACCACTGTGAGTTTGCCTCAAAGTCATAAGAATGAGGTGTTTCTGAAATTTGAGAAGGTGGTGCTGACTATGTAAAGGAAGCACCATCAGATGATGTCAACAATGTCTCCTCCAAATTTTAGAACTTTAGTGGAAGCACCATCAGATGATGAGTCCATGGTGCAAAACTTTGGAGGAGATATTATTGGCATCATTATGCCATCCACATAACCAATAAGGTTATATGCATTAAGAATCAGCACAAATTGTTGTTTCCAGATATTATAGTAATGACTGGTCAATTTGTGTGGAATACATGGTGTAGTGGTGGATTCATAATACTCGAAGATGCTGGTGTACCAGATGCTAGAACTTGTCATTATTCTCAAATAGTTTCTCACAGTCACAGAGAGCATGATGGAATCTGGCTAGAACATTTGATTTGTTTCAGGAGTACAAGGTTTTGGTGAAGAAGTGTAAGAATCTGCATCTGGAGCCAAATGATCTGGTTGAAAAGAGGGGAAATCACAGCTAGAGCATGCAGCCGCCGTCACCCATCTGAGAAATGGGGTTAGGGTTCGTTATAACCCCCTCGTTCATTAGATTCCATTTATATGCAAATGTTCTGGTATATTTTTACATATGCCCTCAAGACATTACAAAAGTATATATTGAATATGAATTTTTTTAATGGTGTCTAATTACCAAAATGAAAAGAAATGAAATAATAGGAATCTTTATCGGTATTTTTTAAGATCCAAGTATGGGTGCTATGGTGCTATTTAAAGAAGGTGTATAAGACTTTTGTGAAAAATGAACTCAATCTGATAACAAAGGAGATAGAATGGATCTTGTTAAAAGAGGTTATCACCAACATCCGAAAGAAAAAAAATAGTGAACTTTTACCTATGTACTATTTGGTGTATATTAAGTGTGTCTTCAACTCAGATTGGGGGGAAACTAGCATTAATTGGTGTTAACTTGATCGTGTTAACTTCTCAATAGAGTCAGTCTATCTTGATTCATGTTCAACTAGGGGCTCCCTGAAATGATTAAAATTCATTTCTAAGTCAAGAACATGAATAACGCGCGAAGAACGCAAAGAACATGAAGAACATGAATAACAAATGAAGAACGTCAATTCTCTCAAAATTTCAGCAGAGTTTCCCCTTACATCGAATGATATTCTAAGGAAATTTTTTAGCAGTGTTTTCTCCCTTATATCAGAAGATATTTCAGGAGAAAATTCAGCAAAGTTTCTCATTATATCAGAAGATATTTAACGGAAAATTTTGGCAGAGTTTTCCCTTATATCTAGAGAAACTTGAAAGAAAACACGAGTCGTCAAAGAAAATGGATCGAAACACGAACTAAAAAGATCTACTTACCTTCTTCTTGAAGTTATCGAGGTGAGGAGCGCTCCGTCTTTCTTCTCCTTTTCTTCTTGATAGTATTCCGCTAGCGCTTCTTCCTCGTCTCCCTCTCCTTATCTCAGTCTCTCGACCCTAACCCTGAGTTGGTGGTGAAATGGAAGTTGTAAATAATGAAGGGGTAGGGGTATATTTATAGGCCTCTGGGATGCCTACATGTTTTCATAGTCAGTACCTATTCAGTAGGATGACAAATCATTATTCGCCTATTGCACAGCACAATCCGAATAAACCACTTCGTCATCACCAAAACCATGCGCTATCCAGCCCATGGTTTTTGTAGCAAGGCTTCATTAACGCTAATCTTGATTAATTAGCACTAAGCATGATTAGCGAGTCTTAACTATGACTAACATCTATTAATCTGTTATTAATATTTACTAACCTAATTAGAAGCTTTAATCATTATTAGTCACCTTAATCATGATTAATTAGTGCTAATGACGATGATTAAGGGTTGATGACAGCTTAACCGACTTCATCCTCTTTTACTTCTGAAATTCATAATAATTTGAATCTGCCACTGATTCAGATGAAACAAGTTCCGTTGGGTTCGTCTCATTGGGCCAAATCTAATATCCATATATACAGTAGGATCTGAATAGGTTGCTTTTTTAGGGCTTTAGAATTATAAAAAACTTAAAGGAAGTCTCGTCCTCGAGACTTAAAATAGAGGCATAAAAACCTTAAATATGGTGCACGACATAAAAACCTTAAAGAGAATGAACTCTTATTTATTTAAAGCCAAGTGTATACAAATTAATACATGGTATTGTTACATAAATAAATAGGGATACTTCTCTCTCGTATCAGCCTCTAGTTCCCATGTAGCTTCTTCAAAATCTTGGCTTTGCCACAACACTTTGATAAGAGGCACCTCTTTATTTCAATTTCTTGACCTCTTTATCTAATATTTACATTGGAATTTCTAGCTATGTTTAGTCTGGCTCAACTTGTAGATCATCGTAAATTATAGCATGCTCTAAATCCCTAAAATACTTTCTCGTATTTGATATGTGAAAGCCATTGTGTATTCCAAAAGGATGAGGAGAAAGTGCAAGTATATATGCAAATTTACTTACCCATTGGATAATTTCAAACAGACCCACAAATCTTTGTGCTAACTTTACTCGCAAGCCAAATCTTGGTGCCCCCTTCATAGGGGAGACCTTCGAGAAGATGAAATCACCCACGTCAAACTCAAGGTCTCTACGCCTAGTATCACTATAACTCTTCTGGCAGCTCTGGAAAGTTATTGGTTTTTTGAGCAAGCTCCATGGCTTCTCATGTCTTCTTGATTCTGTATGAGTCATAGAGATTTTTTATTGCAGCCTCTTGCCAGCACAAAGGAGTGGTACACCTACATCCATATAGGGCCTCAAAGGATACCATGTCAATACTAGCATGATAACTATTATTATAGATGAATTCTATACGCGACAATGTTAACCCATAATCATATCCATTCTAAGGCACATGCCCGCAACATATCTTCTAATGTTTGAATGCTATGCTCTGATTGACCATTTGTCTGAGGGTGATATGTTATACTCAAAGAAAGTTGTGTGTCTAATGCTTTCATAAAATTATCATAATAGGGTGATGTAAATCTTTAATATCAATCAGACTCTACCTATTTTGGAATACCATGAAGACGTATTATATGCGTAATTTATAGTTCAGCAAGTTGATTTGGAATAACAGTTAAGATTATTGCAATAAAATGTGCCCAGTCGATCTACTATCACTTAAATACTTGGTGGTAAACTGATGATGAAGTCCATGGAAATGCTTTCCGATTTCCATTCATGGATAAGAAGGTGTTGTAATAATACCAATGGTCATTGATGTGAATCCTTTATCTGTTAACAAGTAAAGCAAGAGTTCACAAACTCGGCAACATCCTTCTTCATTCTGAGCCATCAAAAGTATGAATGAAGATTTCAATACATCTTTGTAATTCCAGGATGAATTGATAATCTTCAATAGTGTGCTTCTTGTATGATGTCTCTTCTTAACTCATGTGTGTTTGGTACACAAACTCTATGACGTCTATACAATAAACTTTCATGTATATGAAATCCATCAATTTAATTTCTTTATAGTTTTTCTCTTAAGTGATCATCTTCCTAACCTTTTACGTATTCTATCCCAAATGTCCAATCTATATCGATGAATAATAAGAGATGATTCTTCAGGACGTCTGTTGTCATACCCCGACTAACAGAAAGACACTCCAGAGTACTACTTAGATCATCCGTCTTTACCGAGCATCGACTTCTTCGTCAGGGTGTATACTTCTTCTTTTACGACCCGGCTACTACTCCGCACTGGACTTCTTCTACAGCGATTCTTCTCCAGGCACGACAGAGATATGTTCCGGTGACCTGCAGGTACGACAGAGATATGTTCCGATGACCTGATATCGCAACAACTCTACAGGTATGGCAGAGATACGTTCCGGTGACCTGAAAGTCGCAGACCCGTCCTCGAGCGTGGTCTTCTACCGGCAGCGGACATATGTTCTTATGGTGCAGCGTGTGAAGATGTGGTGTATGCTTTTTTTGTTACAAGCTGCAGCTTTCTCAGCTCCAGCTTGAGGGGGAGTGTTAGAGTTACTATATTTACATTTATGTTTGTAACCCTTCGGGTTCCGTAACACCCCGTGACCCTTCGAGTTCTGTAACCCTCTGTGACCCTTAGAGTTCCGTAACCCCCGTGACCCTTTGGGTTCCGTAACTCTTGTACTCTTTAGGGTTTTCTCTATATATAAGAGATCCTAGCTCTATGGAATAAACATCTCATTCGTCCCTCTTCTCAACTGGTGTTGTTGAGAACTCGGACTGCCTTGCGCGAGACCATCGATTCCATGAGCGACGCCGGAGGTCCAGCCCTCTCTCCTTGTCGGCGGAGAGAGGGCTGGCGGTGGCGACGGATTTAGGATATTAGGCTTTGGTGTAGGATCGTCGCTCTGGTATCATGTTTAGAAGAGGAACGAATGAGATGTTTATTCCATAGAGCTAGGATCTCTTATATAGAGAGAAAACCCTAGAAAGTACAAGAGTTACGGAACACAAAGGGTCACGGGGGTTACGGAACTCTAAGGGTCACAGAGGGTTACGGAACCCGAAGGGTCACGAGGTGTTACGGAACTCGAAGGGTTACAAACATAAATGTAAATATAGTAACTCTAACAACGTCTATACAATAAACTGTCATGTATATGAAATCCATCAATTTAATTTCTTTGTAGTTTTTCTCTTAAGTGATCATCTTCCTAACCTTTTAAGTATTCTATTCCAAATCTCCAATCTATATCGATGAGTAATAATTATTGTATGTGTATCACTACCAAAAGGTTGCCATTCACTTAATGCAGCTAGCCCTAAAATTGGATTGATGTCACCATGCCCTATGAATAAGGTCTTCTACTAAGGGTGTATGTTACAGCATTTCACTTACCTAGGTGATAAGAAATTATGCAATCATTGTTCTTTAATAATTCTAGCCATCGTCTTTCTCTCATGCTTAGTTCTTTTTGGTCAAATAGGTAATTTAAACTCTTATGATCGGTGAAGATCTCAAAGGTGATGCCCCATAAAGGTAGTGTCTCTATGTTTTCAAAGCAAAGATAAATACAACAAGTTCAACGTCATGAGTTGGATAATTATGCTCATGTGTCTTCAGTTGTCATGGTGCTTATACTACTACCTTTTCATGATGCATGAGCATGTGACAAATCCTTCCTTAGATGCATTGGTGTATATAGTAAAGCCCTCGGTACCAGAGGGTAAAATAAGGATAGGTGCAGTGGTTAAACATTCCTTCATTGTCTGAAAACCTGATTTCACAAGTATCAGATCATACAAACGGCACATCTTTCTGAGTTAACCCAGTCAGAGGCAAGGCTATTCGTGAAAAGCCTTTCACGAACCTTCTATAATACTCTTCTAGCCCCAGACAAGACTGTACTTCTATTACAGTCTTTGAGCACTCCCAACTAATCATTGCGCTAATCTTTGCAGTATCAACATAGATACCTGCCCTAGAAATGGCATGGCGTAGAAAGGATGCTTCGGTTTACCAAAAACCACACTTGTTATACTTGGCATATAACTTATTCTTCCTTAGTATCTCAAGTGTATGTCAGAGATGTTGTTTATGTTGTTGCTTGTTCTTAGAATAGATGAGTACATCATCAATAAACACCACCATAGAGTGATTTAAGAACTGGTGGAATACTCTATTCATAAGATCTGTAAAGGATGCTGGTGAATATGTCAGTCTAAAAGTTATGACTAAGAACTCATAATATCTGTATCTAGTACGAACAACTATTTTAGGAATATTCGTGTCTCTAATTCTTTATTGATGGTATCCAGATCTTAGATCAATCTTCGAATATATAAGAAAACCATGTAACTGATCAAAGAGTTCATCTATTCATGGCAAAGAATAATGGTTATTTATTATCTTTTTAGTTAACTATTGATGGTCAATGCATATTCATAATGAATCGTCTATATTTCGCACAAAAAACACAGGTACACCCCATGGTGAAGTAATATGATGAATGAATCCTTTACTCATAAGTTCCTATAGTTGTACTTTTAATTCACAGAAGTTGATGGCATACCATATGACAGAATAGAGGTTAACTGAGTATAGGTACAAGAGAGATTTCAAATTCAGTCTCTCGCACATGTGGTAACCCATGTAGTTCGTATAGAAAAACATCAGGGAGTTCACATACTATAGGCACATCTTCTATCATTCGCTATGTTTCTCTAGTGGTAGATACATAGGATAAATAGCCTTGGCACTCATGCAACAGTAATTGTTGTGCCTTTAGAGCAGAGATATATACCACTTCCTCATTAGAAGTCTTTCCACTGAACTCTATGGAGTTAGGAAGGCAGAAGGTTACTACCTTCTGGAAACAGTCAAAGCAAGCATTATACCTTTCCAACTAGTCCATCTCAAGGATTAGGTCAAAATCATCCATTTCAGTAAACATTATATAAGCAGGTAACTAGTGTCCTACAATATGTACCACATAGTCATCTAATAACTCTTGAATTATAAATACTTGATCTCTTGGTCTCTTAATCAGATAAGGATCTTGTACTTCTATCAAAATCTAACCCAAAGTGGGCAATAGATGTCGAACCACAAACGAATGTGAAACACCATAATTAAACAAGGCATGCATAGAAAGACCAATGATAATAACGGTACCTCATACAACAGTGTCTGGATTGTAAGCTTATTCTTCAGTGATGACATTAAGTTGGCTATTAGGAAAAGGTAAGCTAGAGCCTGCAATGCTCTGTAGCGTTTATTGTGTAGGATATGATTCTTATGGTCCATGACTTCTACCTTTTCTTCCTCTACGATTTGCTCCATTGCTCGGAGCGGATGCCACATTGTTAGTTGGGGTTGACTTGAATCTGGATCCTCTCAACTATGGATAGTATTTATTAAAGTAACCTTCTTGATGACAATAATAACGTGTATGTGTTCCTGTCCGAGCTGAAGACACTAGCACATAGGTACTAACTCCTATTGTTGAATCACGAGGGTATAATGAAGGTCTATAGAAACCTCCTCTTCATGACAGCTCCTAGTCCAAGGTCTGGGCGAGCTTATACTAGAGCCAGCTGGATAATAGAGGTGATCTCTGTGATTATAATTATCCTTGCATTTTAATGGTCTACCAGTAAAGTGGAAGTTTCTTTTTTGATGATTTCATCCCTTTCCATCTCAATACAATAGACGATGGTCATTGCTTCATCTATAGTGGTAGCTCTAAACCGGCAAGCTTCTCTATAAGATCTCCCTAAAGCTCGCTACAAGCTTCTCTATAAGATCTCCCTGAAGCTCGCTAGCAAATTTAGTAAGACACTCATGTGGTGAAGCTTCTAAATCTGAGGAGTAACTTAGTAGCTTGATAAAGTGAATATGATAATATTGCACAGTCTTGGAACTTTAGGTCATAGAAGCCAACTCCCTCCTCTTCAATATTCTCAAATGGGACGGATAGAAGTGAGCTCGGAACCTTTTTCAAAGGTATTCCATGGAACAAGATCTACTAATTCCCTAAAAATAGCTCTCGCCATCGTCTTGCATAGTATGCTAGAGAATAGTCAGCAAAATGCACCCAAGTGTCTGGTGGTACATGTATTATCCTCAACATCCTACTAACATTATCAAGCCATAATTTTGCCTCAACAAGTGCCTCTATGCCTTTGAATTGATGAATCTTTCCCTTTCGGTAGTTGTCAAGTAATTTTTGGTGTCTAAGAAGGACCTTCTCCATTGCTCCTTTAGCTGAGGTAGGACAAGACTCAACAAAAGGATGGTAACTAGATTCTTCCTCGGAAAGGTGAAAAGAATTCTCAACCTAGCATCCACAGGTTTGGATTCCTCGAGTCTCTCATCATGGCCATCGAGTCTTTACACTAATGCTTGTTGCATTTGCCCCGTCTCTTGGAGCATTACCATAAATCGCAACCATTTTCCTAGCCAAGTCCTGATCTGACATGATCCTGAGATGAATCAAGGTAATCGATTAGTCCATATTCTACCTATTATGATGTACATTAGAGATACTAACTTGTGAATGATAATATTTTTTTCAGTCAATTATTAAGATCAAAGGATATTAACATATAATTAGTTTCTGAATGCCGCTAATAACTATTAATTATTGAATAAGCTACTAGAGCAACTGGGCTCTGATACCAATCTGCCATGTTCCCCGTTTTTGGGTCGCTGGATCCTCCCAATTACTGGATCTAGTTACTCAGCAATAACTTTATCCAATAATAACATTCAATGTTCAGAAATAAATTGCAATAAAATGTTGCATATAGAGCATCTCACATTTTTATTCCGTTCATAAAATAGGGATTACATAGAAAATATGTTTCGTTGTTTTCTTATACATGTACACCAAGCTAAAGGAAAAGAACTCAAAAAAAACTACTAACTACCTTAGACTAAAAGCTACTATTATTAGCTGGATGACTGACTAAGATCCTTGTGAAGGCTCATCGATACATGTTAGGTTTTCAGAAATCATAGGATAAAAATTAACGAGTGCTAAGTAACAAAGAAGAGAAAAGTAAACAATTAGTGTATTTTAGCAAAACATATTTACCATAAAGTTTTATTTCTTCTCATTACATTAAGTCTTATTCCTTATGTTCCACCGCAAGGATTAGTCCATGAGTTTACCTCACCTCCGATGGACTCTAAGCTATGGACACTTTGGGAATGGAGTCTGTTTATATGGTGAGTTTATATCGCCGCACATCACCTCAACAAATCATCCAATACTCCAAACCCTCAGCTTGTCAAACAAATAAGTACACTACTTCAAGGATTCGGTAGCTTAAAACTATAGGATAACATTTAATCATATATACCAACAGCTTTAAAAATATGTTATCGTGATCAGCCGCTATTAAACCACACGTGCCTCCACATGACATGACCACATCTGCAGTTAGGCAATCTACCTAATGGCAATCGAGTACCATGCATTGCAAATAATTTATTATGTGCACTCAACATATCCAAACATCCATGTACCACCTAGATATGGCCTGCCAATATGGATGCTCTTCTGACAAACATACAGGTTGCGCGTCTGACTGTACTATCTACTTCAAGTCATCCTTATCAAAAATCATAATTGGGTCACTTTTAGCCTAAAATTTTCCCCTAGTACCACTATGGTATTGCATGTAAATCATAACCGCTATAATAAAGATTCATTACACCAACTCTATTTTAGAAATTATTTTAGAGTAAATCATGAAGCAAGTATGTGAACATTATGTACAATAAAGAACATAATAAACTATATATTTATTCAAATTTAACTTCGAAATCTAATAGAAAGAGGTGGGATTTTGTTACATGGTAGTGTTAATTTCTCAGTGGAGTCAATCTACCTCGACTTGTGTTCAACTAGGTGCTTATTAGCTCCTGAAGTTATTAAATTCTATTTACGGGTCAAGAACACGAAGAACGCACGAAGAACACGAAGAACATGAAGAATGAACGAAGAATGTGAAGAACATGAATTCTCTCAAAATTTGACAGAATATCCCCTTACATTGAGTGATATTTCAAGGAAAATTTCGATAGAGTTTCCCCTTATATCGGAAGATACTTCAAGGAAAATTTCGGTAGAGTTTCCCCTTATATCAGAAGATATGTATGGAAAATTTTGATAGAGTTTATCCTTATATATAAAGAAACTTGAAAGAAAATATGGTTCTTCAAAGAAATAGATCGAAACATGAACTAAAAAGATCTGCCTACATCCTTCTCAAAGTTGTCGACGAAAGGAGCGCTCCATCTTCCTTCTCATCTTCTTCCTGACAGCACTTCGCTAGCACTTCTTCCTGGCCTCCCTCTCCTTCTCTTAGCCTCTCAACCTTAGCCCTAGGGTGGTGGTGGAATAGAAGTTGTAGAGATTCAAGGGGTAGGTGGGGGTATTTATATACCTATGGGATGCCTACGTGTCATCCCACTCGACGCCCAGTCAGTAGGACATACTGATCATTATTCGCCTAGTATGCAACACAATCCCAGTTAGCCACCCCGTCATCGCTAAAATCATGGGTTATCCATTTCATGGTTTTTCCCAAGCTTATCACGAAGCCCTGGTTTTGTAATGATGCTTCATTACTGCTAATCATGATTAATTAGTATTGATCGTAATTAATTAGTCTTAACTACGATTAATACTTATTAGTTTACGATTAATATTTATTAATCATGATTAGTCTTTTAACCATCATCAATCTCCTTAATCATGAGTAATTAGTATTAATGACAATGATTAAGGGTTAATGACAACTTAACAGACTTCATCCTCTTTTACTTCTGAAGTTCATAACCATTCAGAACTGTCTCTGATTCAGATGAATTAAGTTCCATTGGGTTCATCTCATCAGGTCGGATATAATATCCGTGTTAGGATCCGTAGAGGTTGATTTTTTTAATGGCTTTATAGATTGGGGTTGGATTTTGATCCGTCTAGGGATGGATTCTACTCCAATGATGCTTTCGATGGTGATTCTTAACTTGGATTGTCATGTGCAATCAATTTATTTTACTACTATTGTAGGTGTCCTTACGTTGAAGGATTCTCCAGCTTATGCAGATCGCTCGACAAGGATGCCTCTAAGGGTTACAAAGTTGAGTCTCCTATTTAAGGGTCTTCTCGACTGGACATGCCTTGATGCCTTTTTGGGGGTTCTTTTTAAATTTTTTGAGAGGGGTGAACTTTAGGAGGTTATGCTCATCCTTCCTTTCTTTTCTGAACACATGAAGCTGATTTCTTATTTTTGCTCCACGACGGAACATGTCCTGAAAAACTTTGAAGAGTGTTTTGTTCTGTAACTTTACTTTCAAATGATGAATTAGCATTGAAGCTTTTTAAAAAAAAAGTATATTAAGTGTGTCGTGAAGCGTAGTATGTAATTTGAATTTGGAAGTAGATCATGGTTTTTCTTCTTTTATTTTTCATCAAATTTCAAAACTATATTATAAACATATTATTTATTATGTGTCATTTATGTATTATAATATATTCTAACATTTTTATTCAAATATAGTTATCATTGAAAATCAAAGGTCGAGTAATGTGGAAATTTATGTTGGGGTTGTAGTAGATGTGGGTAGATTTTTAAACAATTTACACACTAGTATTTGAACTCATCTACTGATGAATCTCCATTTCATCACCTTTATTCTTTCAATTGGCCTTTGAACCATAGATAAATGCATGTAAATAGAATTATTTTGCATAAAATAACACAAATATTTATTATGTAAATATTGTACAAAATAATGTATTTAAAGCTAAAATAAAAGAATAAAGAAAAGAAAAAGAATTGAAATATCAAAGGTATTGAATGACCCTAAACCCCGAGACCTAGGCATCATGAAGACCGGATCGACAAGGAATAAAGTAGGGGGAGATAAGGGCCAATAAATACAAGAATCCCTCATTCATAAATGTCCAATAAATCAGTTTTGAGACTTATTTTATTCTTTATTATTTATGCCCCAAATCGATAAAAATTGAACATGAAAGTTGTAGATAAAATGCATAGAAAAATACAAAATTTATTTCACATAAAATAATGCAAATTGTGTTTTCTACACTCAAAATAAAAATCCAAAATCCAAACTTCAAAAACTTGTATCTACGCCATATGAATTCAAAATTCATCAAAATCACTTTAATTGTATATAACTTTTAATAAGCTATTTAATGAAAGTGGTTTCATTTAATTTGGAGTTAAGATGCAAAAGTTAGGTTTTGGACCCATATTGTACAATATATATGAATAAAATATTCAATCTTGCTTATTCTTTATATTCTTTAATATTTTATATTTTTACAAAGTTTGTAAATAATATTTATAACATATGTACATAATTAGAATAAAAACCATTAAAATACACTAAAACAAATAATTGTACAAAAATACATAGATGAATTACCTATATATACATATATAATAAATGTCTATAATTAATTAAGTGTACATATTATATCAGAAAAATAAAATAAAATTATATTTTTTAGATATAATTAAGTTGTAATTGTATAAATTCTGTGTATAAAATAATAAAATCTAAAATACAAAATAAAAATAAAAAACATAACACATAGGTAAATATACCTATAAAACTACATGTAGAAAGTAAAATACAATAAATAAACATATAAAAATAAATAAAAATCAGATTAAAATACTACATAAAATAATAAAAAATCATGTTTTAAAAAATAATAATAAAATTGTTTAATATTTCTTTTTGAATTATTTCCATTTTTATTTTCGATTTTTGTCATCTTCTGGCCGATGTGTCACAATCAAGAGTCAGGGCGGGTTGACCCAGGTCAACTCCCTTGTCTCCTTGATTCTACGATCGTCAGAGTGATTGACCCGACTTCCTTGATTTTTCCCCACTTCTTCTTTCATTTTTTCGCATCGATTCCTTCTTGACTTTTGTCCATCGATCCTTGGACTCTCATGCCTACATCCTATCTCGATCCGAGGGTTGTTGAATCGAGCGTTCTGCCCATGCCAACATCGCCCTGTATATAATTTCGCCTCTGCCTTCCTTCAATTTTTTATTACTCTTAAACCCTCAAAACACTAATCGTAGCCGTGCTTGAGACTCCTAGTGACTGTGGGAGCTTCACCAAGGGTCCAACGAGAAGGAGGGGGTCTGAATCAAGGTCGATCCAAGTGTCGTCGGACCTCTACCGCATCACTTCAGCTCCCAGACACCCCAGGCCAGTGAGCTTTTCTTTTTGTGCATTTTTTTATTCTTGAGCTTAACAGTAAAGTAGGTTAGGTTTTAGTTTGATTCAATTTTGCTTTTTATTCAATAAAAACAAATATTCATACTTCGCTGGAGCTTCTGCTTCGACCATTGTTTCATCATGCCTCGACTGTATTCCGTTGCACTTATTGCCTCCATCCTCTTTCTTGTCGCTTCTCTATGCCTTGCACCATCTCAATCCTCTTGATCCTCCATGGATCAGGAGATCAGGTCTCCTTCCTCTGCCCTTCGATGGAGACCTTTGCCCGACCTCACTTTCACTTCATCTCGCCTAGACTAGACCCCCGGAACCCCATATTTTGTGCCTATGAGCTTCCTGTATGTTCTGGAGGATTGGAGACCCCTCCTAGGTCGATTTTGCCCAAGAAAGAAGGTCTTGGAGCTCTTGTGCTTCTCCGACCTTCGTGGACCTCGTCAGAGTTCCTAGGACCATACTAAAGCTTCCAGCAGACGCACGTTGACCCGATGACCGTTTTGAGCCATCAAGGACAACCAGACTTCGTCGGAGGAGGGAGGAGGAGGAGATCAAAGTTCGCCAGTGTTGTTGTTCTTTCATGTTCTTCAGGAAGAGCAGCAACCGTCAGATCAAACCTTGGCTCCAGTTTTGATCGTAGCTATCCACTCGCTGCTAGTTTCGCCCTTCGATGAAGTCTCAGATCTGATCCTGGCTGTTGATCGGTGAAGCGTCATCAGCCATCGTCTGCCCGCCATGTGGATAAGTGGATCCATCTACGTTGTTGGATCGCGCCAAGGGGGTAATTTTTCCATATACCCCCTACTTTTTGTAATTTCATTTTAATATTTAAACTTTTATCTGTAATGTAAAAGTTTGTGGATATTTTGCATTTATCCCCCTATACTTTCCATATTCAAACTTAGGTCTAATCCACGTCACCTCATGTGCCCCTATGCGTGAGGGGAATGGGAATTTTGTACCTAAGCCCTCTGGTTTTGTATATTTCTCTTGAATCCATATTTTTGCAATATTAGTGTAATATTTTCTGGATAATTTGCATATGGTCCTCCAAGATTTGTATTAATTATAAAAATAACCCTTAGGGTATATATTATTGGGGATATTTGGAAAAAATATATTTTGAGCCATGTACTTCTTTAAGGTGTTCAAAACTGGTACCAGAACTTTATATATTTATAAAAATACCCTTGTTAGGCTATATTTTCTTTTTGATTTTATTTTTTTGTTAAAATACATCTTTTATCCTAAAAATTCGGAGAATAATAGGATAAATACCTTATATATTGTTCTATCATATATATATTAAGGTATCTTTTTCCTATATTTTTATTTATTAGAAATAAAAAGCAAAGCTATTTTTCCGTGTCTAAATTAGAAAAATTTTAAAAATAGAAAATATTTTGAAAAAATCCAAAAAAAATATTTGTTTATTATGATATTTAGAACCTATAAACCAAAAATCCCTAAAAATAATAAAAGAAAAATACTAAAAATTAGAAAGCTCTAAAATCTTGCAAAAATTATAAAAAAATCTCTAAAAATCCAAAAATATTGATTTATGTTTCTAAATTTTATTTATTATAGTTACTAAATATTAAAATTAGTTTTGAAAAATTTTAGCACCTTTAGGTATTTTTAATTTCCAAAAAAACAGCCTACTAATATTAGTCATTGTTTTACCATATTAATTTATTTAAAAATCCAAAAAATAGTAAAAATTATAAGAAAAATATCAAAAACAGAAAAATATCTAAAAACACAAAAATATTTTCTCCTAATGTTTGGGTATTTATAGCTATATTATCTGTATTATCTATATATATCTACTTATATTATAATTATTTATAAAGGAAAAGAACAAAAAAATTAAAATCAGAAATTTTAAAAATTATAAAATCAAAATCCATAAAAATACTATAAAATCAAATTTTAAAAAAATAAATAAATAAAACCCACAAAAAATTCAAAAATCTCCATAAAACCCCAAAAACCTTTGTTGTCTCTTTTAGCCAATTTGTGTTGTCTATCCCCCGTTCTCCCTGCATTCGACACCCTATACATACTTCCACTATACATCTATATATAGGGTTATAATAAATTTTGACCCTCGTTTTGATTGTTTATTTAATCGATTGTGCGGGTTGATTGTTGATTGACATAGGATCTCGTGAGCGGTGGTCGCCTCAGCGACAGTCTGTCTTCTCTTTTCAGTGAGGATAATTTTTAGACCCTTGCAGATCCTTTGTCATCATCTATCGATATCTCAATAGCAGTACGAATACATATTGTTCCACAACACTGACTCCTCCTGACTATTGCACGTAAGATGTGTTGGATTGTTACAAAATAACGACCTTCAATGGTCATGAATACAAAGAAAATGGCCATTAGTAATATGATTTCAATATCACAACTCTATTATAATTGGAGAGATGTTACCGAATCTTTGGTCAAATATTTGGGAGAGTACAGGTCAGTGGAAACCGTATACATGGGTGTACTTCCAATGTGAAAGATGCAACAAAGCAGTGATCTCTACGGGTGCGTTTGGTTGGGGGGTTACCCCCCACTTTGGGTGGGTTACCCCCCAAAACCCATATTCCCAACCCATTAGTGGGGCCCACTCTCTTTCCAACCAAAAAAATATATATTATACCATCATATCATCTTAAATTCATAAAATACTCAACTTCTACTCACTATTCCAAACTTCAATACAATCACATCACAACAACCACCCACTTTTTCAAATTTCAATACAATCATACCATAATAACTATCAACTTTTTCAAATTCCAATACAATCACATCACACAAACCCTCCCAACCCTTAACCCACCAACCAAACACACAAACACAAAACTGAGTTATCCACCCCTGAATAACCCACGAACCAAACGCACCCTACAACACCGATCGGATCTTTCAAGTCCCATCGACATCAACTCGATCTTGATTATAGGTATGTCTTTAATCCCATCTCGATGCGTCTAAGCTCATCTTCGTGTGCCTCGAGTTGCCTCCATGTTTTTTTCTCGCACATCTAATCCTTTCTACTCGTCACCGCAATCAAAATCCTCGTTGCTCGTGTGTATTTTCGTGGTATTAAAAAAGTTAATGCTATACAGTCAACATTTTTTGCGCATCATATTACGCCCTCCCATTTGATGCAATTTACTAGGCTTTCTGCTTTTGAGTTTGTTTGGACATTTAATTTCTCCTATTATGCTTTTTGTTTCCAAAAAATGTGAAGTCAATATCTCTTTTATTTCTTGCCTTTGTTTATTTCTTTTAGTGCTAAGTTCATGTCTTATTGTTATCGTTTGTAGGGTGTTCACGGAGCCGGTACCCGACCCGTTCGTTGTTGACCCGTCCTGCCCTATTATTACTGGGTTACGGGTCAATCCGACCCATTCCAACGGGTACCCGTTTCTAATGGGCACCCGATTCATTTGAATGGGTAACGAGTATCCACGGGTACCCACGGGTATCTCTTCCAAGAAAAATGATCTCTACATCATCTATTTATTTACATTTATTGGAAGGGCAAGTTAGTTATAAAATCAGTCATCATATTCTTATATTATTTGATAGTTTCAAGAAATGCCGAAATTGTGATAGAAATTACACATGAAATAAAAAATATATATTAGATTATATACGTACCTAATTAAGAGGAGATTAATTATACATTAGACCATATGTTAATTGTAGGATTATTCAATTGAAATATTATTGTTGATTTCTAGGGTAAATTTATTTATATCTATAGAGGTACCACATCCGTTTATTCATAATTTATTGCAAGATTGATCGATTGAAACACTGTAAAATTATTTTTATCTGTGAATGTATAGCCTCGTGTTTGATTTATCACTGTATCAACTTATTCATAATTTTTTGCAAAAAGACTCAATTGGAACATTTTTAGTGAGTTCTACGATGGAATTATTCGTGCCCTCGGATGCCTTGGACCGGATCAAGAGAAATCTCAATCGAGACTCCACCGTCACTCTGATTGCAATTATTAAAGTTTAAATAAGATATATAATTATAGAAATCAAGAATTCTATAATCGAAATCGAATTCGTGATGAAGTTGATTTGATCGTAATGCATTTACTTTATTTAATATATTATGTTGTTGAAGTTGTATTATTAATTAACAGAGTATACAATTAATCGCATTAGTTTATAATTATATTATTTCGATTAAATAAAGCAACGCACGATGAATGTCGCATTAGTTTTTAGTATATTAAATAATTATATTATTATATTATTTCCGACTAAATAAACTATCATAGGATGTATGATACAGTTATTATAATGTGTATTATATTAAGTTGTCTTAGTTATATTATTTTCGATTAAGTCATAATGTATGATCTATTATATTATCTAATCTATTATATTATGTCACATTGTATTGGCTTTAATACTAGTTTGATAAACAAATCTCATATGTTCATGTTATTTACTATATTATAAATTGGTATTTTAATACTAATTTGATGTAATCTTATCGTTATATATAAATTATAAAGTAATTAACGTGAAGACATCATCGAGTCGAGCCAACCAGAGTTCCCGCGGGTTCAGGATATACCTGACTCAATTTTGAAATTTTGGAGAATTGGAGGGTTCGAACTCGGTCCGTATATAAATCGAGTTCGGTCGGGTTCGGACTTTTACATGTTGAGTCAAGGTCGGATTCAAGATGACCCTACCCAATGATCCACTCTATACATTTATATACATATCAAAATGATAACGGATATTTTTATTTGCACTTAAATTTAAGATAACATATTTATATATCTCTAATTGTGGTATCAAATCCGGTTGATTTCACATCCGCGTTCGTTTTTAGTTTATGATCTTACGTTTTCAAATTTATTGATATATGTATTCATAACCGTATTTTTCTCATAAAATAGATATCAATAATGCAATAACTATATTTGTACCATATTTATCTTTTTGCATTCTTTTGAATCAATGGGTAAGTGAAAACTTCCCTAATCCACATGGAGTTTTTGAATGGGGCATGGGTCAAGACATAACGGGTACCCGACCTGATATTTCCAAACAGGTACCCCTGAGTTTAGGGTTGGATTTCATGCCATATTTAGTCGGTAGCCCTTTTATTTGGATTATTTCCTCTTTTTCTGATCAAGAATCCAAAGGAAAAATTTTCTGTTGTGAATATTGTTCTCGTTTTTTTTTTGTTTTTGGCATTTTTTTCAATCGTACTCAATCAATAGCATTCTCTTTTATATTTTTGTATTTATTCACTTTGGATAAGTTGATAGGTTTAATCTTAGCTACCTTGTTTTATTTTTACGTTGTTGTTAATATTAAATTTTTACCAAAAGTTTTCTTTGGGCATTGGATCCTTTAGGTTAATTTTTTGTCATGTTTTCTTAATCAGACGTAATAGCCATTTATATATGAAATAACTTTCTCTCTAGGTGTGTGTGTATATAAGGGTTTGTCTTGTTTTTTGATTGAAAATAGTATTAATATATCTTGGCTAGAAACTCTACCTCTTTATCCATACAGGTTTACTTCCCTTTTTTTTGAACCATAACCTTGTTTCTAACAAATATATATTTATTTTTAATCATCAATGTAATTGCATTTAATTATAATCATTTGATAATTTCATTATTGCAAAATTATGTAATTATCACCAAGAACTAATAGTTTTTTTAAAGTTATCTTAATATCTTCTAAGTTTTTCTACGATAATTTTTTACCATCTTGAAATTCATTATCTTGTAACTCTAAAAAATCAAAATGTACCTCCTCTTTTTATCCACCTTCATTCGCTTCTCATATCTTTCTTCTTCTATTTCTTATCTTTTTTCTTAATTAAAGTCAGAAAATAACCGCAAAATTAGTCGCAGTAGAGCTCGTGAAATTTGAGCATCTTAACCGTACAAACTACGAGATGTGGAGACATAGAACTCGCTATGGCGTTATGCATGATAATATCCATTTCATGATCCATAAGCTCACTCTCGAATTGGTTGAGAACCATGTTGTCAAACAAATTAGGACATGTGAGCAATGACAAAAAATGGATAACTGGGCGAGAAGTTTCATGTTAATTCATATGGAGGATAATTTGATTCATATTTTCGAAATCCAATGAAAGAACCGTCGAATCCCTTTCTTAATATATCATTTTTAATGTAGTATGAAAATCCTACAAACAAATAAAAAACACAAAAATAATTACTCAATTACTTTCAATGTGGCAATTATTTATTTTATTTTGGTATATCCCAAGGTCGAACTCAGAGAAGTAATATGAAGATGTAGAATTAATTTTCAAACAACTTTGCGTATTAAGTTTTCATATATGGTTTTTTTATATGTTTTTAGGATTTTTCAAAATTTTATGGATTTTTAATTGTAATTAATTGAATTAAATATAATGAATTATTTTAAAAAAAATATGCAAGAAATAAATGCTATGCAATTATTTAAAAATGATAATGAATGCAATGGTGGTGTAAGAACATAAATCAACTAAGCAGTATGCATGTCAATTCAATTCCCGAGCTCCAAGAGTAATCGATTTCATAGAATTAATCGATTATTCTCAATTTAAATTCCTGAGAGATAACCGCCCCCCTCCTCATTTTGCACAAAGTTTTTAGCAATAAATTCAATAACAAATAATAAATGTTCTCAAATAATTCCTCAAATTTATCGACATTCAATGATATCTCAAAATGAATAACTAAATGTCTCAGATGTAGACAACTAAATATGCTTCAAATCGACAACAAGAACACAAAATTCGGACAAGGAAGGCTCGGGATATCAACGAAATAAGTCAAGAGGCATACATGTAAATAAAATAAATAAATAATGTCTCAAAAATGACCTTCTTGGGGCTCTCTTGCAAATTTTAACAGTGAGTGGGGGCTCTTATCCCCATGCGAGGGTATTTTCGTGAATATCCAAAAGGCATGAGTGTAGCTCTATAATTTGCCCAATGGGTATGCGTGGAGCATGTGAGAGGACTTCTGCATGAATTTCCAAAAGTAGCGAGGGGACAAGTGAAAGACTCGCCCAGGTCGTGTATGTAGAGTGACCGAGGCTTGGTTCATGTGGTGATCCTCCACGTAACTTCCTTTGTTGGATTTGACACTTTAAGGGTCCGTTTGGTTGCAGGGTTGGACAGGGTTGGGTTGGGCAGGGGTACCCCTGTGAATAGTAAACTGTGAGGAGGAGAACCCTGTTTGGTTGCAAGGCCAACCCGGGTTGGGCCAAGCCAACCCTGCCCAACCCTGCAACCAAACGAGCCCTAAGGCTCTTGAATCAGGTCTCTTTGATGAACGGTGGAGATTAAGGGCACAACTTTTGATCAGACGGTGTCTGTAGCACCTAGAGATGTTCATCTCCAACTCTCTCTTCTCTAGTCTAATATAGAAGAGGAAAATCCATATAAACTCCGTTGTCAAAATCAATGCTTCTCCGGTGGTAGACACATGATCAGAGGTCGACAGGGCAGTTGCTCGATGGTGAAAACTTGCAAGTTAAAAGAAGACTCGAGGTTGTTCCTCGTTCTTGTCGTTAGAGCACAAAAGAAGGGGGAATATGGGGGGATCTCCTTGTGTAGAGGGAGGAAGAGGAGCAATGCTCAGATGGCGCGTCCATCGGAGGTGGGAGGTCGCGAATAGAGGAACAGAAGCGTGGTGGTACACTCGATGGTGGGGTTGCCTATTGATGAAAGTCTATTTCATCACTTTTATTCTTTCCTTTTGATCTTTAATGTATGTCTAAATGCATGTAAATAAGTTATTTTGCATAAAATAACAGCTATTATTTATTATGTAAATATTGTATAAAATATTGTATTTAAATCCAAAATAAAAGAATAAAGAAAAAGAAAAGAAAAATAAATGAAATACCCAAGGTATTGAATGATCCTAAACCCTGAGACCTAGACAACATGATGACTTGGTTGGCAAGGAATAGAAGATGGGAGAGATAGGGGCCAAAGATACAATAGAACCCTCATTTATTTTGCCCAATAATTGAGTTTTGGGATCCATTTTATTCTTTATTATTTATACGCCAAATCAATAAACTTTGTACATGAAAATTGTAGATAAATATACATAGAAAAATATGAAATTTATTTCACATAAAAATAAGGGTTTTTATCAGTTGTGCCCCTCTAAGATATTGCAATATCAGTTATGCCCCTCTCTTTTTTGGAATATCAGTTGTGTCCCCGACTTCTTGTTGTTATATCACTTATGCCATTCGGGTTAGTCGTCATCCATCCCCAACACAAACAGATGTTAACTTTAAGGATACAAAGTAATTAAATCAAAAAAATAGGTTAGAAACGTCCTCCCCCCGCTCTTCCTCATCCTTGTCCTCCCCTACCTCCGCCCCATGCTCCTCCTCCGACATCACCCCTCCTCCCACTCCGCGGCCACCTCCGCCCTTGCTCCTCCTCCTCCGCAAGATCCTCAACAAGCCCCACATCATCCCACCCACGCCCATTCCTCCATCTACCTCTTCGTTGACTACGCCCTGAGCGCAACATGTGGGAATCCTTGACGTAACCAAGCACCTCGAGACGACCAAGATGTAACTCGAGGAGGCAAATCATGAGATCATATCTCTGCAAGATACAATCAAAAGCTCCTCCCCATTCCCCCTCCTCTGTGTCCGAGCGGAGGTTCCTCAGCTCCTTCGTCTCCGGGCAGGTTGAGCTCTTCTTATGCATTTCTAGGTAGTTTTTCTTTCCTGCATTTCAGTTATGTCATTAGTTTAACTTTTGATTCACTCCAGTAGCATAGGATTCGATTCTCGTAGTTCATCTAAGCTCTACTTCGGCGAGCCTCCCATCGTTCATTCGTTGTGCTTCAACCCACCAACCACCTCTATTCTGTACCCTCGCTTTTCCTTCACCCGAGGCACTTCCACTCCTCCCGATCTTGCTCAGATCAGGAGAAACGTTCTCCTCCTTCATCGCATCATCGGAGAACACTGCCCCGATCCGCCTCTGCTCCATTCCACTCGCTAAAGCCTCTGGAGGCTTCTTTTTTGTGTCATCGTTCTAACCATGCATGTATTGAAGAGAAAGAGCTCCATATGAGGGTTGTCAGGGGTAGGGAAGAAGCTCCAAGTGGTCTTGGGCTCCTGGCCACCTTCGTCGCATTCTATATCATTTTGGAGGGCCCAAACGATGTGGATCCAACTAGGATCATTTTGGATCATTTAGCATTAGTCACGAGGCCTAGAGACGCCAGATTAAGCCGATCGAAGTTTGCCTGGGCAAACCTTCTTCGTTGTTCGTCCAGGTGGTCCTTCTGTCGTCCGATCAAGCATGCCCTCCATGTGGGCCAGTTGTTGTTTGATCGTCCTCCGCGCCAACCGTTTGATGAAGAGCTCGATCTTATCATGCTTGCTCGTCGCCGAATCGTCATCGCCTCTCTCGGGTGCGATGCGTGTCCAAGTGGAAGCTCACAGTCATTGGATCGCCTAGCAGGTTTTTGTACTCTAACCCTCATGATTTGTGTCTTTTAATTTTATTACAAACACTTCCATATGTCATGTATTATTTTTGTAATATTACATTTTGGATCCTGTACTTTTCATATTCGCACTTAGGTCCAGTCCTCGTCACCTCACGTGTCGGTGCACATGAGGGGACTGGTTATTTTGCACTTGGACCTTTGGTACGTTTTGTATTTCTTTTTAGTCCATGTTTTTACATTATTAGTGTAATATTTTGTGTGGCATTTGCATCTGCCCCCCCCCCCCAACTTCGTATTAACTGCAGAAATACACCTCTGAGTATAAACTATAGGGAATATTTGGGAAAATCGCATTTTGAGCCTTGAATTTCTCTAGGATGTTGATTTAGCCGGAAACAGGCGGTCTTAAGTTCAACACAAAGCGTGAACTCAGTCGGTGTGATGACCACACTAAATCCGGACTAAAGTCAACAATGAACCCACAATCAAATATCAATCAATGAAAAATAAGTGTGGAGTCAAATTTATTTTTAACTCTGCACAAAAGATGTAAAGGGCAAGTATGCAGAGAGTTCGAACACAGGGAGCAAACAGTGTAGTCCAAGCAAATGAATGCACGAGTGTGTGAGTGTGTGGAGTGTCTACACTAAGCAAGCAAGCAACTACAATTTTTGTGGGTTTTTAATTTTAAAAATTTTTTTTTTATTTAATTTTTAATTTTGTATTTTGCTTTTTGATTTTCTGATTTTTAGATTTTATATTTTATATTATTTTTTTTTTTCAATATTGGAAAGTAAATGCAATATAGTAAAAGGCAAGGTAGAATATTTATAAAAATGCACAAAAATACTCAAAAATTCAGAAATAAAATGTTTTTGGTATTTTTAGGGTTTTTTACTGTTTTTATGATTTTTGGGGATTTTTCTAGGTGTTTTTGGGATTTTTAAAAGCTGAAATAAGAGAAAACAGTGCAAACAGGGCTGGCTGTGAGTAAAATGTAATTTATAAATAGCAACCAGTAGCAAAAATATTTCACACTATTTTTCTGATAAAGGGAATAAAATAAATGACAAACAGAAGCTGAGTTTGTAATTTTTTGATTTTTCTATGATTTTTTATATTTTTTTGAAGTTTTTAAGTGTTTTTCAATTTTTAGTGTTTTTCTTTTGAGATTTTTAGTGGTTTTTGGACTGACACTAAAAGATAATAAAATAGACACTACGTGATTTTTTTGGAATTTTTAGAGGTGTTTTGATATTTTTTTGGTATTTTCTAAGGTAGACAGTAGGAAAAAGACATGTTTTTGATTTTTTATAAATAATGAAAAGTGGTAAAATTGAAAACTAAAAATAGGGCGTCAAAATATAGGACAACAGGAACTTAACCCTATTTTTGTGGAATTTTTGGGGTTAAAATGATATTTTAATTAATTAGAACAAGACCCCAATCATCAAACAGTGCTGGCAAGGGCATACATGCAAATAGTAAAACATCCAGGGGCTTGTACGCAATTTTTCCACAAAATATTACTCTGAAACTTGCATTTCAAGGATTAAACACAAATATCCAAACCCGCAAGGGTGTATGTGCAATTTACCCACAGGACGCGTGACTTGCACGCGCCTGGGAGGGGTATTTTTGCAATATTACAAAGCTCAGGGGGGTTCAATGCAATTTGTCCAAAATATTACAACTTAACAGAAATGTTCAAGGACTAAAACGAAATAAATAAACCCCAGGGAGGTCCCTGCAAAATACCCAGTCCCCTCACGCGCACGGGCACGTGAGGTGACGTGGATTGGACCTGAATGCAATTAAGAAAACTACCAGGGTCTAAGTGCAAATATTACAGAAATATTTAAACTACGGTTTAGAGTTTATGGACTAAATAAAAATTACAAAATGCGCGGGGGTATTTCGCAAAATTACCCTCGACGCGCGATCGAACGGCGGAGAAGAAGCCACTTAGACACGTGGCGCGCTGGTGACGGCCGATGACGCTTCACGTGCGGACGTCTGAGATCAGATCTCAGCTACGATCTGACGGTGGATGGGCGCGATGATCTGACGGTCCACGTTATATCTGGAGCGGGCTTTTGATCGAACGGTGGGAAGACAACGAGGAAGAACAGGGACGCTCGCCGGCGAGGCGAACTTCCCAGCTCCCGATCTCGGGTCTCCGGCTTCAGCGTGGGCTCAAAATCGACCAGAAGACTCCTGGGAGGTCCGGCTATGTGCTGGGAGGCTCAGGTTCGTCGGAGATGCTTCGATGTGCTGGCGCGAAGGCGGCGGAGCTCGGAGCTCCAGGTATCTCCGGCGAGAGCTGCAAAATGCCCTCCAGGTACGTTGACTGCGCTTTGACCTGCAAAACAAGGTGAGAGGGTCCAGGGCAAGTTGCCTGGACCCCGCGGTGGCGAAGAAATGACGCGGAACGAAGGATGGGAACTCGGCCGGAGTTGCGCTCCGGCGAGGTTGGTGGATCGAGCGCGATAGGCGATGGAGCTTCTATTTTTTTGGGGGTTTTCGAAGTCTAAGCTAACAGGAATACAAGGCGATAAAGAAATGGCGGAGTGGAAGCCCTCGATGGCCTGAGCCAGAGGAAGAAGTTTACCTCGACGCCGGCGGTTGGCGGAGGTGCTGGAGTCGTCCTCGACCTCGGACGCCCTGGCTGAGAGGCTCGCGGCGAAGCTGTCACCTCCGGCGAGGCCTGGAGCGCAAGAGAGGCGGAGAGGGGTGGACCAAGGGGACTCAACCGAGGAAAGGAAGAGGGGGGTTCGTATTTGAAGTGTGGCGAGGGCGTGACTTCGAGGGGAGATCACGGGTGGCGGAAGAAGATCTGGGTGGATTTGAGGAGATGGCGATGGAGGTGATGGATCGAGGAGGAGATTTCGTGAAGGAGGCGGCCGCAGAGGATGAGCGGCGTGGCCTCGAAAAAGGCGCGAAGACAGGGGGAAGACGTTGCGCGCTACGGGTTGGGAGGAAGAAGACAGACTGTTGACCCGCTGGTCAACAGTCGCTGGCTCCTGGTTGGTCCACGTGGACCAACCAGGAAAAAGAGAATAAAAATGTTTTATTAATTCATTTAAAAATAGAAATAAGTCGAATTAAATTAAAGTTATAAAATGAAAATTATTTGTTATTTTATGTAGTATTTTATCATGATTTTTATTTATTTTTATGATACATATTTCTACAAGTTTACTTTTTAGCCTTATATAGGTATATTACCTATGTATTTTAATACTTTTATTTTTATTTTGTATTTTTAGTTTATTTATTTGTGTTTATTATTTTCTAAAATTACAAGATACTTTTATATACATAAAGATATTTTTATTTTATTTTTCTGATGTGTCTTGTATATTTAATAAAATACAAGTATATTTTACATAGGTATGTATATAGGTAAAGTACCTGTGTATTGGATATCTACAATTATTTTTATTTGTATTTTAATTGTGTTTTTATTCTCCTTTTAATGTACATAATTATTATAAGTATTATTTACAACATTATAAAAATATAAAATTGAATAAATAATGAATAAATAATAAATTGAATATTTTATTCAGTATAAGTGTACAATGAGGGTCCAAAACTCAACTTTCAAACCGTAGCTCCGCCAAATGCGAAACCACCACCATTGGGTAGATTATTTTATTCTATATACAATTAAAGGTGAGTACACTGCATTTGGAGTTGTCGTTTGTGAGATACGGGTCTGGGAAGTTGGGATTTTGGATTCTTATTCAGACCATATCTTTTCATCTGTACATTATTTTTCTGTGAAATCAATTTTGTATTTTTCTTTATTAATTTATCTACAACTTTCATGTACAGAGTTTCTTTATTTGGTGTATAAAAAGTGGAACCAAAAATAGGTCCCAAAATGAAGAAAGAATGAATAAAAAAAATATAGGTATTTACACTGTATTTCTGACCTTATCTCCCCCTACTTTATTCCTTGTCGACCTATTCATCAAGATGCCTAGGTCTCGGGGGTTTTGGGTCATAAAATATTTACAATATTTTATTCTTTTTCTTTTCTTTATTTATTCTATAATTTTGGCCTTAATTACAGTGATTTATACACAATCTGAATGCACATGCATGGATGCTAAGATGATGGTTTTAATGCTATTTACAGGCATTTGCTAGGGTTTTAGGTGCCAAAATGATAGAATAAAGATGATGAAATGTGGATTCATCATCCCCCTATACTTTACCTTTGCTAGTCCCTAGCAAACACTTATGCAATAAGTGCAAAAAGAAAAGAAAAGAAAAAGAAGAAGTTGGATTAAGTTTAATTATCGAACTGGTCTTCGCAGAATCAAAGTTTGGAGCTTAAGTCGGACCTTTGGAATTTTAGTGCGGTCGGAACCTTAATGAGAACCAAGTTTGAAATCCAACAGTCCTTGAGTATCTCAAAACTCTGTCCAAGTCTCCTCAATAGCCAGATCAGAAGTACATCAACTCATACGCAAACTCTTACGACTATGAATCTGACTCGTACAGTGTAAGTGATATGTAGCTCCCCACCTCAGAAGTGACAAAGAAACAACCTCCCCTAACCTGGTAACTCTAATGCCTCAGTCTAGCAACTCTTTCCTCGAGAAGCGGGGTATTCCCTTCTAAGTTCAAGTGCAACCGGCTCAAGAAGAGGGGGAAGAAGTATAGACTTTTGGAAGCTCAGCCAGTGTAGCTAAGTCTCCCGCTGCAAGCTTCATGAGATGTAACATGGATACCATAAGCTTTTGCTTTATTGGACTATATACACTCCGGTGGGGTTATTAAATTTTCAATCCGACCCACCACTTTTTTGGAGTTCTTTTTGCATTTTTTTTTCTTTTTTTTCAATTGCATCTGTACAACATATCTACATGGTGCAGCATAGACCTGAAGTACCTCAAACCCAGTTCCTATAAGGTTCCTGTTATTAGGTATATTTTAAGGTCCAATCAAGCTCCAATCTCCAGATTTTACTTAGACTTGTTCAACTATCAAACTCAATCCGAAAAATGCGAATGCTATGCAATGCAATGCAGAAAATATTTTTGTGATGCAATTTTCAAGGATTTTGAACTTTTTATGGATTTTTGGAAAGATGATGATGATGCGTATGCAGATGCAATTTTTTTGTATTTTTCAAAAAGATTTTTCAAATGTTTTTGGGATTTTAGTTTTGCAAATGTTTTTGGGATTTTTGAAAACAAAAAGTTTTGGCTGAAAACTAGGTTAAAATATGTACATGGGAGTGCTTCTTATATATACAAGAAGTGGATTTCAAGAATTTACAGGGCAAGTGATCAATTTTATACATATATATATATATAGTGGATTTTGGTGTGATGTGTATATTCCTCAAATTTATTTGAAAACAATTTACACAATTTTTGAAAACTATAGGCCAAAATAATTTTTTCACAAACATTTTACACATATTTGAAAATCATTTTGCAAAGGCTCTTCAAACAGTATATATAGGTTTTTCAAATCATTTTTGCAACCATTTTTCAAACCATTTGCAAATCATTTTTCAAACATTTTATTTCACACAAAGAAAAGAAATTTTTACAAACCACACATTTTTACACAGGTTGAAAATATTTTCAAAATAGTTTTCAATAAATGTTCACAAAGATTTTCAAACATTTTGCAAAAACATTTTCACCTGATTTATTAATCAGTATATACAAAAAGAATTTGAGGAATAACCACATCTTTTTATTAAGGATTTTTAATGAATTTGTTAAAGAATTATTAGCCATATTTATAAGGAAAATACGAAAGTACGAGTTATGGCTAAAGTATATACACAGTATATACGACCCCCCTATACTTAGCTTGAGCTATGTCCTCATAGATCGGAGAGAAAAGAGAAGACATAACTCGTACTAAGTATAGACAAGTCTAAAGAATAAAGGAATAAATAGATGAATCAACGAATCAGAAGTTGACCGTCCCCCCTATACTTAGGATCAATTAATCCTAAGTATAGCAGACTGTACACAAAGCAGGGAGGGTCAAGGGTGGGAATGAACAGATCGTACTCGGATTGTCTCCCCCTATACTTAGGGTAAGATATCCCTACGTATAGACAAGAAGAGGAGACAATGGAGAGGATCAAAAAGAATAGAGAAACTCGGGGTGCACACCCCCCTATACTTAGGACAAAGTACGTCCTAAGTAAGGAAAACTGTCTACAAGGGTGGCACCTTTTTGATGAAAGAATGATATGGACAGATGATCTGTACAACGGAAGATAAAAATGATCACCATGTACGAGATGCAGATGATATGAGTCAAAGAACACATCTCATACCAGAAGAATGGGGGCAACGTCCATGGTCGGCCGATCATGATCTCGATATAGCTTTAGGCGTTGACCATTGACGCGGAAGGTGGATGAAGATGACGGTTCGGATATATCAATACTGCCATTGTCATGTACCTTCCTAACCACATACGGACCTTTCCACTTGCTCTGCAACTTCCCTGGAAATAATTTCAGCCTGGAATCAAACAACCATACTTTCTGATCTGGCTCAAACTGTTTATGGCTGATATGCGAATCGTGCCATGTCTTCACTTTTTCTTTGTACTGTAGGCTGTTGGAAAAGGCTGTGTCTCTTAGTTCCTCCAGGGCTGCCAATTCTGCTCGTCTCTGATCTCCTACACTCTCGGGATCCAAAAGTAACTCAGTAACTGCCCAAAAAGATTTGTGCTTGATTTCCACTGGCAAATGGCACGGCTTGCCATAGACGAGACGAAAAGGAGATGTCCCCAATGGATTTTTGAAAGAAGTCCGATAGGCCCACAAGACCGAGTCCAAAAGCTGTGACCAATCCTTTCGGTCTGGGCGGACAACTTTCTGCAAGATCGTCTTTATCTCCCGATTCGATACTTCAGCAAGACCATTAGTCTGAGGGTGATAAGGAGTGGCAACCCGATGGTCAATACCGAACTCGTCAGCAAGGGCCCTAACTTTGTCATTGATGAAATGAGACCCCCCGTCAGAAATCAAAACTCTAGGTACCCCGAACCGTGAAATGATATTTTTCCTCAAGAATTTGCAAACGGTTTTAGCATCTGCGGCTCGGGCGGGGATGGCCTCAACCCATCGACTGACATAATCCACAGCGAGCAAAATATGCTCGAATCCCTGACTCTTAGGAAATGGGCCCATGAAATCAATCCCCCATGCATCAAAAACCTCACAGAAGTGAATGGGTTGCATGGGCATCATGTCTCTCTGTCCGCAGGTTCCCATTTTCTGACAGTCAGTACATCCCTTCACGAATTCATCAGAATCCTTGAAGAGAGTAGGCCACCATAGGCCGGATTGAAGCACCTTCTGTGCTGTCCTTTTTCCTGAATGATGTCCTCCTGCCTCAAGCTTGTGGCAGTATGTGAGGACGCTATGCTGCTCTTCTTGAGGAATGCACCTTCTCCAGATACTATCCCCTCCTTCATGATAAAGGATAGGATCCTCCCAATGGTAAAACTTGGCCTTAGCTAGGAAGGTCTCAAGTTTCTGCCTGGGCCAACCCTGAGGGACTGTCTTGGCAACAAGATAGTTTACAAAGTCGGCATACCATGGGAGTGAGGTGACAGCTAAGATCGCCTCATCTGGAAACGTTTCTGATATAGGTGCGTTGGGCTCAGATTCCTCAAGATTCTCCAATCTGGAGAGATGATCCGCCACCACATTCTTGACTCCAGGCTTGTCCTTAATTTCAATATCAAATTCCTGGAGTAGAAGGATCCATCTGGTAAGGCGTGCTTTGGCATCCTTCTTGGCCATTAAATACCGGATGGCGGTATGATCGGTGTAAACAGTTACTCTAGATCCGAGAATGTAAGATCGATACTTATCAAGAGCGAAGACTACGGCCAGCATTTCTTTTTCAGTCACAGTGTAATTCCTTTGAGCGGCATCTAAGGTCCGGCTGGCGTAGTGAATGGCAAACGGTAATCCATCCCTCCTCTGTCCAAGCACAGCCCCAACGGCAAAATCTGAAGCGTCCGTCATGATCTCGAATGGGAGAGACCAATCGGGTGGCTGAAGGACAGGAGCTGAAATAACCATCTTTTTGAGAGTCTCAAATGATTCAAGACACTTATCATTGACAATAAACTCGGTGTCTTTGGTCAGCAAGTCGGTTAACGGTCGGGCAATTCGACTGAAGTCCTGAATAAACCGTCGGTAGAAACCGACATGCCCCAGAAAAGACCGTAACTGACGCAAATTGGACGGCGGATTGAGTTTTCTGATGATATCCACCTTGGCAGGATCGACCTCCATGCCCCTGTTGGAGACGACATGCCCAAGGACCGTCCCTTGAGTCATCATGAAATGACTCTTCTCCCAGGATAATACAAGATTGACCTCTATGCAGCGCTTCAGCACACGATCTAGGCAGTCAAGACAAGCATCAAACCCGTCGCCATAGACCGAGAAGTCATCCATGAAGACCTCTAAACAGTTACCCACCATGTCCGAGAAAATGGACAACATGCACCTTTGGAATGTCGCCGGAGCGTTGCATAGACCAAAGGGCATCCGTCTGAAAGCATAAGTCCCAAACGGACAGGTGAAAGTCGTCTTCTCCTGGTCTTCGGGCGCAATGGCCACTTGATTATATCCAGAGTACCCATCAAGAAAACAGTAATGGCTCTTCCCGGCTAACCGCTCGATAATCTGATCAAGGAAGGGTAGCGGGAAGTGATCCTTCTTGGTGGCCTCATTTAATCGTCTGTAGTCCACACAGACCCTCCAAGAAGTTGGTACTCTGGTAGCGACCTCCTCTCCGAACTCGTTGACAACTGTTGTGATACCCGTCTTCTTGGGTACCACATGCAACGGACTTACCCATTTTGAGTCGGAGATGGGATAGATGAAATCAGCGCTCCACCACTTTGAGATTTCTTTCATGACAACCTCTCGAAGATTCGGGTTCAGCCGTCGCTGGAACTCACGCGATGGCTTAGCGTCATCCTCGAGATAGATGTGGTGGGAGCACAGCTTCGGGCTCAGCCCTTTGAGGTCAGCTATATTCCATCCGATTGCCTTGCGATTTCTTTCAAGAACCTCCATCAGACGAGATTCTTGTTCTCCAGTCAAATCTGCTGAGATAATGACTGGGTGCATATCTGGCTCACCTGCAAGGAATCTATACTTCATTGACTGCGGCAGAGGTTTTCTTTCAGGGCAACTGGGAGGTGGCAGATCTGGCTTCTGATATGTCTGGGTGAATGCTACCAGGTCTGCATGAGAGAACTCTCGCTCGGCATGAATTTCTGACGAAAGGCGGCTGACTGAATTATCAATGTATTGTACGGGCTCGCACTCTGTCACGGTTGTTGGCTCAGAATGAGTCAGACAAGACAACGGATCATCGAAATAGGCCCATTCAATGTCTGAATACGAGGGATCAGAAATAGAAGAACATGAATTGAAATCATCGGCACCATTCGTCACGATGCTGTCAGCCTCAGGTGTATCCGTATCCAGGAATGTGCTCTCCCGACTTTCGATTGCCATGAGCTTGAGGTACAATGATTCGGTAGGCAAGGCGAGAGTCGGTGCTACAGGGTCTTTCCAGTTAGATTCATCATCAGTCATTTCAAAATCACGAACCTGGTGGACGTCTAGCTCTTCCTCTGTCATTGATGCGGCTTCGCTTGACTGCTCGGAGCATTCTAACTCTCTGGCTCTGGTCTCCTCGATCGTCTCTATTTGTATGGTCTCGCCCTCTACGCGAAAACACACCTTCCCGCAATCATGGTCGGTCACCGCCTTGGCTGTGGCCAAGAATGGGCGTCCGAGTATGATGGGGGCATCGGTTACCGACTCATGGATCTCCATGTCCAACACAACGAAGTCCACGGGGAATTTCAGGCCCTGAATGGTAACGACCACGTCTTTCAACAACCCCTTCGGCCTCTTTATCGACCTATCAGCAAACTGAAGGACTGTTCTGCTTCGATGAAGAGTGCCGAACTCAAATTGCTTGAGTAAGGCTGCCGGGAGAAGATTGATTGAAGAGCCGCTGTCTAATAGAGTACGATCAAAATGTTGCTCTTGAATCTCGCATCTGACATAGGGAGCTCCCGCATCTGGTCTCTTGGCTGGCAACTTGTTCTGAATGGTGCAGCAAGTATCATGCGTGAGCATATGGATCTGATCTCTGTGCCTCCGCTTTCTTCTGACAGTAGTTGTTTCTTTCAAGTTCTTCTTGAAGAAAGGGATATGCTTAAAAGCTTCTCGTAGAGTCAGCTGAATGTGAAATCTGTCAATCATCTGATTGCCGAACTCTACCTCCTGGTTCTTTTTTGGATTTTCTTTTTTATTCCCCTTCGCCCGGCGAAGTGCTTCTGGGAAGGGGATAGTAGGGGCCTCCTCAGATGGAGGACTAGAAATAGGTTCCTGTGCCTGTGAAGAAGGGGACTCCATACCAACATCATCATTCAATACATATGGATCCGTAATTTGAACAGAAACCTTTTCTTTATTCATATTTTTGTTGTTTTTGTTTTGATCACAGTCCAAAGATACAAAACGTGGTGACACCACAGCTGGAGTTTCAACAAAAGGAGATGTGGTGGCCTCAGTACCACCACTGGCACCTGTCTCTGCGGCATCAGCACCGCTTTCATGTTCTGCATCAAAAATGGTGGCATCAGCACCACCGTCTTCATCTGGTATCACGACGGCATCAGCACCGCCGTTCTGAACTTCATCATTGGTGGCATCAGCACCACCTTCTTCTACATCATCATTAGCGGCATCAGTACCGCTGCTCTGCTCTTCTGGCGCTCCTGGTTCTGCATCTGATTGTCGCTCAGAAGAGACGCCGCCGGCGGGTATCCTACCGCTCCTAGTAGTAACAAAATCAGCATCATAATAGATATTATTCACATCATTCTCATAGTCACTAGGAGGGGTAACCTCTGAAAACTCTACCTGCTCAGGCTTTCTTTTGAAATTATTAGGGTTTGGTTCGATCTGAGCGGGTATGGCGGCTTTGCCTTTGATTATCTCCCTCATTTCCTGCCGGAATTCATCCATTTCTTGCCTGAAGGAGGCTTGCTGTTCAGAAAGCAAGCGGGCAAGATCATCAAGAGCGGGGTTCTCAAAGGAATGGGGCTGAGAACCGGATGAGTTTCCCTGCTGGAAACGAGGCTGCTGCTGCTGGTACTGGGGAGGCTGGTTCTGAAAATGCTGAGGCGGCTGACGCTGCCTCCACTGCTGTCCTTGATAGTTGGGACGAGGACCACTGTGATATTGCTGCGGTTGGGCATACTGGGGCTGCTGGTGTTGCTGCTGTGGCTGGCTGTTCTGGTATCCTTGGGCAGGGTTCTGCTGTTGGGAAGAGGATCCACCGTTGCCCCAACGGAATCCGGGGTGATCCCGGCGAATAGCTGGCTGGGGGTATCGGTCATACCAAATCCCGTTGACTTCCATCAACGGTTCCTGCTCAAAGGAGGGTGGAGGTAGAACTGCCAGTGGTTGCTCCGGCTGATAGACCACCATCTGCGTGTCCGAAGATGGCGGTTGCTCTGGATGGTACTGCAGTAAGGGAACCGGCTCCGCCTGGATATGGTTTACCTGTCGGTATGAGGCAGAGGCCTGGTTGGGGTTGCTGCCGCGGGAGGCAACCTGTGACCTAGGAGGCTGTTGGGAGTGCGATTGGGCCTCCTGAATGCACAACATTTGAGTTTTGAGGTCACTCATGGTTTTGGCAATCTGGTCCATCTGGGCCATGCCTTGATTTTGTTTCTTCTCAAGGATCTCCATGCGGTCCAGCTTTTCACTGATGATGCCCATATCGGCTGCGGCTGATTCGGCTTGGGCTGCGGCTACCGACACTGTGTTGGGACCGGCATCGATGCGAGCGATCCTCTGAAATGATCCCGCTCCTTGCGGGGGCTTCTGCTGTGTATAGACTCGGGCCTGGGTCATCACTGTGGAGTTTTCTGCCATGCCTTCGTAGATGGCCCAGACGTCGTCCTCTCCCTTGGAGAAATAAGACCCACCGCAAGAGGCGTTCACTAGCCCCTGCAGCTCCGGTGTCAGCCCGCAAAAGAAACTCTGAACGAGATTGGGCTTGGAGATATCATGGTGGGGACACCGGTCGATGAGCTCTCTGAATCGATCCCAGGCTTCATGGAACTGTTCATTTGGGATCATGACGAAGTTGCTTATCATTGCTCGAGCTGCGTTGGTCCGGCCGAGAGGATAGTACTTCTTCAGGAATGCGGCCCGGAGATCTGCCCATGTGTCGACGAAACGCCCAAGATGTTTGAGCCAATAGGCGGCTCTGTCAACCAAAGAGAATGGAAAGGCGATCATCTTGATTGTGTCCTCGGTTATCAACCGATCATGGATGGTGCTGCAAATCATCTCGAATTCTTGGAGGTGGAGGTGCGGCTCTTCGGTCGGCAACCCATGGAACTTGGGTAGCATCTGAATTGTGTTGTGCCGAAGCTCGAAGTCTCCATGGATAGGTGGGAGTCGAATCCATCGGTGAGTGAGGGATGAAGCTGGGTTATGCAATTCCCTCATGATGGTCTGTGGCGGTCTCTCGCCGCCTGGATTGTCTCCTCCTGCATCGGGTTCTCCTCCTCCTCCACCTTCTCCGCCAGCACGGTCTTCTCTCATCTGCGCTATCTCTCGCATGAGATCACCCATAAATGTTCCCTGGTCTCGGATCTGTCTCTGCATTGTTTCCAGGGATGCTAACAACGAATTGTTGATGGCTGCCTGATCAAATACGAATGGAGGGTGCTCATGATCATCTTCATGCTCGCCTCTGTCCGACATGACTGGATCTTCTGTAAAAGCAAAAGAGGCCATCTCAGGTGCTGTAGAATGATCTGAACTCTGTGATGCACTGAATTCTGAAACAATTGGACTGATAGAAGGAGAGTGGGAAGAATGGTCGAGGGGGAACAGGGCGGATGTATACTCAGGCTCGGAGAGCGGACTCTCCGAGGTAGTCCTAGATGAATAAGGAGGAGTGCGGGATAGCGGTGCCGACAGAGTCGGCCTAAGAGATCTCCGTCCCATCATCTTGATTATTGAGAAGAGTAGAGGGAATGTAGAAGAAGAGGAATGAAATGAGATGCAACAAAATTGCGCACGATTGTGCGGTGTTTTTGATCTTGACCTAGATAAATCTAGCAATCAAACACAAAGCAAGGGTAAGTTCACCAACTCAACACATGAAGCCGTGAAGGTTCGGCTTTTATCTTTTCAATTTTTAACTTGATTCAGATATTTATCTTTGAACGAGTCCTTAGAACGCTACGCCTATAGGAGAGAGAGTACTGCCGGAAAAGTATCCCGTACTTGTCCTCCTCCTGTGTAACCTGTAGCTTGTGCAATTGAGGTCCTTGTAACCCTTCCTGGATCCCTACTCAGCCAAAGAATAAGAGAGGAAGCCAATAGGCGAAACCAATACTTCGGAACTTGCTCGCAACGGAATCACCCGTGAGCGTGCAAGAACCTACTCGGACGCAAGACGATGAGACAGACACCCCCGTGAAGGCGTGGCCTATGCTCGATACTTCGGACAAGGTCGATGCTCTCACAATAGAGAGTCACCAATGTTGACCAAGCCCTACTCGTCTACGTACGATAGAAGCGCCAATACTTCGGTAATCCAGGCGATACACAAGGCAGCCACAAGCTGGGTTTTTGGCTCTAATCCTTACGAAGCGCTCACCTCACTTGGAAGGAGACCTTCCCATGCAACCTGAATACAAGTGAGGGTATTACTCACCCCAAGCAATGAATCCAATTACCTTTTTTATTTTGGTCAAGTTTTCTTTAGCAGTCCCTTTTTTAATTTTTTTTTGGTGTTATCGCTTCTTTTGAGTCAATTCAAATAAGCGCCTAACGGTTTTGTATTTTCTTTTTGGTCCTACTTTGTTCCAAAAACAGAGGGAGAAAAGAGTCGGAAAAGCCGTGCAAGTCGGCACAAAGATGGAAATCTCACCTTTGTGTCTAAATGATGCGTGCAAAGTTAGAAGACTTACAGCGAATCCCAGCTCTCTCCATGCGGGATGCAAAGCAGAAATTTTTAAACCTATACTATATGCCGATATGCACACGGAAATCGTCCTAGATTAGGCAACTGCTATCGTGAAGAACCACAAGTCAACTAGCAACTCCTAATCCGAGTGTCCGGTCTTGGCTCACCCCTCCTCTGCCCAACACATTTGGAGTAGGAGAAAGCGCTTGTTCGGGTGTGAGCTTGCGGCGCGTGGATATGGAAGCTACTCGCTAACTGTTTAATTAGTCTAAGTCCAAAACGTATCTATAGGAGCATGCAAAGATAATTAAGTGTTTGGACCTATTCTACTCGAGTCAAGCAGGACCTAGATCTAGGAGCTCAATCCACAAAAGAAAATGAAAAATAAACACAAAACCGGAAAATGACAAGCGATGAAAACTCGTCAAAAACCGCGGTGAGCCCCCAAGTGAACAAACACTTGGAAATTGAGCCCGGTAGTGTCCAAGTCCAAAGTGCCTGTATTATTACAATTTAATGGTCTCTCTCTCTCACAAAAATAAATGCAAGCTAGTCTACCACTCAATCTCACTCCTCCTGCTCTCTACTGCCGGCTTGGCTAAAGAATAGCCGGCTCCGCGTCCCAAGGTTGCTTCGGGTCACCTAGGCGATCCGCCTCGCTCCGCGGTCCCTCGCAAGAAGACAAGAAAAAGAATGGTCAGAAAGCTCAATCAAAATATACTAAGAGTGTAAGAGAGGTAAATGCAGCTATGGTAAACAATCAACACACAATCAATAAAGAAATGAACTACTCGCTGTTGCTCCCCGGCAACGGCGCCATTTGATTTAGCCGGAAACAGGCGGTCTTAAGTTCAACACAAAGCGTGAACTCAGTCGGTGTGATGACCACACTAAATCCGGACTAAAGTCAACAATGAACCCACAATCAAATATCAATCAATGAAAAATAAGTGTGGAGTCAAATTTATTTTTAACTCTGCACAAAAGATGTAAAGGGCAAGTATGCAGAGAGTTCGAACACAGGGAGCAAACAGTGTAGTCCAAGCAAATGAATGCACGAGTGTGTGAGTGTGTGGAGTGTCTACACTAAGCAAGCAAGCAACTACAATTTTTGTGGGTTTTTAATTTTAAAATTTTTTTTTATTTAATTTTTAATTTTGTATTTTGCTTTTTGATTTTCTGATTTTTAGATTTTATATTTTATATTATTTTTTTTTTCAATATTGGAAAGTAAATGCAATATAGTAAAAGGCAAGGTAGAATATTTATAAAAATGCACAAAAATACTCAAAAATTCAGAAATAAAATGTTTTTGGTATTTTTAGGGTTTTTTACTGTTTTTATGATTTTTGGGGATTTTTCTAGGTGTTTTTGGGATTTTTAAAAGCTGAAATAAGAGAAAACAGTGCAAACAGGGCTGGCTGTGAGTAAAATGTAATTTATAAATAGCAACCAGTAGCAAAAATATTTCACACTATTTTTCTGATAAAGGGAATAAAATAAATGACAAACAGAAGCTGAGTTTGTAATTTTTTGATTTTTCTATGATTTTTTATATTTTTTTGAAGTTTTTAAGTGTTTTTCAATTTTTAGTGTTTTTCTTTTGAGATTTTTAGTGGTTTTTGGACTGACACTAAAAGATAATAAAATAGACACTACGTGATTTTTTTGGAATTTTTAGAGGTGTTTTGATATTTTTTTGGTATTTTCTAAGGTAGACAGTAGGAAAAAGACATGTTTTTGATTTTTTATAAATAATGAAAAGTGGTAAAATTGAAAACTAAAAATAGGGCGTCAAAATATAGGACAACAGGAACTTAACCCTATTTTTGTGGAATTTTTGGGGTTAAAATGATATTTTAATTAATTAGAACAAGACCCCAATCATCAAACAGTGCTGGCAAGGGCATACATGCAAATAGTAAAACATCCAGGGGCTTGTACGCAATTTTTCCACAAAATATTACTCTGAAACTTGCATTTCAAGGATTAAACACAAATATCCAAACCCGCAAGGGTGTATGTGCAATTTACCCACAGGACGCGTGACTTGCACGCGCCTGGGAGGGGTATTTTTGCAATATTACAAAGCTCAGGGGGGTTCAATGCAATTTGTCCAAAATATTACAACTTAACAGAAATGTTCAAGGACTAAAACGAAATAAATAAACCCCAGGGAGGTCCCTGCAAAATACCCAGTCCCCTCACGCGCACGGGCACGTGAGGTGACGTGGATTGGACCTGAATGCAATTAAGAAAACTACCAGGGTCTAAGTGCAAATATTACAGAAATATTTAAACTACGGTTTAGAGTTTATGGACTAAATAAAAATTACAAAATGCGCGGGGGTATTTCGCAAAATTACCCTCGACGCGCGATCGAACGGCGGAGAAGAAGCCACTTAGACACGTGGCGCGCTGGTGACGGCCGATGACGCTTCACGTGCGGACGTCTGAGATCAGATCTCAGCTACGATCTGACGGTGGATGGGCGCGATGATCTGACGGTCCACGTTATATCTGGAGCGGGCTTTTGATCGAACGGTGGGAAGACAACGAGGAAGAACAGGGACGCTCGCCGGCGAGGCGAACTTCCCAGCTCCCGATCTCGGGTCTCCGGCTTCAGCGTGGGCTCAAAATCGACCAGAAGACTCCTGGGAGGTCCGGCTATGTGCTGGGAGGCTCAGGTTCTTCGGAGATGCTTCGATGTGCTGGCGCGAAGGCGGCGGAGCTCGGAGCTCCAGGTATCTCCGGCGAGAGCTGCAAAATGCCCTCCAGGTACGTTGACTGCGCTTTGACCTGCAAAACAAGGTGAGAGGGTCCAGGGCAAGTTGCCTGGACCCCGCGGTGGCGAAGAAATGACGCGGAACGAAGGATGGGAACTCGGCCGGAGTTGCGCTCCGGCGAGGTTGGTGGATCGAGCGCGATAGGCGATGGAGCTTCTATTTTTTTGGGGGTTTTCGAAGTCTAAGCTAACAGGAATACAAGGCGATAAAGAAATGGCGGAGTGGAAGCCCTCGATGGCCTGAGCCAGAGGAAGAAGTTTACCTCGACGCCGGCGGTTGGCGGAGGTGCTGGAGTCGTCCTCGACCTCGGACGCCCTGGCTGAGAGGCTCGCGGCGAAGCTGTCACCTCCGGCGAGGCCTGGAGCGCAAGAGAGGCGGAGAGGGGTGGACCAAGGGGACTCAACCGAGGAAAGGAAGAGGGGGGTTCGTATTTGAAGTGTGGCGAGGGCGTGACTTCGAGGGGAGATCACGGGTGGCGGAAGAAGATCTGGGTGGATTTGAGGAGATGGCGATGGAGGTGATGGATCGAGGAGGAGATTTCGTGAAGGAGGCGGCCGCAGAGGATGAGCGGCGTGGCCTCGAAAAAGGCGCGAAGACAGGGGGAAGACGTTGCGCGCTACGGGTTGGGAGGAAGAAGACAGACTGTTGACCCGCTGGTCAACAGTCGCTGGCTCCTGGTTGGTCCACGTGGACCAACCAGGAAAAAGAGAATAAAAATGTTTTATTAATTCATTTAAAAATAGAAATAAGTCGAATTAAATTAAAGTTATAAAATGAAAATTATTTGTTATTTTATGTAGTATTTTATCATGATTTTTATTTATTTTTATGATACATATTTCTACAAGTTTACTTTTTAGCCTTATATAGGTATATTACCTATGTATTTTAATACTTTTATTTTTATTTTGTATTTTTAGTTTATTTATTTGTGTTTATTATTTTCTAAAATTACAAGATACTTTTATATACATAAAGATATTTTTATTTTATTTTTCTGATGTGTCTTGTATATTTAATAAAATACAAGTATATTTTACATAGGTATGTATATAGGTAAAGTACCTGTGTATTGGATATCTACAATTATTTTTATTTGTATTTTAATTGTGTTTTTATTCTCCTTTTAATGTACATAATTATTATAAGTATTATTTACAACATTATAAAAATATAAAATTGAATAAATAATGAATAAATAATAAATTGAATATTTTGTTCAGTATAAGTGTACAATGAGGGTCCAAAACTCAACTTTCAAACCGTAGCTCCGCCAAATGCGAAACCACCACCATTGGGTAGATTATTTTATTCTATATACAATTAAAGGTGAGTACACTGCATTTGGAGTTGTCGTTTGTGAGATACGGGTCTGGGAAGTTGGGATTTTGGATTCTTATTCAGACCATATCTTTTCATCTGTACATTATTTTTCTGTGAAATCAATTTTGTATTTTTCTTTATTAATTTATCTACAACTTTCATGTACAGAGTTTCTTTATTTGGTGTATAAAAAGTGGAACCAAAAATAGGTCCCAAAATGAAGAAAGAATGAATAAAAAAAAATATAGGTATTTACACTGTATTTCTGACCTTATCTCCCCCTACTTTATTCCTTGTCGACCTATTCATCAAGATGCCTAGGTCTCGGGGGTTTTGGGTCATAAAATATTTACAATATTTTATTCTTTTTCTTTTCTTTATTTATTCTATAATTTTGGCCTTAATTACAGTGATTTATACACAATCTGAATGCACATGCATGGATGCTAAGATGATGGTTTTAATGCTATTTACAGGCATTTGCTAGGGTTTTAGGTGCCAAAATGATAGAATAAAGATGATGAAATGTGGATTCATCAGATGTTCATAAATAGTACCAGAACTTTATGTATTTATAAAAATACCCATGTCATGCTACATTTTTGTAGATTTTATTTTTGTTAAAAATAGCTCCCGTGCCATAAAAATTTGTAGAAAAATAAGATAAGTACCTTATCTATTATTATACCACATATATTTTTATTAAGGTATTTTATCCTATATTCTATTTATTAAAATAGAAAACAGAGCTATTTCCCCTAACTTGCTTAGAAAAATACAAAAAATATAAAATATTTTGAAAACATCCACAAAAATTACATTCTATTTATTTCCCTATTTTTAACCTATAGACCAAAAATCCCTAAGAATAATAAACTAAAAATTAGAAAGCTCTAAAATCCTCATAAAATTATAAAAAAATCTCAAAAATCACAAAAGTATTTGTTTCTATTTCTGTATTTTGTTTATTATATCTGCTACATATTAAAAATAGTTTTGGGAATTTTGGGATTTTAGCTATTTTTAAATTCTAAAAAATCGACCTATTTATTTCAGTCATTGTTTTAACTTCTTAATTCATTAAGAAATACTAAAAAATTAGTAAAAAAATTATAATAAAAACACCAAAATAGAACAAAATATAAAAAGATAAAAACTATTTTATTTTGTGATTTTGAGCATTTATAACTATATCTATAAATATATAATCCATATTATATATATCTATTTACTTATATTATTACTTATAATTATTGTATTACCAAAAATATTTTTTGATTTTTTTAGAAAATAAAGAAGAACTATAACTTAGGGTATTTTCCTAGCTTTCATTTTATATTTTTATTATCTATATACATTATCTATATTTCTATTGTAATTAATTAAAAAGAAAATTAAAAATTAAAAATTATAAATAAAATAAAAGGTGTAAAATTAATAAATATAATAAAAATATATAATAAAAATATAAAAATGTATATAATTAAAAACCCACAAAAAATCAATAATCCTGAAAAGCCCAAAACACTTGTTGTCTTTTTAGTCAATTTTGGTTGTCTATTCCCCGTTCTCCATGTGTTCGACACACTATACATACTTCCACTATATATTTATATATATGGTTATAATATATTTTGACCCCATTTTGATTGTTTATCTCATTGCTTGTGTGGGTTGATTGTTGATCGACCACAGATTTAGTGAGTGATCGCTCATCGACATTCTATCTTCGCTCCTTAGTGATGATACTTTAGAACCTCGCAAGATCCATATTATCAAATGGCGTCGTTACCGGAGAGCAATGCGAAAGATAGATTTTTGGGTCAAGTTGTCTTTTTTATTATTTTTCTTCATTTATTTTCTCTTTATTTGATCTAATTATTTCATTACGTTAATATATTATCTTCCATTTTTCTTGCGAGGGACCTCGAGGCGACGATGATCGCGTAGGTGGTTGGAGCACCCAAGCTACGAGGAGAGTATTTATTCCATCAGCTAGCTACTTGGAGAGAGCGAGCGAGAGACATAGAGGAGGTCCATTAGCATAATGCCTTTATTTTTATTTTTATTTTTTAAGAGATTTTTATTTCATTTTGCAAAATTAATTTGTAATGATATAGATGGACTTGGACTTGTACATTCTGGTCTAATTTCCAAGTGATTGTTCACTTGGGGGCTCATCGGATTTTCCTGAGTTTTGATCACCTTTATTTTCTTTGTTTTCAGTATTTTGAATTGTCTGCCTTATTTCCATTTATTTTGTGGAATGAACTCTTAGTTTTGTAGGTTTGTTTGCTTTGTAATCTAAAGTCAAACACCTGATATCTTGCATATACCTATAGATTATACATTTGTACTTAGATCAAAGCTTAATTGTTGAATACTTGAACTTGAAACCACACGCCGTGAGAGGTCTCTATACAACGCTTGCAGGACCCACTATGATGGGCACCGAGGAACCTCCAAGACCAGACCCTTAGGTTTCTTGTCTCGTATTTAGCATTTGGTTCTTCCCATTAATAGAAATTCATGATTAGGGTGATTTCTTCGTGTGCATATTGGCATATAGATTGGGTTTATAAATTCATGTCTTGCATCCCGTATGGAGAGAGAGGCAGGAAGTGCGATAAGTCTTATATTTTTGCACGCATCATTTTATACGAGGGCATATTTTCGTCCTTGTATCCATTTGCATTTGTTTACATCTATCTCCATCTATTTTTGGATCACATAGGAATTAAAGAAAAACCAAAAATCGTTATGTGACTGATTTAGAAAATACTCAAAAAAAGGTGAAAATCGAAAACTAAAACAAGGGGACTGCTAATTGAACATTGACCTAAATAAAATCTATAATGAACATCATTATTTGGGGTTCACAAAGCCCACATTATATTCAGGTACATTCTAGACTGAGTGAGGTTTGTGTCTACCTCAACTACCACCTGGGACCGACGAAGTATTGACGCTTTTATCGTACATGATTGAGTAGGGCCTCATCGATGACGGCGTTCTTGTCTTGTGTGGAGCATCCGACTTGGTCTGAAGTATTGAGCCTAGGCCACGTCCTCACGGGTGTGTCTGTCTCATCAGTTTGCGTCCGAGTACCTCACTTGTGAGGGAAGTAGTGGTTTCACCTATAGGATTCCTCTCTCTTTTCTTTAGCTGAGTAGCCACCCAAGACCAGTATTGAGGATCTCAAAAAGTGCAGATCATATGATACAAAGGACGTAGAACAAGTACGAGGATAATTTCCTGGCAATATACGCTCTCCTCTAGGGATAGACTTTAAGGACTCGTGATAATATTTTGCCTTAATCAACAACTCTAAAATTGAAAATATAAAGATAATTGAACTCTTACTGCTTCACATTGAGTTGAGGTGGTGACAATTTTATTTGGTATATGTTTGTTTAGAAAGTTTCAAAGATCAAAGTCCCGTGTACTTGCGCAATTTTGTCATTTTTATTTTCTCATTTCCTCTTTGACCCCCACTCATAGTGAGCCTTCTACTATTTTACACTCCATTTGTTTCTTGTTCATCACTGTATTCTTCTTCCAATTCGATCTTCTCTTTTCCCTCAAGATGACGACTCGAGGATGACTTAGTCGGAACTCCACCAGCATCCACATCGATTTCTCGAGCTCGGCATCTCCAATAATTCAGGGCGATTCCCAGGTACATGGTTTAGATTCCGTGAACCACCCTAATGACTCTCTGCTTCGTCCTCCTCGCCCAGACCTGGAAAACTCCTTCCCGAGTTCTGTCCTTTTTGGATGGAGATTGATTTCACTCCATACTCCTCTCCATCCATAATAAGATTCAGAATTGACCCTAATTCTAAGTTATTTTCTCCATCTGGTTCCTGCATGTAGACTGATCAGGGTGTATTTCCCATTGTATATCTTGACCCCGATCTTGAGCCCGTACATTCACAGTCAGCATCAGAGATAGCTCCAACAGGAAGAAGAAAGGGACCTCAGCAACAGAATACAAAGCAAGATACAAGGGAGGGCGCTGGCCCTAGTCGGAATGAAGTGAACAATTAGCTTTGGACTCTATTAAGGCCATTCAGTAGCAACTTACTGACCAAGCTCTAGCTAAGGTCGCCTTTCACGATATGCTAAATGATCTGAGAAGGAGATTTGAAGAGAGGGAAACACCTCGAGGAGGGGGTGATGATGATGATGAAAATCACTCTGTAGATGGACCTCACGGAGGTGAGGGCGAAGCAAGGAAATGCCAACCCAAGCCAACCATCAAGCAGTCATACAACCATGGGGGCGGCTGAATCAATGACTGGATCCAGATCCCACCGGTCCACGGACATTTCGAGCTAAAGCCGCAGCTCCTTTCTCTCCTCCCTACCTTCAATGGAAATTCAAATGAGGAGTCGTACACCCATCTATAACAATTCGATCGTATATGTAGCATGATGCACTACCCAACATTCCGTTGGGCGTAGTCAAGATGATCGCCTTCCCATTCAACCTTCAGGGCAAAGCACTATATTGGATCAACCATTTGGGTAAGGTGATGACGACCTGGGAGGACTTGAAGTCAGCTTTCCTTCACAAGTACTATCCTCTCGGCCATCTTAATCTCATGCGATCGAAGATCGCTAGCATCTTTTGGGGGCCCAAGAATACTTCTATGAAACATGACAGGGGTTTAGTGATCTAATTGAGAAGTGCTCCCACCATAACATCCTGAGGATCGGCTTGGTCTAATACTTCTTTGGTGGTTTTACAGAAGCTATTCAACGTCTGGTTGACGCCTCCTACGGAGGATCCCACTTCAACAAGGACAAGGATGCAGTATGGTAGATTTTTTGAGGATATGGCAGAAGAAGAGGTTGTGTTATCATTATCTCGTTCCTTCCAGATTCAGCTGCCACCACAAGTCCTCCACATGAACGTGAATATGACGGACACACATGAAGTCAATAGCTGTGCCAATTCTAACCTGACCGTCGTTTGGGAACCACCAATTGAAAGTCGACATAATTGAGAAGAGGTCGTGGGACATAGAGAAGCTCGTCGGGATTGAGCAGAGAATGAAGGGCTTAGACAAGCTCGATATTATCACTAAGCATCTGGAGCTGCTGGTGAACACCATCAGTGCCTGCAACGCAGTGACCGCTGCCACTAAGCCTCCAGCTAAGAAGGAGCAGACACAGACATAGTCACCTCAGTCGAGTCCTAGTCAACCTCCGGTCCGACACGATACTACGTCCAGGCCCCAGAGCAGCTTCCGCCACAGCCACATACGCAGATGGTTGTATACCAGCCACCTGGGTTCCAACATTAGTATCTCGAGTATTGTTCTTCACCTCTCCCGCTCATCCAGGAGATGAATGGTATCTGGAGTAATGATAAGTGACAGAGTCGCGAAATACGTGATATAATTTGTATTTGTTGTAATATGGGTACTTAGCGAATCAGTCAGAACCGAGAAAAGATCTTCGTGAAGAGGACGCAGCTTCAATTTATATCCCAGGCAAGTCTAGGTCGAACACAGGCAGGCAAAGGAACAACTTTGGGTCAATTTGGAAAACTTAGGTCTAGGTTTCCAATGCGTTTTTTGTATTTTTCTTATTCAAAAATAAATGCGAATGCAAAATGCGATTGAATCAAGTTGACAAGAAATCACACAGCCAAATTAATTTTAATATGAAATTAGTCCAATTTATCCAAATTATATTTTTCCTAGAAACCTAATCCAGTGATGAATGCAAAACACATTTTTTGGAATTTTAAGAGTTAAAATGCAACAATGAAAAATAGACACTTTTTATGGGTTTTTACGCAATTTATCACTCAAACAGAATGTAAAAATTATGAAAAGTTTACTGGAAATTAAACATAAGGCAATGAGTTTACATTATTTTTTTGATTTTTTTTGAAAATATATGATTTTTTATGGATTTTTAATGAAAACAGAGTGACGGTTGCTATTTAATTCGTAGTAAATCCACAATGTCAATTTATCTACATTGTGAATTGTCTCAAAAATGTATTTTAACATTTAGTATTTAATTCCTAGTAAATCCACAATGTCAATTTATCTAGATAGCGAATTATCTCAAAAAGGTATTTTAACAGGCAATCCAAGAGAGTTTGAATTTCGCAACAATAATATGTGTGGATTTAATTAAAAAATCATTTACGAAAATCACTCTATAATTTATTTAAGGTACAAAACAACTCTAATTAAGATGAAATTTGGACAGTAATTAAAATATATTTCATTGCATTCTTTCTGATCTTTTAAGAATTTTTGGAAAAACTTTGAGTTGGATATGAATTTATGACCACATATTAGGTAAAATAAGTAAGATTTCACAAAACTAATTTTAATTAATTACCCAAAACTTATAAAAATACAAAGAAATATTCAAATGATATACAATTAGTTGCTCAACGTAATGGCATTTTTCATTAAATAAAATGATGCAAAAACTATGTCCAAATTAATATACAAAGATAGGGATATCCATGCAATTTGAGAAATTAAAATGACCAACAACTATGTACAGGGACTACTTTGCACTAACAGAAACTTGAAATAAAAAATGTAATTTTTACATAAAATAAAAAAATGAAAGAAAATGACCACCTTCGTTTAAGGCGCAGGAGGATGTTTGGAGGCGGGCGGCGGGCGACCTCACGGAGGTCGGCGATGACGGCTGGGGCGCGGACGTCGTCAACGCACGGTCGCACATGAGCGGGCCAGTGAGGCACGAAGCGGTGAGCAACGAGCTTGGTTTGGAGGTTGTCGCGACTGCGGTGGTGGAGGGTCGCGGCCTGGAGGTCGGGGCAGCTGCAGCGACTATGGTGGGGGGCGGACCTGCAGGCGGTGATGGAGATGGAGGGCGACCATACGGAGGACGGTCGGACGCTGGAGGAAGGAGTACTAATGGGCGGGAAGTCTGGTGCGAGGGGGAGCCCTACGTAGCTGGAAGCACGTCGTGTTGGACTGGATGCGGGCCACGACTGTGCGAGGGAGCGTGTTGCTGGAGCGTGTCACAGTGGTGCGCAGCGGGGTACGGTCGTGGGTTGGTGGGAGGGGCATGCAGGCATGCTGGCGGAGGAGGGACGTGCCCTTGGCAGTCGGCTGCTCCTTGGAAGAGGAGGAGTAGGAGGAGCCCACTTGTTTTTTTTCCTGTTGTGTTTTGATTGATTTTTTTATTTATTTTTTAATTTTTTGTTTTCTTAAATAGGGAATGAAAACAGTCAAAGAGAATGATGTGGTGATGGTAATGTATTAAAAAATAAACAAAGATAAGTGTGAGGGTGGTGATGTGATGTGATAAAAATGATAAAAAAATGATGAAAAATTACCTACTATGGAAGCGGGCGCCTGTGGTGTGCTCACGAAAAGCACTCTTCTTTGCTCGAATCGACGGCGAGTGATGAGCACAAGCAATACGTGGAGGCGGCTGCGACGTTCGCCGAAATGCCAATGGATCTCAACAGGGAGGAGGCGGTCGTCGTTCGACCACGGTTGTCACGCTGCCAAAGATTCAACTCAGGGAGCTCGGGCTTTCTCTCACATAAAGGTGGATGGGCAAAACTGAGGATGAAGAGATGAATAAAAAAAGAAGTGAAAGGGAGGTTAGAAAGGTGGTGGAGTTGAATGGGAGGTTAGATTAATGGTGGAGTTGAATGGGAAGTTAGATAAATGGTGGAGTTGAATGGAGGTTAATGGGCTATTGTAGATAATGGAAATTGAATAAAAGTAGTCTATTAAAAAGGGAGAATAAAATAAAGAGAAAGAGAGAGAGAGAGAGAGAAATGGAGAATTTACAAAATTAAGACAAATAATATGTACATTTTTTAACTTTTCTAATGTTAATTTTTTGTATTTTAATAAAAAATATTTATAAGATAAAAATAAAATAAATATTGGAAATAAAATACAACATAAAAATGATTTTTTTGATTTTTTTAATTAAGAAAAGTAAATAAAAATGAGAAAAGAAAAATATGTACAACATATACAATGTACACATAGGTCCCAAAACCTAAATTCTGCAAACGAGCTCCGATTTTAATGAAACCACTTTCATTGGATAAATAATTTTCTAATTTAAACTTTAAAAGTGAGTTTGGTAAATTTGGAGCTCATACGGAGCGGGGATTTTGTCGAGAAGTTGGACTTTACGACTTTTTCTCTTTGGGATCTAGGAGTATTTATTTGAGGTGGAAATTTTTTATATTTTTATATTTTTATATACAATTTTATGAACAAGTTAGAGAAAAAATTAGCTAAAAAGGAGTTGAAATTAAATTATTAAAAATACATGAAGTTTTGAGCTATTTATAGGTGAAAAACTCCTTTATTTTGTGGCTTTTTATTATTAATTTATTTTGTAAATTATAATATACAATAATTAGTGTATTTTATTTACAAGAGTTATTTTATTAATTTATTGATTGTATGAACATTTATTTACCATTTTACTTAGGGATTTTGCTAAGATTAATCTATTGAGATGATGAATCGCAGATTCATCAATCAACAACTGACTCGTCTTCAGGGACAACCCCAGGGTTAGTCTAATGCCAGCCGACCATCTCATCAGCAACAAGGAGGGCAGAATTTCCAGCTCAAGCCAACCCAGCAGCAGCTTCTGCAACATGGATACAATTGGAGGCATAACAATTACTAGCCGCAGCCTAGATACCACCAATAGCACTATCAACAGCCGGCTACTCAATAGCATCACCAGTACTCTTCGCAGCCATACCAACAGTTCCTTATTTTCCTCCTCCTCCTCACTATTCTCAGGGTTACCGACAACAACCTCCCTTCTACCAGTAGAATCAACGGTCTTATCAGGCTGAATTTTATGAGATTGCCCTGATCAACCCGACCCTTGATTGTATAGCTTAGCTTGTGAAGAACATGTTTGAGATGAGCCAAAAGATAGACGACATGACGCTAATCAAGATTGTCATCCTAGCTCAGATCGAAGTGAATCCTAACAACTCCCGTCACAAGGAGCAGGTAGCCTGTAGTGTCCCACCCAATTCAGGTGAAAATAATGTCTTTTTATTTAATGTTGTACATCTCAGGAGCGATAGGACACTACAACCATCTACGACGATGAAAGGGAAAATGAAGCATCTGATAGTGAATCGACAGCCAAATCGACATCAGGGACATCACAATTTTTTGGTAGTGATGAATCCGTGATTCATCGCACTAAAAGTTAAAAATAGAGCTTTGTTCTCGAGTAATTAGCAGCATTTCATCACTTATATTGCATAATTAGCATTCATGCATGTGTAAATAATATGTGTTTTCTAGCATTCATATTTGCATAAATAAGAAGCCTGAAATTCGGTGTACATATTCACTTGTATATTCACCTTATTTTTCCTATTTTTATTTATTTTTCTTATACTCAAAATTGAATAAAATAACTATATATTGTATATATTACTAACACCAATAAAGGAAAATTATCAAAAAAATACTAACTTATAAAATTAACCAATAAAACACAAACCCTAGTTTAAGACTAAAAACCTTAAAATGTGAATATCTCTCTCATACAGTCTCCTATAGACCTTACTCACTTTTGAATTAATGTACATTCCATTACATTCAAAACAAGACTAAATTCAAAAGAATCGGAATTCGTATGTGAAACATGGGTTTTGGGCCCCTATTGTATATTGTACATATTTGACCAAACTACCCTTTATTTCATCTTTTTATTCTTCTTAATTATTAAAAATCAAAAAATAGATTAAATTGTAAATATTTGTTTTATATTTTCTCGATTTTTATATTATTCTTACAGTTGATAAAAAATGCAAAATATAAAAATATGATATTTTATACTTATAAGATACCACTCAAAAATTACACGTTGTACATATGATCTATTTTGGTTTTCGGTCCGCTACGTGTCACCCTCATTTTTATTTTTATTTATTTACTTTCATAATTTTGTTTATTTTGTTTATTTATCTTTATTTACTAATTTAATTATTATTTATTTTATTTTACTTTATTTATTTATTCTATTTATTAGTGTTATTTATTTTATTTCTTTAATTTAATTTTATTTTTTATTTACCCCCCTCGTGTGGATGTCACTACGCGGGCCACGTGGCACCTCCAATTCATGTATCTCTCTCCCCTGCTTCCCCATGCAGCCCATGCGCGACCCACACACTCTTATCCCTCACGTCCTCCACCTTCCTCTCACCTCTCTCTCTTTTCGCCAACCACCCCCGCCTTGCGCGGGCTCCCGCAACCTCCTCTTCCCCTCATCTCCTCCTCACGCGTGTAACCTCCTGCGTCTCGCGCCTCTCTTCCCACTCCCTCTCCACGATCCATCCGCGCACCCACGACCCTGTATCTCGCAGCAACCGCTTGCAACTCTTGACCCAACTTCCTTCGCAAGAATCACACCCCTCACCTTCCTTTCTGCCCCGATCTCCACTACCACCGTCTACCTCATACCCGCCAACCACCAATAAATATTTGGTCCTCATGTCATGTGCAACCCATGCGCCATTCCTAGCGATGAGGGAGAGAGCTCCCTGACGAGTCTGAAGGACAAGAGGACTCGATCGAGCAACGACCTTCCCTTCTCTGGTGAGATCCGGGAGGTGGCCACCTCCTGTCGTGGTCACCTTTCGCAGCTGCTCGAGCTCCGCTTGTCGCGCGTGGAGCGACGACCACGACCGAGCCTTAGCTCCGAACGACTCCATAGGCACCTTCCGTTCATCAATCAATTATAGGTATGTTATCTTCTTCTCGCATCATCTTCCTCTCCTCTTTTCTTCTTATTTTTTCCTTTTTCTCTGTTCATTCTCTCTGCTCAAACTTTGTCACCGTCTCCACCCGATCAATTCCACCCCCACTTCGTCGGTCCACTTCTCTGCTAATCACCACTACACCATCCACCGAGATCCCCTATTCGATTCCTATGCACCCTCAGAGCCTGAGCCTTCGCAAGTCCTTCACTGCCCTGACCACTGCTCGTGACTCTTTGAGTTGCAGCCCTCCCCGCCACTTTGACTCCAGCCACCGACAACCGATCTCCATCGACTCCAAGACCTCCATCTGCCTCGAGCTATGCACCCTCATCTTCTCCACGTAATGCCTACCTCAGCTTAGACGTTGCACCATCTCCGGGCATGTGTTCCTAGATATGCTTCCTCACCATTGACCTCAACCCGCGTGTCCCAACAAGGTCATGCTCATGTCGCCCATTGCACGCGACATCCACACCACATGCAGAGCCGTCTCATGAGGTTGTCTCGATCACTATCTTCGTCACATGCCCCCCTAAGCGGTGGTGCGCCATCGCAGGTTCAGACCGCCCTCACTCGCATGCTTCCACGCTCTACCGCCCTTGCTTCCCCCTAGAGTCGCGCCTCCTCCTCGATCCTCGGGCATGTGTCGCTTGAGGCCACCAGCCGTGAGCCACCTCGCCATCTCCATTGACGTTTGACTTCCTCGCCTCGCGACTCCGACAGCCGAGCCACCCTCGCACGGCTGCGTTTACAGACCTCCTCGCATGCTTAGCGACTACCCTGACCTTGACGACCCCATCAGCAAGCATCACATGTGGGTCATGTGTGGAAATATTATGAGGAGGCCACTAGAGGTTCCGGTAATTAAAAAAGCACCCTCACGCATTATTTTTTATTTTACTTTTAATTTCACGTTTCACATATATACCCCTGTGTTTGAACATTAATTTGAACATTCATTTAGCATCATTTTATCATTTTAAACATTTCTCATTGTAGAACAACTCATGGTCTCTCATTCTTAATCTTGAAAGTATTTTTGTGAGCTGTGAGTTATTTAATGTAATTATTTTGGTGAAAAAAATACATATTTTACCCCCACTACATGTTCATTAATTTGTATTAAACTAATTATTGTTCCAAAAATTCTCAAAATTCATAATAGGTAGATTTTAGGTTGTTTTACATTGTGCCCAAATTTCATATCATTTGCACACATATCGAGGTCATAATAAATGAAACGATGATTTTAGTAATTGGTTTATAATTAATTCCACTATTAGTATTTTTAGGAATTAAAAATTGTTATGGATATATCGCACATAAACTATCTAGGAGAGTTTAATCTCTTGAAAATATTGATGTTTGATATTTATTTAAAATTAAGTAACTCAAAATAACCTAGTTTGCATATTTTATTCATAGTTAATTCATATTGCATCCAAAAATTCCAAAAAATTACAGTAGCTTAATTTCATCACATTTCATATTCTGGCCAAGTTTGAGGATTTTTTAACTTAATTTTATTGTAAATTGCATTTTAGTACCCGAACTTCACCATAATTGCATTTCCCTCATTAATTGCATTTAAAAATAAAAAATGCCTCTCTGAAAACTTGATTCTAGATTGACTATAAAAAACCTAAGGAGACAGTTGCCTCCCTGAGATCGACCTTGGACTTACCAAGTAAAAATTTAAGTTGATCACTTGCTTTTAATTGACATATTAATTACGTGGTTTTCGATTAATCTAAAATTGCTCGACTACAACAAAGTTCAAACGTTAATTTCACATAATTAACAAGGGTAAATTTGGACTTTTTAAACAGCACTAGAAACCAAAATACAAAAAATTAAGAAAATACAAAACACACAAAGAAAGCAGCAGGTGAAGCTGCACCAGCATTGGAGATGCATGCACCCGCAGCAGAACCAGAGTCAACTGATGAAGTTGAGCATGTCACTTTGGGTCCACAACATGTAAATGATATTAATTTTTTACCATCTATCTGTACAAAAATATATGGACAAACATTTGAATGAAAATTAAAGCATTTTGATGATGTACATATGCTTTTTCCTTCTGTAATTAAATCAAAAGCTGTAAAAAAATGAAAAAAATGCTCTGTTTGACCCCAACATCATTGAAATCTTGCAAAACGTTATGCTTGAGATGCATATTCTGAAAGCCATGGAGTACATGCCCAGTATGAAGAAAGGAATTAAATAAGCATGTACAACAAAACCCCACAAAACCAGACATAGAAAATCTGAGAAGCATATCCTCACCATGGCCACAGTCAATGCCATCAGCAGCCTCCCGCATAAAAAGAAAGATAATGGAGCACCACTCATCAAATGCACAATCTTCAACCAGAAGTTCGAGCGCACTTTGCTTGAGAGTGGATATTCTATCAACCTTTTGCCAATCTCACTACTCATAGAATTTGGGTTAGGTCCGCTCAAGCCAACCAAGATGATTCTGTAGTTTGCAGACCAATCCGTCAAGTAGCTTAGGGGCATGTTGGAGGATGTGATTGCTACGGTTCAAAGGATGCAATTCCCTGTTGATTTCATTGTCCTGGACATGGACACCTTCGTACCTCTACTCCATACCCCGATTATCTTTGGTCGGTTGTTCTTTTGAACAGTCTAAGAAATAGTTGACTATGGCACTGTAGAGATCACATTCCGCTCCAACACCGACAAGATCCGGATAGAGACTGTGCCTGTGCCAAAGCCGACAGAGGTTGTATCTGAAATAAAAGCGCATGAATCTCTATGTTCTGAGGACAGTAAAATTTAGTAGAGAACAGTGATACCGATCTATTTCTGGATGACTAGAGAAACCCTCGAATTCCTCTCCCTAGAGGAAGGATGGGAAAGTACAGTCTAATTGATCAAAGTCTTTTAGGATGAGATTTTCGATGATTTTCCAGTAGGAGAATTTGAACAATTCCCCTCATTCGAGCAAGAAGATTTCATCGTTGATCTGTATGAAGCATTAAATGATGAAGCTGAATTGCCAGAGGTTGATAGACGACAATTGAAAGAACTAACACATATAGTTGTTGCTGAGGTCACCACTAAAGTCACTTCCACACCACCAAAGCTCAAACTGTTGTCCTCCAACATGAAGTACGCCTTCCTTATTGGTGAACCAAACATTTATCTGATCATTATCAATGCTCATTTGACTGGAGACTAAGAATCTCGTCTGATGGAGGTTCTTGAACGAAAACGCAAGGCGATAGGTTGGAAGATATTAGATCTCCATGGGATTAATCCATCATTTTACGCGCATCATATCTACCTTGAAGAAGACAACAAGCCTTTCCATGAATTCCAATGCAGATTGAATCCAAACCTTCAGGAGGTTGTGATGAAAGAAATTCAGAATTGGTGCGATGCAGGATTCATATATCCCATCTCCGACTCCAAATGGGTGAATCCCCTGCATGTAGTGCCCAAGAAATCTGGGATCACCATTGTAACTAATGACAAAGGAGAGGAGATTCCGACCAGAGTACCGACATACTGGCGACTATGTGTGGATTACAGGCGTCTCAACCTCGCCACCAAGAAGGACCATTTTCCATTGCCCTTCATTAATCAGATTCTTGAGAGATTGGCCATGACGGAATATTTCTGCTTCTTGGACGGGTATTGTGGATACAATCAAGTTGCGATCGCACTGAAGATCAAGAGAAGATGACATTCACCTGTCCTTTTGGGACATGTGCTTTCCAATGAATATCGTTCGGACTATGTAACGCCCCTACTACATTTCAAAGATGTATGATGGTCGTATTTGCAGACACGGTGGACTGTTTTCTCAAGGTTTTCATGGACGATTTCTTGGTCTACATCGATTCATTTGATCAGTGTCTTGAGTATCTAGATCGAGTTCAAAGGAGGTGGTGTAAAGTGAACCTCGTGCTCTCGTGGGAGCAATGCAATTTTATGGTGACTGAAGGGTATTGGGTCACTTGTATCGAAACGAGGCATGGAAGTGGACCCAACTAAGGTGGAAGTAATTTCCAAGCTTGAGCCACCAACCAGTCTAAAACATGTTCGGTCGTTTTTGGGGCATATCGACATCTATCGACGATTTATCAAAGACTTCAGCAAGCTTGCCCAACCACTGACAAAATTGCTAGGCATGGAAACCGATTTCACCGTAGATGACCGTGTTCCCCAAGCCTTTAATCAATTGAAGACCTAATCACACATGCTCATGTCTTGTACACACCTGATTGGTCTCTACCCTTTGAGATCATGACAGATGCGTCTGAATTCACAATTGGTGTTGTTCTAGGGAAAAGACGAGATGGGATTCCATTTTATATACATTATGCTAACCGAACATTGGATGAAGCTCGGAAAAAATATACAGTGATAGAAAAAGAGATGCTACACGTAGTGTTTTCCATGGAAAAATTTAAATTACATCTCCTCGATAAAGGATGATTATTTACACTAACCATTCTGCCATCAAGTATCTTCAGAGCAAGAAAGACGTTGGATCCTTATACTCCAAGAATTTGACTTGGAAATTCATGGCAAAATGGACGTCAAAAATGTGGTGGCAAACCATCTCTCTAGGATTGTCAATGTAGAACCTCCTGAGCAAAACTCAATTCCAATTACAGAGACCTTCCTGGACGAGGTAGTCTTATCTATATCTTCATCCCATGGTATGCAGATATCGTAAATTATCTCATCTCCAAGAAGACTCTGCTAGACTGACCGAAAATAAAACATGATAAATTCTTGGTTGGCATTCATTTCAATCAGTGGAAAGAACCGCATCTATTCTGAGAGGGCACATATTGTATACGGAGAAGCTGTATACCTCAGTAGGAGATTATGGGTGTCCTAGACCACTACCACAAGCTCGAAGCAGGTGGACACCACTCTAGAAAGAGAACGACATCGAAAGTGGTTTAATGTGGCCTTTGATGGACAACTTTATTCAAGGGTGCAGAAGATTACATGAAAAAGTGTACTGATTATCAGCGAATGGCCGAAAACATCAGCATGCATGACACAATGCATCTGAAGTACATTAGATATCTGACGTCTTTAACACATAGGGCATTGACTTCATGGGGCCATCCCCTCACAGCCAGGGTTTTGAGTACATCCTACTTGCCGTCGAATACGTCAGTAGATGGTTGGAGGCAATCCTCGTCCGAACGGCAGGCAACCGCAAGTCTGTCGCTTCTTGAAAGATAACATCATCGCGTGGTTCATGTTGACCAAAGAATATGGCATTGAACATTGTGTTGCGGCGTCATACCACCCACAGTCCAATGGCTTGGTTGAATGTTCTAACAAGGAGATTAAGACAATACTGCAGAAACTTGTACGTCCGGATCGCAAGAATTAGTCTCGGTTACTGGACTCAGTTCTTTGGGCTTATCACATGACATACACGTCTCCACTCGGCATGTCTCTCTATTGTCGTCTATGGCAAGACGTACCAGTTGCATGTGGAATTGATTCACAAATCCTTGTGGGCGTTAAACATGTCCAGCCTTGATTTCGAGTGAGGAGGATAGAACAGAAAAGTTGAGTTGAACCGACCGCTTGAATTCTGAGACTATGCATATGATAACAACATGATACAAAGAGAAAGTCAAGAGATGGCATGGCAAAAACATCCATAAGAAGACTTTCGAACCTGGACAGAAGGTGTGGTAATTTGATGTGAAGTTAAGGATTTTTCCAAGCAAGCTGAAGAGCAACTGGACTGGACCATTTATAGTGAAAACTACACGTGACAACAGAAGTTTATTGATATCAGAATTATCATCCGACGTGCAGTCCTTCGTAGTCAATGGACAGTTGGTGAAGCTATATTTAGAGCATGACACATTCTTGTCTATTGTCGATTCTATAGAGGTCGTATTTCAAGATGAACTCACAAAGGCAAATGGATCAGACATCTGAGCTGAAAATCACAAAAAGATTTTGTTTTCTTCTTTTATTCTCTTCATTTTCATTTTTCTATTTCTTCCGAAAATATATTCACCCCTTTCATCATTACTATGCTTAGGATGTACTTTGTCCTAAGTAGGGGGTGATCACCTCGAGTTATTCATTTTCATGATCCCTCACATGTCCCCCCAACTCTTGATATTCTATCTATACTTAGGGATATTTTACCATGAGTATAGGGGGGACAGGTCGAGTCCTTATTTTGTATATTCCCACCATTAACCCTCCATGCCTTATGTACATTATGTTATACTTAGGATTACTTCATCCTAAGAATAGGGGGATGGTCAACTTCTCATTCGTTCATTCTTTAGTCATTGTAGTATAGACAATTTCATACTTAGTACGAGTTATGTCTTCCTTTTTCTCTCTGATCTATGAAGACATAGATCAAGCTAAGTATACGAGGTCGCATATACATTGTATATACTTTAGCCATAACTCGTACTTTTGTATTTTCAAATAATCTAGCACATCCAATTCTTTGTAATATCGATAAATAAATCATGTTAAAAATGTTTTGCAAAATATTTGAAAAATGGTTGGAAAATCACCTTGAAAAAACTTTCTAAAACTATTTGGAAAATATTTTGTAAAATGTTTTCAAATCTTTGTAAAAATATTTTGTTTCTAAAATTTATTTTCTATTTGAATAAAATGTTTTGAAAATCTGTCTGCAAGTGTTTTGAAAATGGTTGCAAAAATAGTTTGCAAAAACGATGCATATTGTTTGAAAAAACTTTGCAAAATTATTTTCAGATTTTGTAAATGCTTGTAAAATTTATTTGTCAAATTATTCTTTCAAAAAAAAGTTTTCAAAATGTCTATCAAAATCTTTGCAAATTATTTTGAGGACTAAAGAACTTCTTTACAAACCTTGTACATAAAACATGTAACTAAATTATGTAAATTCATGAACCTTAAGTCTTTTATATGACACGAAGCACTTCTGTGTAAATATATGCAGATACTTATTTGACAACTTTTTTTTTGAAAAATCACTAAAAATTTACAAAATCGAACATCCATAAAATTTTGCAAAATGTTTTCAAAAACTTGCATAAAAAATGCAAAAAAATTAAAAATCCAAAAAAGTTCGAAATCTAAAAATTTCATCACAAAATCGCATTCTTCGGATTGATATTGATAATTGAACTAGTTTAAGTAAAGTCCGAAGATCGGGGCATGGTTGGACCTTAATCTACTTAATCACATGAACCTTATAGAAATTGGAATTGAGATACTTCAGGTTTGTCAGACGTAATTATTTGAGATCATGAGACTTGGTTCCGTGTCGTCTTCACTACCTAAGCAAGATATTTCGAAAAAAATGCATGACTCTTGTCGACAGTGACCTAACTTGCATACATGCACCTTACACTTTGCTCACCTCAGTTGAAGTGGTAGAGGTTGTACCCCAACCCGATGTAGTAGCAAAGAGGTTTAAAGACAGAAGTCTATGGGTTGTAATAATGCTTCAAAAGAGGGATAGTCTACTGGCTCAAGAGGAAAAAGTTCTTATGTAAATGTTGTTGTACATATTATTTAAATGCATATTCAAAAACTCCAAAAAGAATAGATGGGCAAAAATTCCAAGAAAAATCAATTCCTATCGAAGTATGTATGTATATAGTCAATAAGAAAGCTTGAACTTCAAAGTCAAATCCATGTAAGCCTGTAGCCGGATGACTTGGCTGCACTGGTCAAGCATCTTAGGATAGGTAACTACACTGGCTACTATCCATTCTCTTCTCCACCTCCTCTTCTTTAGCCGGTTGTACTTGAACTTATAAGGGAATATCCCGCTTCTCGAGGAAAGAGTTGTTGGATTGGGGAATTAGGGTCATCGTGTTGGAGAAGATTGACTTTTACCACTTCAGCCGAGAGGAGCTACATTTCACACATACTGTACAAGATAGACTCATGGTCATAAGGGACTGCGTATGACATCGACTTGTCCTGGACTATTTTTTTAGGAGACATGGACAACGTTTTGTGGATTTTAAAGGTTGTGGTGTTTCAAGTCTGGTTCTTGTTAAGGTTCCGACCAAACCTAACTTTCAAGGGTCTGATTGATCTCCAAACTTTGATTTTATGAAGATAAGTTTGAAAATTAAAATCAGTCCAAGCTCTTTCTTTTTCTTTTCTACACTTATAGGCATAAGTGTTTGATAGGGAGTAGCAAAGGCAAATATTAGGGGGGGGGGTGATGAATCTCCATTTCATCACCTTTATTCTTTCATTTTGGCCTTTAGACCCTAGCTAAATGCATGCAAATATCATTATTTTGCATAAAATAACATCTACTTTTACTGTGTAAATATTGTAAAGAATACTATAATATTTGAAGCCAAAATAAAAATAATGAAGAAAAAGAAAAGAAAAGAAAAGGAAATGAAATACCAAAGGTATTGGATGGCCCTAAATCACAAGACCTAGGCAGCATGATGACTGGGTCGATAAGGAATAAAAGTAGGGGGAGATAAGATATTTTATCCAATAATTGAGTTTTGAGACCCATTATATTCTTTACTATTTATACATCAAATAAATAAACTTTGTGAATGAAAGCTGTAGATAAAAATACATAGAAAAAATACAAAAATTATTTCAAATAAAAATAACGTACTGTGCTTTCTACACTCAGAATAAAAAATCCAAGATCCAAACTTCCCAGACTTGTATCTCCTCGATATAAACTCAAAATTCGTCAAAATCACATTTAATTGTTTATAACTTTTTATTGGCTATTTAATGAAGGTCATTTTATATTTTTATAATTTTGTAAATATTATTTATAACTTATGTACATAATTAGAATAAAATAAAACCATTAAAAGTTTATTAAAATAAATTAGTATGTATAAATACATAGATGAATTGTGTATACATATACCTATTAATAAATAGTTATAATCAATTAGGTGTGCATATTATATCAAAAAATAAAATAAAAATATATTTATGTAGCTTTAGCTAAGTTGGAATTATATAAATTGTGTATATAAAATAATAAAATAAAAATAAAAATAAAAATAAAAAATACACATTATATAGGTCATCATACCTCTAATTACACTTGTAAAAAGTAACATATAATAAACAAATCCATAAAAATAATGTAAATTATATTAAAGTACTACATAAAATAATAAATATTTTCATGTTTTAACTAAAAATTAATAAAATCACTTATTACTTTCTTTTAAATTACTAAATTATTTATTTTTCATTTTGTCTTCTTCCTGGCCACGTGGACCAATGAGGGCGCGGTCAGAGTTGACCTCCGTCAACTCCCTGCCTCTCATAAATCTGCAGTTCTGCGGACCCATACCCTCCTGTTTCTCGAATTTTGATGTTTGATTCCTTCACCAATTCAGCTCAATCTCTCTTTGACTTTTGTACCTCGATTAACGCTCTTTTACGTGCCCTTGATTTTTTGATTTGAGGTCCTCTGCATCAAACACCCCTCTCGATCAAACTCTTCCCGGTACGTAAGCCACTATCAGACCTCGATATGATTTTGATCCTCTTCCACCCCAAAAAACCATAATCCTAACATCGCTCCATGTCCCTGGTGACAACATGAATCAATCCAATGGTTCGGCGAGTTCTTCTGTGCTGGATTCGAGTCGATCCACCTCAGTGGCCAAGCTTTGCCGCAAGGTTCCTGAGCTCCTTCGTCTCCGGGCAGGTTGTGCTCTTCTTCTGCATTTCTAGGTAGTTTTTCTTTCTTGCATTTCAGCTCTGTCATTAGTTTAGCTTTTGATTCACTCCAGTAGTGTAGGATTTGATTCTCGGAGTTTGCCGGAGCTCTACTCCAGCGAGCCTCCCATCATTCATCTGTTGTGCTTCGACCCACCAACCACCTCCATTCAGTATCCTCTTGCCTTTCCTTTACCCCAGGCACCTCCACTCCCCCTGATCTTGCTCAGAGAACCGTTCTCCTCCTCTGTTGCATCATTGGAGAACACCGCCTCGACCCGCCTCCATTCCATTCCACTTGTTAAAGCCTCTAGAAGCTTCATTTTTATGCTATCATTATAGCCTTGCATGTATTGAAGAGAAAGAGCCCCAGTTGAGGGTTGTCTGGGGTAGGGAAGAAGCTCCAGGTGGTCTTGGGCTCACGGCCGCCTCCACCGCATTCCAGATCATTTTGAAGGGCCCAATCGACGTGGATCCCATCCAGGATCATTTTGGACTATCTCACAGCAATCACAAGGCCCAGAGACACCGGATTCGATTGATCGAAGTTCGCCTGGGCGAACCTTCTTCATTGTTCATCCAGGTGGTCCTTCTACCGCCTGATCAAGCATACCCTCCAAGTGCCCCGGTTGTCGTTCGATCATCCTCCGCGCCAATCGTTCGATGAAGCCCCTGATCTGATCTTGCCTGCTCATCGTGGATACGTCATCACCTGGTGGGCATATTTTGCAATCTAACCCTCACACTTTTTTGTCTTTTAATTTCAGTACAAAAACTTTCATCAGTCTTGTATTAATTTTTGTAATATTTATGATTTGGACCATGTACTTTTCATATTCGTACTTAGGTCCAGCTCATGTCACCTCACATGCTGGTGCACATGAAAGAATTGAGCATTTTGCACTTGGACTTTGACACCTTTTGTACTTCTTTTTAGTCTAAGTTTTTGCATTATTAGTGTAATATTTTGTGTGACTTTTGCATCTGGCCCCTGAACTTTGTATTAATTACTAAATCTCCTAATATATATTATTGGGAATATTTGAGAAAATTGCATTTTGAGCACTGAACTTCTCTAGGGTGTTCGGAAATGGTACTAGAATTTTACGTATTTGCAAAAATACCCATGTTAGGCTGCATTTTCTTTTTGTTAAAAATAACTCATGTTCTATAAAAAAAGTAGAAAATTAGGATAAATACCTTATATATTATTCTATCACATATATTTTTATTAAGTTATTTTATCATATATTTCTATTTATTTAAAATAAAAAGTAAAGCTATTTTTCCATGTATAGCTTAGAAATTTTAAAAAAAAATAAAAAAATGGCTTTTAAAGTTCAAAAAAAGAATCTTTTTATTACCCCATTTTAAACCAATGGACAAAAAATCCTTAAAATAGCAAAAAACAAACATTAAAAATTAAAAAGCTCCAAAATCCTCATAAAAGTTATAAAAAATCTCAAAAATCATAAAAAAATTGTTTATGTTTCTATATTTTGCTTATTATATGTACTACATATTAAAAATATTTTAGTAAATTTTGGAACTTTTAGCTATTTTATATTCTAAAACAATTCATCGTATTTATTTTAGTCACTATTATGACTTCTTATTTCAATTAAAAATAAAAAATTAGTAAAAATTATAAGAAAAACATTAAAAACGAATCAAAATATAAAAAAGACAAAAATACTTTATTTTGTGATTTTTGAGCATTTATAGCTACATCTATAAATATAAAAGCCTTATTATATATAGCTCTTTTCACTTATATTATTACTCATAATTATTGTAATTGTCAAAAAACCAAAAATATTTTCTAAAATTTTACAAAAATAAAAGAGGATGTACCTTAGGGTATTTTCTCTTTTTTTCATTTTATATTTTTATTATCTATATTATATATATATATTTCTATTGTAATTAATTAAAAAAAAGAAATTAAAAATAAAAAATATCAAAAAGAAAAATAAAATTATAAAATTAATAAAAACAATAAAAATTATAAAAACAAAAATCCAAAAGAATATATTTATAAAAACCCACAAATTCAAAAATCTTCAAAAACCCAAAATACTTGTCATCTTTTTAGTTAATTTTTATTGTATATTCCCTGTTCTCCATGTGTTCGACACCCACATACTTCTACTATACATTTATATATATGGTTATAATAAATTTTGTCCCCCATTGTGATTGTTTATCTCATTGCTTGTGCGGGTTGGTTGTTGATCGGCCACAGATTTAGTGAGTGGTCGCCTTGACGATATTTTATCTTCGCTCCTTAGTGAGGATAAATTTAGACCCTCGCAAGATCCATGTCATCACGTTTCGGTGATCGATGGGTTTGAATCAAGGAAGAAGTAATGGATTTGGACTGAGCTTACTGAGAAGAACGAAAGAAGAAACGAGAGAAGAAAAGGGGTGGTGGGTTTTAACTGAGGTGTAAAGAGATACATGTAGATCGCGAGAGATTCGGATGGACGTAGGCCCAACTCCATCTTCGCCTCAACTTTAGGCAGAGCATAAGGAGACTTGGTTGCTCCAAGAAGGTGCAACAGCACAGTGAAGTCTCAACATGGCTTGCGCCTAAGAGAGGAGATCGTTGCCGGACGCAACAGAGGTTGTTGTCACCAACTTGTGAAGCTCCCTCTCTCTCTCTCTCTCTCCCTCGTTCAGTAGACAAAAAAGACAATGGAGGCAGATTATGACGGATGATTGTACATGGGGGTTAATGGTGGCTTTTATAGGGACAAGGGGGAGATAAGGGTGTGTTGAATATTGGGTTTCTCCGTGAGGAATGACAGAAAAGGTGTGGGTTGTTGATTGGAAAGATAAGGAAGATGGTATTTGGTTTGTTGGGTTTCCCATGGTGAAGAGATTGGGTTGCATCTCGGGCAGTTGGCTGGCTATGGTATTGAATATAGGTCGTCTAAGGATGAGATAATGGTGGTTACAGGGACATGGTTCGTTTCAGGTGACAAGGTGGGCGTCGAAAACCGTTGGAGATGTCGGCATTGGTAGGAGGAAGGATTCGGCTCAAGAAGATACGATGGTTACCCTTAGCTAATATGTCAAATTAACCGATGTTCATTACAGGCGCAATCACAAATTCAATAAAAAAGCTGCTTATTTAATCTCTCAATTAAATATGAGTTGTCAAATTAATTTTACTTGGGCAAGCTCAAGGTCGAACTCAGAGAGGCCACCGTCTCCTTAGGTCGATTTTTAAGTGATCTAGATGCTAGGTTTTTAAGGGATTTTTTGGTAACTTTTGAATGGAAATATCAATAATAAGCAAGTACAGGATGCCAATTTTTAAGGTTAAATTAGCCTATGTCGGAAATTCTAAAATATTTTATAAATGATCTCACGATTCCAAAAGCTAATTTTTCATAATTATTTATGCAATGAGAAACACAAGACACATTTTTTTATATTGTCGGGACATAAAATGCATGCATAAAAATTTGACACTTTTTAATGGTTTTTATGCAATTTTCATGCAAATGATATGTAAAAATTGTGAAATTTTATCAGGAGGTTAATTTAGGTGAAATAATTTTTAGAAATTTTATGATGCACGGTGTAATTATAAGGAATTAATTAAGCAGATTGTGTGATTTTCAATAAATCAATTTTAATAAATAGTAAACCTAATTTTTTTAAGAATTAAAATTATCCTAGGTGAGTCTAATAAAGTTGTATCCATGAAAAAATCTAACTCTTAAAAATATTGGGTTTACAGTCTTAAAATTAATGACCAAAATCACAACTTAATTTATTCCAAGAATAATATGCTTGCAAATGACTTGATTTTTGGCCACATGATATATAACATTTATTTCAATAAGTGTGATTTTTAGTAATTTTAATGCAAGGAATAATCAATTATAAAATAATGAGTGGTAATTGGACAAAATATAGAACTTTACGTCATTTTAATTTTCAAATAATTATTCCAATCTCACAAAGTTTCGAACTATATATCACAATGTAGAGAATTAAACACACAACAATGTGCTATTTTTATAAAAAATAATATGATGCGAAGTGAGATTCCAAATAAAACTCAAACACATGGACTAATATGCAATGTTCGGAATTAAATGATTAAAAATGACAAAAATAAAGACTCCACCGAAATAATCAAAATCTTCTTGGGTTTTTATGCATAATCTTCAGGCGAGGCATGTCGCGCGTGTGAGGGCTCTGATGGCAGGACTTCTTTGCAATGTTGAAGAAGAGTGGGGGTCGGGGTGCAATTTTCCTCGCCCCTACGTGCGTCTCATGTATCGAGCAAGGCTCGGACGATCGGTGGTGCTTTGGGAGGAGTTGGGTCCAAGGTTGAGGCGTGGGCGATCGGGCTTACACGTGGTGACCCGAGGTGCTTCAGATGACCCAAGCCTTGGGGCCCAGATGCTTGTGGAGGACATGGTGGCCTTATGGACGTCCGATGGTTGTCGATTTGTGATGGAAACAAGGGAGCAGCTACCGCTCGACCGAAATCGAGCAGCTCCTACTCTATGGAGGTACGAAGGCGGTGGCTGGACTCAGCCAAAGAGGGAGATGGAGGAGTCCTCTAAAGTGGTTGATGGAGGGCGATGGTGATGGCAGCACTACTTCTCAAAGGGTGACAATGGCACACAGTACGAGATGAGGTTAGGTATCCATTGGAGGGCCTGATGATGTGAGAGTACTGCTTTGTTCAAATGCGATGATACTCCCCTCGAGGACTACTTCAACTCGTTAGTGGAGGGCGATGAAAGTTCTACAGAGCTGGTGTTGGATGTGGAAGTATTCCGTATATTAAGGAACTGAAAGACCTCCCCAAAGATCTGTAGCTCAGAATGGATACACCTGCATCAGAATTGTGAATCTCGAAACTTGGAAGTCTCGGCTGGATGTCAATGCACAGGGGAGATGAGTGAAGTCTCTGGTTGGCGGATGTGGAAGACTATGGACTTGTATGTTCTTTGTTCTGCAAGTGAATTGAGGATCCGAACTTGAAGCTCGATCCGGGCGTGAAGCACATGAGTAGTTGTTCGATGGATGGTTGATGCTCCTTGAGTGTATGGATGATAGAGCGCGATTCAAGGAGGGGATGTGTGAGATATAATGTGGAGATGGAAAGATTATGGAGGTGTGGCGTTAGCTGAATTGTATTCGATTTGGGGGTGAAATCGAGATTTAGGATATGAAATGGAATTGGGGAAATGGGGGAAGAAGAAGAGTATTGTAATAGAGAAGTAAGGAATTAAAGAAATTTAAGAAGAATACGGAGGAGGAGGAGGAATCAGGGAGCTCACCTGGATATAGAGATGCTAAGCGCATCTCAGCTCGTCACCTCAAAGAACTTCGATGAAGGAGCTCTGAAGCTGGGCAACCACCCTTAGGTGTCAACAGCAACGAGGATGCATGGAGGTCCTCGGATCTCACCGGGAAAGGGATGTTTTCGCTCGACCATCGTCACACGCTCACTGTCACTGAGTATGGATTTGGAGCTCGAAGACCTCTCACATGGTTGGAGGATCGTCGATGATAGGGGCGGAGGAGCCCTTTTAAGGGCCAGCTAGGGTTAAGGTCGAGAAGTGTGGCTGCATGGTGCGAGGGGTAGGTGGGTTGCGTAATAGGAGGAGGAGTGGACTATGTGGAGGAGTTCTCAGTCCATGTGAGTGAAGGGAGGAGACGAACCGAACTGCATCCACGGAAGGCGGAGCGGCAGGTGCGGGGGAAGGGGGAAAGGGGATGCCATGTGGTGCATTGAGGGACCGCCACATGACGAGAAAAAATGAATAAATAAATTGGTTAAAAATAATTAAAAGAAAATAAACTAAAATAAAATAAAAATAAATATAAAGATAAAATAAAAGGATGCGGCATGTGTCACTCCTAGAAAATTTGATAGAAAAATCGATAGAAAACTAAAAAAGAAATATAAAATGAGGTCAAATAAAAACGTAATATTCATAAAAGTTGGTCGTTTCAATGAGACTACAACTTTCATGTGGACTTAAACCAAAAAATATCATTTGTACAAAACACATTTTTGGCGGTACTCTATTGATACAAAATACCGTATTTTTACATTTTACATTTTTTTGTAATTTTTAATAAAGTGAAAATAAAAAATTAAATTAAATAAATATTTGCGATCTAACTTTTTTTTGCTTTTTTAATGACTAAAAAATTAAATAAATAAAATAAAAGTGATATATATGGTCTCTGTATACATACACAAAGTGATTTATTTCCTTTGATATTTGATTCATTTTTCTGGATTTTTAAACATTTTATTAAAATATAAACCAAAGAAAATAAAGAAAATGAAATAAATCAAACGGAGTTATTTTTGTACATAAAATAATATGATCAAATCAGTCAATATATAAAATATACAATGAGGTCTCAAAATCCAAGTTTCACATGTGAACTCCGATTCTTTTGAGTTTAGTCTTGTTTTGTAGATAGTTGAATGTACATTAATTCAAAAGTGACTAGGAGTCGATATGAGACTGTATGAGGGAGATATTCACATTTACAACTTTTTATCTCTGAACTAGGGTTTGGGTTTGTTTGGGCAAATATATATGTTAGTATTTTTTTTATATTTTTCTTTGATTGGTGTTAGTAATATGTACACAATAAAGTTAATTTTTATTCGGAGTTAGCGAAAAATAATTAAAAATCAAGGAAATTATGGTAATATACATGTGATAATGTACAAGGGAATTTGGGCTTCATAATTATGCAGTTATGCATGCTAAAATATGGATCTTATTTACATATGTGTGAATGATAATAATGTAATATAGATGAATAAATGCAATGAATTACTTTAAAACATAGCTCTATTTTTAACCAGAGTGATAAATCACATATTCACCAATCTCCTATACTTAAACCGTGCTCGTCCCTACGCAACTAAAATGGAATGCATAAGTGAAGTGATATTGGGTTCCATAACAAGGTCATGAACAAAAGGTGAAAATGGAGCCCAACTCGATCTTTGGACTAATAATGTGACGGAACTCCTTATGATAATTTAGGGTTTTGAGAATAACATCTCCCGAGTTGTACAAGTCAGCATCCCAACCCGACTCAGAAGTCATCTTAGATCAACCCCCTCCTAAAGCATACCACATGAACATTGAATAACTGTCTCTGGTGTATAAAGGATGTTAGCTCTTCCAATCAAAGATGCTAGACTACCATGCAATCTCCTCCTCCAGTAACTCGTCCTCGTGGAGTTAGGTATTTCCTTCTAAGTTCATGAACGTTCTAGTTCACAACGAGTGGGGGGAGAAGTCTAGAAGAAGGAGAAAAGAAGTGGAGAGTGACCAGTGCAGTCAACTCTCACGTGAAGTTAGGATGATGAAGCTAAGTTTCCACCAGATTTGCATGCTATCTAAAGCTTGGACCATTGTGGTCGAATATTGTTCTTTTTGGTATTGTCTTCTTTTGGTAGAATTTGTGGTTGCTCTGCATTGATCTTTTGTGACCCGACAAATATAGGATCTTTTGGTATGCCCATGTTTTGGGATCTAAAAAAATTTGTAGTAGCAGTCCATCCCTCACTCGAAGCTTTATTTCAACCCGGTACTCCGGTCTTTCGATGTCCATGCTACTAAAATAAAAAGACACACGATCTTCCAACACCTCGTCTGAGTAGAGTAAGCGTGTGATGTAGAGTACAGAATAATTCATTATCCAAGAGTCTACTCAGAATGAGGCGTCCGGGTTAAACACTAAGAGTCGAGTATAGACATTGTCTTGTGGACTTGGAGAATTAAGTCTAAGACCTGAAGTTCCAAAAAATCTACTTCTCAATGAAGTTCCTCTGAAACTTAGGTATATTAAGGTCAGAGAAAGCCCATCCTCGAGTTTTACTCGTAACTCGGTTCAAAACCCACTAACTTTCCACTTCGCATATGCATGTTATATTTGATTAATTGAAGACGAAATGCACATGATTTAATTGCAAATTGTTGAATAGTTTTTTTATGCAAGAATAAATAAGAAGCCATTTTTTATGATTTACCCATCCCATACTTATTGAATAATATATACATAAAAATACGTGAAAGTACGAGCTACGAGTAAAGTATATATGCAATATACACACACACCCCATACTTAGCATGTGTTATGTCCTCATAGCACAAGAAGTGAGGAAGAGATATAGCTCACGTTAAGCGTAAGAGAGTGAAAAGAACATGAATACAGAAGTCGACCTGTCGTCCTATACTTAGGCTCCGGTCAGCCCAAGTATAGAAAAAGAGTAAAAATGAGGTGGCCGAGGTCAAAAGGAGAAATGGATGAATGAATATATAGGGTGGGCATCAATTCCCCCTATGCTTAGGCCCTGGTCGACCTAAGTATAGAAAAAGGAGTAAGTGTGAGAATCGATGGGATTGGAGAATGTATAGAGAAAGGAGAGTGAGGATAGAGATGCTTGGAGATGTTTGGAGTAATGAGGATTCACGCGTTCCCTAATAGTGGATCATGGGATTCTGAGATACACATGAATGAGATCTCTTTAACATGACTAATTGCTCATTTAATCCTACAAAATGATTAAACAGTTGCCCCTTCACGAGGAATGAACGTGCACCATTTGTAATCTCTGAAATCTCTACACTGCCATTCGTGTGCACTTCTCTGATAATGAAGGGTCCCGTCCACTTGGAATTTAACTTGACCTGGAAAATCTTCAACTTGGCATTGTAACCAAACCTCCTGGCTTGGTATAAAACTCTTACGTCTGATATGCTGATCGTGCCAACGCTTGATTATGCCCTTATAGATCGCGTTGTTATCATATACCTTATTTTTTATTTCTAAAAGCTCGCTTAGGCCCATCTTTCTACTATATCGCCCTTCGAGTATTTTCCAGTTCACCTTCTTTAATGCTCATTTACATTTGTGGAGTTAGCTCAGCGGGAAGATGAAATGACTTTCCATGTACCATTCGGAATGGGGAGGTTCCAAGCGGGGTCTTGTAAGCAGTATGATATGCTCGTATAACTTGGTCCAAGAGCTGGGACCAGATCTTCCTGTCAGGACAGACTAGCTTCTAGAAAATGCCCTTCACCTCCATATTCGACACCTCTGCCATGCCATTTGACTGTGGGTGGTATGGACTAGCGATACGGTGTTCGATGTCATAGCCACTTGTTGACTTCTTCACTTCTCTGTTAATAAATTGGCTACCCCCATCGGAGATGATGACTTTGGGGACCCCGAACCATGAAATGATATGATATTTCACGGACTTGCAGACAGTTTTGACGTCTGCGGCTTGGGTAGAGATAGCTTCCACCTACTTAGACAGATAATCCACTGTCAGTAGAATGTGCTCATAAACGTGGATATTAAGATACGAGCCCATGAAATCTATGTCCAATGTATCAAAAACATCAACCATAATGACAGTGTGCATGGGCATTTCATCTTTGGGACTGGCGGTCCCTCCCATTCTCTGAGACACTGGACACAACCTAACAAATGCATATGCATAACGGAACAGGGACGACCAGTACAAACCACACTGGAGCACTTTCCAGGCAGTCCTCTTCCCGACGTGATGTCCTCCTGCCTTCCAAGAAATGGCAGTGAGTGAAGATACTCATGTATTCCTCCTAAGGAATACACCTCTGCCAGATGCAATCCGATTCTTTTAAAAAAAGGAACGGATCCTCCCGATGGTATTTCTAGATTCTGACTTAAGTCGGTCAATGCTGCTCTTGGGCCAATCATGGGGAACTCTCCTAGATACAAACAAGTTCACCATGTTGGCATACCATGGGAGAGAGTCGACAGAACAGATCGACTGGTCAGGGAAGGAGTCTTTGATGGGGTCAGTCTTAGGGGAACTTTGTGACTCTATGCAGGGGAGGTGATCAACCACCACATTTTTTACTCCATGATTATCCTTGATATGCAAATCAAACTCTTGGAGTAATAGAATCCACCTAAGAAGACACACCTTTGCGTGCTTCTTTTCACGAGGTACTTGATGGCTGTGTGATCTGTGAACACGTTAACCTTGGACCCTAAAAGATGCAACTTGAATTTGTCCAAGACACGCACTAAGACATGCATTTCCTTCTCTGAGACGATATAATTTCGTTGAGCATGATCGAGTACTTTGCTTGCGTAGTGGACAACATATGGAATCCCTTATCTCCTCTGTCCTAATACGGTATCTCAAAGGGTAGAGACCAATCTAGGGTTTGTAAGATAAGCACATCCATGATCTTCCTCTTTAGGAGTTTGAAGGCCTCAAGACACCTGTGACCTACAATAAACTCCATGTCTTTTTCTAAGAGCTCCGTTGGTGACTGGGCAATCTTTGAAAAATCTTTTATGAATCTGCGGTAAAAGCCGACATGCTCGGGGAACGACCACACTTGCTTGATATTAGTTGGTGGTTGAAGTTTCTTGATCACATTCACCTTGGCAGGCTCAATCTCCATTCCTCCCCTGGAGATGATGTGCCCTGACACAATTTCCTATTGAACCATGAAATGGCTTTTTCTCCCAAGATGCATCAGATTCACCTCATAACACTTTTAAGGACTTGATCCAGATGAGATAGACAAGTGTCAAACGAATCATTGTGGATCGAGAAGTCATCCATAAATACTTCGAGGAAATCGCCCACCATCTCGGTAAATACCGCAATCATGCACTATTGGAAAGTCCCTGGTGCTTCGCATAGCCCAAAGGGCATGCGCCTGGATTCTTACGTACCGAATGGACATGTGATGATCTTTTCCTGATCCTTTGGAGCGATGAAAAATTGGTTGTAGCATGTGTACCCATATAGAAAATAAAAGAATTCTTTTTTCTGAAAGTCTCTCTAGGATCTGATCAATGAATGGTAAGGGGAAATGACCCTTTTTCGCCGCGACATTCAAGCATCTGTAATCCATACAGACACACCACGACGTGGGTACTTTTGTTGCAATCTCTTCTCCATTCGAGTTGATGATTGTCTGAAGTCCCACCTTCTTCGAGACTACATGAATTGGTGCCACCCACTTGAAGATAGAGATGGGATAGACAAACCCCGCATCACATTGTTTCTCTATTTCTTTCTTGATAACACCTTGTAAGTTTGGATTTAGCCGGCGTTGGAACTCACGAGAGAGTCTAACACCTTCCTTAAGGTAAATCTGATGTGAGCACAAAGCAGGGATAATCTCGCGGAGATCGGACACGCTCTAGCCTATGGACTTGCGGTTCTGTTCAAGAATCTATAGCAAACAAGATTCTTATTCTCCGGTCAGGCTAGCACTGATAATGACTGGGAACTTCTGATGTGTGCCCGCAAGGAAGGCATATTTTAATGTAGAGGGTAGAGGTTTGAGCTCGGAAATGGTATGATCATTGAGAAGATCTGGCTCAACTGCATCTGAATCCAGTTCTGTGGTGGATGTGGCTAGATCTGTTGTGATAGTAACCATCAACTGATTCTACTCAGGAGTTGGATCGCCAAAGGTATCCAAGCAATCAACAAAAATCTGTGTCTGACTTGCCATCCTCGTCCTCTAATTGACTGATGAATTGTATTTTCGCCTCTTTAATAGTCATATTTTATCGTAGCACAAGAGGTGAAAATGGAACCCGTCATAAACCACCGTTGTTTGAATATTATGGAGTATTTTAAAACTTGTTAAGCGTACCCAAGTCGAACATAGAGTCACGAGCTATCCTCTTGATTAATCAGATTTTAATATTCATATCAAGTGATTGAATCTTCTACCTAGGTCAACAGATAGACACAATACACAAAATAATGCGCGGTAAAACATGATGTCATGTGTGATGCAATATATGATGCAAGGATGAAATGCATATTTTATTCTTTATCTTAAACTTCAACTATGTAAGTTGAGTTCAACTTATACACCCTCGGTATCTAATCTATTTCAATGGTCTGACAATAGAGATAAAATACAAGCTTCAAAAACCCCTCCTCTGTGTATAGTACCTAATAAAAAAACTCTTGCACTGAATTTTCAAAAGAAATAATATTTTGACAGTTCCCCTGCAAAATTATCCATCGAACATTAATGCAGGTGGATGAATCAATTAGACACGTGCGTAGCAGGTGTCATCACGTGACGGCCCCTCGAGGAGGCCAGATCAAAGCTGCCTACTCCGCAGCCCTCGTGGCCTCTCCAGATCACATCGGCACGAACGACGAACACGGATCGTTCCCCCGACGACCGCGGCAGCTCACCTAGAAGCGGAGGAGGAAAACTAGGGTTTCGCGGGAAGCGCCGACCTCCTTTCTCCCCTGCCGACTCTCTCCGCCCCGTCGGCAATCCACGAGGATTGATCGGGCCTTAGGGCACGCGCGATCTCCTTGATGGTTCAGCTGTCGAATCCCGGTGATCTCCGGCAGGAGGGCGCCGCCACCGAGGGAGGGAGCAGAGGGAAGAGGGCAGTGAAGGTCGAGGTCGAGGACCCCCTTGAGGAGGAGTGCGGGCCGCGCAGTAAGAGGCCGAAGCAGTCCGTGTCATTCCAACAGGTGAAGGGTAGATTTCAAGCGGACTTGTTTCGATGATTCCTTATCTGCGGGTTGATCTTCTCTAGTAATGATGCGAGAAATGAAATGTTTTTTTGGGTAATCGAACGAAAGTAATTTTGTGATGATTGAAAAAATGGGGACTTATACAAAAGGTGCGATTTTGATCGGTTTGGAAAGGTCACTTTTGGCTGCGGATTGGGTTTGGTGGAATTTGTGTGAGGGTGCTGTTGGTATAGTGATTCTCTTAAGTCAAGTTATTGAGCTCTGAAACTTCAGCTCTGCTTTTCGATGCTTCCGGGGGATTTAAGTTTACGATAAAATCCATTAATCAACGAGGATATCCGTTGTTTGATGATATTTTTCCGAGAAGAACAAGCTAGCGTTGTTGACGACCCAATGTTATGATGTTTCTAGTTTGGCTTTGGCTGCTAAGATAGTCATCTGGTTATTATAGCGAGGAACACACATCTTCTTGAAAATGACACCCTTTGTGCTTTGTAAAGATAATGCAATTGCCTCTGCTTTTTGATATGTGGGCTAAAATATCTTTTCTTGTTGTTATGGACTTAGGACTTGCAGCAACAATGGAACACAGATACTACCTCTTCATCTTCTCAGCATGTTCAATACAATCCACTCGATGAACCCAGTCCCCTGGGTCTGCGGTTGAGAAAGAGCCCATCCTTACTTGATTTGATCCAGATGAAGCTAACCCAGTCCAATGTGGTGGCACCGGGAATAGTGACAAATGGAAGCGTTGAATCTGGAAAGAAGGACCTAAAGCAGGCTACTGTTGGGATGACCGAGAAGCTGAAAGCCTCCAATTTCCCAGCTACGCTTTTGAGGATTGGGTCTTGGGAGGTAATACAATATTTCCCTCATAACTCTTTGTCTTGCATTTCTTTTTTGCATTTTGTTGGGGATAAGGCAGGTGGGATAAGGGGGTGCCATTCTATTAAATTGATGGAATCAAGGTAGAACAAGGGGGTCATATTCCTTGTTTGTTTGTTGTTCTTGAGAATGTAAAATAAGTAGCAGTTACTATGGAATAAGCGATAGTTATTGTGGAATAGGTAGTATGAACATGTAGAAAATCGTAACCATTATTGAAGGAAGACGAATAACTATTTCATGAGTAATTGCAGAATAAGAAAGTGGAGTAGCTATTCATGGAATAAGAAAAGCCCCTGATAACAGGAGAAAATCTGGGTTATTTTTCCATGGTTATTTCTGCTGCAGAAAACCCATGTTGTTTCATGAAAATCATGTTTTTCCTCTAAGCGCTTGATGTTGATGGACATGTATCTTGGCCTGTCCATTTTACTAAATAGTTAAAAGTTCAAAAAAGAAAGTGATATTGTGTTCTCTTTTGAGGGGAGGCCGAACTCTAGACTGATCACATTTTATGATGTGTGTCTCAATTGTAGGCTCTTTTTTGTGTGCTTGGTAGACCTTTCTTGCTTTGTAGCGACTTTACTTCGTTCACTGTTTCTGGATTTATGTCGTTACCATTGTATATTAATTGCCCTTAGATTTTTTTTCACAATAAATACTGCTGACACTTGACATCTTCGATAAATTTTCCTTTGAACAGTGTGCTTCAAGGTACGAGGGTGATTTGGTGGCAAAATGCTATTTTGCCAAGCATAAACTTGTGTGGGAAGTTCTTGATGGTGGACTCAAGAGTAAGATCGAGATCCAGTGGTCTGACATAACAGCACTGCAGGCCTCCTGCCCAGAGAATAGTCCTGGAACTTTAGATGTAGTGGTAATAACTATTGTCTTATATTCTTTCTATAACTTTAGATGTAGTGGTCATGAATCCTTACTCGTGTTCTTTCTACCAAAGATATCTTAACCTGCTGGTTGTGGTTTTGGGGCTATATTCTTAAACAGCTGTCTAGGCAACCATTGTTTTTCAGAGAGACAAATCCTCAGCCCAGGAAGCATACTTTGTGGCAAGCTACTTCTGATTTTACTGGTGGCCAGGCCAGCATTCATAGGTAACCACTAATTTTCATTCATGAATCTATTTCTAATTAGATGTGCTATAGTGCCTGGAGATACGCTTTCTTACTGTAAATCTTCCATGACTGATCTACTCATGGAAAATGATTTTGATGAGATTTGATTTGATAGTTATGAATTCAAAATATTCTAGGGGGACATAATCATGTGATCTTGCAGTGCTTTGTTTTCATTATTTGGTGCACAAAATCCTGGATCTGCTGCGCATTATTTGTTCATAATGGCTATAAACTCTGAGTTTCTTATTGTTTTCATATGATGCATAGAAATTTTGGTATGTGACTGACTATTCACAAGTGAAGATATATATTCTTTTGAACTATATTACGGAAACTTCTCATCCCCACAGTTAGGTATAGCAGATGAAGATGTATTAGCACAAGAACAATTACTAGACTTGAAGTTTCAAGATGTGACCCTACAAACCTAGTTTTTCGCTAATTGGACCAGCGATGTACCGCCGGACAAGCATCCTTGTGCCGGTCCTTCGTTGGCTTTGTTGACATCCAACCATTGCTTTTAATATAACTATGGCTCTTTACATTATTACCACCAACTTGAAACTTAAAAACTATTTTTTTTTTTCTAATTTGCTGAAGAAATATTATAGCAGTTAAGTGGGGTGTATTGGTTTTATCAGTCAGGAAGAGAAACTTTGTACCAACCACATGTTTGGAAAATATTTTTTATATAGTAGATATTGTGTGTGCTTGTATATATATATGTCCTTTCAAAAAATATATACTTGTTTTTTTCACAACCCCTATAAACTTTTACAAATACACCACAAACCCTGATTTATTCACATTTATGTCACATCTCTTATAATCTTACTCTGTATTGCACCACAATTCCTGCTATCAATTTAACTCTTCTTGAGTTAATTAAACCACATAAAGAAATAAAGTTGGATTTTTTTTCTCCAGAGGGTTAATGATCCTCGTCTCCTAGGACCTGAAGATCTTGGAAAAGCAACCCAATGTCACTATGTAGGTGATGAGAATATCATAGTATTCCCCTTTATCAAATCTCTACAACCTTCAAGAGTTGATCCTCCACCTCCTTTGCCCAACTGGACGTCGACTTGAAGGCATAGTGTGTAGATCCATGTCCTTCTTAGCGACAAGGATGATCTCCATGAGGGGCGTAATCGAATAGATTTACATCTTCTCGATGCCCTTCTTGAGCAACACAACAAAACAGAGAAAAGCCTTGGACTCAGCGACGCTCTTGTAGGGGGCGTTGCCATGTTAGATGCAAGAAAGGCCATTAGCAGCCATGGCCTTCCTGTTGTCTTTGGTTAATGGGTCCTCCCTCTCCCTCTCACCAAAGCTGCAGCTGCAAGCAACATAGCCAATGCTCCTGGTCTTTCTTTCGATGGTGGATCAAATTTGAGGTGGAGGTGGGTGTGGTCTTCAAGCATTATTTGTCATGGTGCTCTTCACTATAGACTGCACGAACGTTCATTGGTAGATGTGGTGGAGGGAGTACTTATTGTGGTCAATCATGGTCTTCAACGTGATGTAGTGGCAAGCAACCTCCAACGTTGTGCTGGAGGAATTCATCCTGTAATTTATGGAAGTGAACTCTGCGAAAACCTTGGTCATGGAGAACTGTACCTTCATGGTACCACCCTTGAGCATGTTGGCGAGGATAAAGCACATGCCTACTCGCACCATGGCCTCGACGATCTCTGGGCCGTTGTAGAGAAATCTAATCACCTCGGCAGTGTTCTCTTGCCCGTTGAGGCATCCTTCCTTAACGAATCTGAGGAGGGGGGCTTCTTGGCGACGAGCTTCGGGTAGCGGTCTTTATCGACAAGGAAGACAACTGCTTCAATATGGTGGTCGATGGAAATATTCTGGAGGGGGTGGCGTGCTCCTATCTGAGTTCCGAGATCGGTTCGTTGGTGGTGATGGGGAGGAGATCGATGTAGGGGAAGTGGCACTAACAAGGGATGGGAGGGAGAGGGGACTGGGTGGCAATACATGGGAGGTAAGGGTATTACTCGATGATTGATATATATCACTTTTTTGACAGCTTTATTCACTTCAACGGTCAAATAGATGGGAGTTAACCATATCAGTAATGGTGTGAGAGTTAGTAAGTTTGCAGGGATCTTAAGGTAAATGTGAAGTCATAGGTTAGTCGTGAGTAAATGTGAAGAAGTCTGGGCTTATCGTATAATTGCAAACTAACCCTGTAATTGCAAAATTTTACTGGGATAAACTAACCCCGTATTTGCACAAGTTTACTGGGACCGTGGTGTAAAAATCTCCTATATTTATTTGACTTTCAATTCTCTCTGTTTTTTATCGTAAATAGGGTGAGGCCCCATGATGGGGCTCACTTCAGGAATTCATTAATATTCGAGTGAGGAGTTACAAACCGTAAGTAGAAAGAAAAAAGAAAAACATAGCAGTCCACACTCTCAGGCAGTTCTTGTTAACAGTCTTCTAACATGGTTAAGGACATTTTCGGTGGAGAAACGTTGGCCCTTATATATGGTCTCATTTCGTGCGCACCAAATTGCCCACAGGAGCATGTATGCCGGAGATACATCATCTTGAGAGTTGCCGCCCACCGCCCTAACAGACGTCTAGAAAGCCATCGAGTCTTCCACCTTCAGCCATTGAATTCCAGCCTCTTCCCATATCTGCGATGAAGTACGGCATCTAAAGAATAAGTGCTCCAAGTTCTCTTCATCCTCATTGCATCTCGGGCAATTCTCTTTGTTTGTCTTAATTTGTTTGGCATTTTAACATTATCCGTTGTCGGAAATCGTCATTGTTTCATTATGTTATTTTACTTAAGTTTCTTGCATTAAGTGTTTGCATTGTTTGGATTTTTTTGCAAACATGTATTGTTTGGCATGGAGTTTGCTAGAATGAAGAATTCAGGGATTGCTAAGCGCAATGGGGATGTATTGGAAGTTGTTTCTGAGATAGAACTGATGACATCCTTATAATTTATTAATAGACAGATTAGGAGTAAACAAGGTGGTCAGCAAAGTCGAGTTCAAAAGCTACTGGTGTAATTTTGGATAGGAAGAAGTAAATAAAATATCCCAGCCAGTTAAGGACACCGAGAAACATAGTACACTGGTGAGATGCATCAATGATGAATATGAAGTATTGTTTGTTGCTTGCAAGATCATTAAAACAAGGTGTAAAAACTATTCTCGTATGCATTATATATTGCACAAGTTATGCATGTCTCAAAGTTTTCTTTTGTTGAGATTATTTTTAAAGCTGACCTTGACACATATTTGGAAGAATGCTGTAAATGAGACATTAAGAACGACGAAACCCGGAAAGATGTGGAACTTGATGACAGTCCGACTCCTACATGAATCCTGCGGATGTTTGGAATATGTTGGGAAATGGAAGGTTCGTTGCGATGCACATAAGTTATTCATAACCATCCTATAGAGCAAGAAAACTCTTGAGGGAGAGAAAATAAAACATCTTTGTAAATGAGAAAATTTGTTATGAATCCATGCAATTTTCACGGTGTCAAATTGATGACTAATGGGCTGTGAAGGAGATTGAGGTTGGGGTTGAGGGGGGTTGAATGGAGTCTGAGATGTGTTTAGCATAAAGAATGAATTGGGATGTATGCCTAGAAGGTTTGCACTTTAACGATAATCCAATTTAACATTTTATGAAGTTCTTTAAATACGAGATCGTGTTTATTATTTGTTATTGATGTACAATGTCCTAATGAATTCTTGTTTATTGTTTGTTATTGATGTACAATGTCCTAATGAATTGTCTCAATGAATGCTTATATGGAGAATTTTGGAGATGAAAGTGGTTGTACTTATGTACATCAATGATGCGGTCCAAGTCATTTCTTTTTTATTTTTCTCATATTTTTTAATGAAATAGTAGGTACATGTATTTTTCATTTACGGTTGAATCTTTTTGGTTTAAGAGGCACCTCTTGCTTGGGATTGGGTCTATATTAGGTCCCTTGGCGGGTTAAGGCAGGTTAAACTGATAGAGGGTAACCCGTTTTTGTGTTTTGGTGTTTGGATAGAGGGTTAAACTGGGGGTGGGTTAGAAGTGGGTTTGGGGTGATATGATTGTATTGGAGTTTGAAAAAGTGAGTAGTTATTGTGATGTAATTGTATTGAAGTTTGGAAAAGTGAGTAGAAGTGGAGTAGTTTATAATTTTTATATGATATGATGGTATAATATATTATTTTTTGATAGGATTGATGATGTAAAATTGATTTATTTAATTTTTTATAAAAGGAATAAAGTGGTGCCCACGGGGAGAGAGGGGATGTGGGTTTAGGGGGTTAAACCCCCCTAACCCGCGGGTAAGCTGCTACCCGAACGGGGCCTTATAGTTTAGCCGTTGTCTCTCTCTCTCTCTCTCATCTTGATTTTATTCCATCTTCTCTACACTCCAATCCTCTTCTTGATCCCATTTCTTGATCCTTTATGCAGCTTGACATGCTCCCTCCCTCATTCCATGTATTCCTATCCAAAATCCCACGTGAGTGACATGTTTCTCACTCTTCTTTATAGCCTCTCTTTTCCCAACCCACATTGATTCACTTTGAATATCCATCCTACATTAATTGGTATCAGTGTATGGTATTTATAGGCTTCCTCCGATGGTTTGATGTTACCCTCTCTGCCCTCACCGACAATGTTGTTCTGAAGATTTGGTGCTATTCGAAAGATCAACTCATCAATTTTTCTCTATAAAGGAGACATAGATTGAAGAACTTTAGTCTAGCCATGACATAGATTGAAGAACTATAGTCTAGCCATTGGCTTTATCTCTTTTTCTCTGTGTTTTTCTTCCTTCTCGTCTACCCTTTAATTTCCTTCTTGGCCCCTATTTCTTCTCCCTTTAGTAGCTTGGTATGTTCCCTCCCTCATTCTACGCATTTCCAAGCATTCCCACTCGAACCTCATGCAGATAGTCTGCTTTTCCTTGTTCTTCTTACCCTGTCCCACTTCCAAAATCCCCAGCCATTCCCTTTGAATATCTATACGAGGTCGCTCAACCTTACAAGAAACGTCTATAGTTAACATGTTTTGTTTATTTGTGAATAAATATATAGAGTGCACATCGTTTTGGATGTTTCACCCAGTTTGTTTTTTATGGAACAGATGTCTATAATCCGACACTTGCTTGTGTGAGGACTTGAAATGGCATGACCGAACTTTTATATTAATACTTGTATGCATCATTGTCTAACTTTCATTGCTCAATCTTAGATTTGTAACAAATCCTATGAAGATGCCTTTCTTTTCTTAATCTTTCAGCCTGACTCACACCACCTGCTTCACTTATAATGAAGGGTGAGTGTCGTCTGCTAGACTATTACATGAGTCGTATCAGTCAGCTACTTCTTGTCTTGATGCTTCCCAAGTCCTTAGGATTTCTTTAAACAGTGACCCTACTATTTATTTTTGTTGAGGTGTATGTCTCTTTAGATAGGTAAATGTGTCTTTGGATGATGGATCGTTTACCTACCATCCTATAAAATGTACTCACCCCCTCTTACTTGATATCTTAGTGAAGAGAGAGAGCCCTAGTCTTTTGTGAGGGAGATTAGGCTTGTGTAAGCCCTCGTGGTTTTCCCCTCTCTGTAGCGTTTTCCACTTAAATCACAGTCTCGATGTTCTTGTGCTTTGATCTTTTGATTGTAACGTGGTATGTATCGGAGTCTAATTGAGGCTTGATATGTTGTTCGCTCCTCTTCCTGTCATGTTGTCGTTGATTATTGATTGACGTGCCCTCCCTTTCATTGTCCGGATCATCCTCCCTCGTAGGGGATCCTTGATGCCCCTTCGGTGACGTGCGACCTGGCTACTGCGCTCGCCCCCTGCTGTGCGTCCCCACCCCTCTGTGTATGACTCGGCTACGGATCCCCTGTTGCGCGCGACCCCAACTGCAAACCCCCCCCCCCCCCTTGTGCACGAGACCCGACTTTACTGTGTACGATCTGGCTGCACGCGTCCTCAATAAGATCTACATTACTCCTTGGTTTGTGATGTGAGCCTTATGCTCCTGCTGTGTGCCTTGTGCTCCTCCTCCAAGCACTCCTTGGTTTGTGCGATTCTTGGCTTATTCCTCCAGATCATCCTCCCTCGGAGCGGATCCTTGATGCCCCACTCGGTGACGTGCGACCTAGATGCTGTGCACACCCCGTTGTTGTGCGTCCCCACCCCTCTGTGCGTGACCCGACTGCGGATCTGTCTCGTGCCCCCAAGTGTACGCACCCCTTGCCCCCTGCGCGAGACCTGACTTTACTTTGCACGATCCGGTTGCACGCGCCCCCGATAAGATCTACATCACCCCTTGGTTTGTGATGTGTGCCTTATGCTCCTGCTCCTGCTGTGTGCCTCCTCCAAGCACTCCTTGTTTTTTGCGAGCCTTGGCTTATTCCTCCGGATCTAAAACTCTAGATTTGTCGTGTGTTATATGCGTGACTCTTGCTTTGGCAGCGAGCTCTTCTCCAAGGTGGTATACAGGTTTAAAGACATACATGGTTTCACCGTGTTGTCTTTTCTCTTGGTTTATTCCTCGTTATATGAGTTGAGAGACTAAATGGGTTGGAGAGAAAGCAATGGTGATCAAGAGGACATGTTTTAAACTTTGGTATTTAGGTAAAGATAAGGGGAAACAATTTGGAGTGGTTGTTCATAAGGATTTGAAGGATTGTTTGGTTGATGTGCAAAGATTCACCGCAAATTGGTTTAGATGAAATGACTAAACATTTTTTTGGGAGGATCTGGATAAGATTTTGTAAGGAATCCCACAAAGAGAGATGATTTGCATAGGTGGAGATCATAATGGACATGTGGGAAATGATGCTTCAGGGTATGCTAGTGTTCATGGAGGATATGGTTTCAGGGATAGAAATGAAGAGGGAAAAGTCATTCTGGATTTTGTAATGGCATGTGATCTTTTCATAGCAAACACTCTCTTCAAGAAGAGGGAGGAACATTTAATTACTTATAAGAGTGGCTCGAATAGAACAGAGATAAATTACTTTGCATTGAGGAGAAGAGATCGGTTATGTTGTAAAGACTGCGAAGTAATCTCAGGAGAGACTTTGACAACCCAACATCGCTTGTTAGTCATGGATGTGCAAATAAAAGGGCTGGTAAAGGAAAGAAAAGTTCCTAAGATCACTAGAACTATATGGTGGAATCTTCAACTGAAGCAATCGAGCTTCAGGGAGAAGGTTTTAGAAGACTTGTCTTGGGATTGTAACGGAAGTGCAAACGAGCATGGCCTCAAATTTCAGCGAAATTCGGTCGAATTTCTGTCGAATATCGATATCCAGTCGAAATCGAAATTTGACCGAAATGACCGAAACGACCGAAATTTGGGGGTCCTAGTACAAAAAATGACCGAAATGACCGAAATTTCGGTCGAAATTCCACCGAAATTCCATCGAAATTCTGTTTTGGTCGATACCGAAATGGTGACCGAAACCGACATTTAGGGCCTTGCAAACGAGTTGTGGGATGCGGTAACATCTTGTATCCGAAAGGTAGACAAAGATATGCTAGGCGAGTCACAGGGAGGAGCTCCATGTCAAAAGGAGGCTTGGTGGTGGAGTAAAGGGATGCAAGAGAAGCTAAAAATTAAAAAAGCATGCTTTAAAGCTATGTCTAAGGATATGACAGAGAAAACTATCACAAATTACAAAATAACAAATAAGGAAGCAAAGAAGGTTGTAAGCAAAGTTAAGTCGAAATCTTATGAAATTTTGTCTAAAAATCTCGACTCTAAGTTAGGCCAGAAGGATATATTTAGGTTGGCCAAAGCAAGACAAAGAAAGACCAAAGATCTTTCTCAAGTGAGATGCATTAAGGATGAGAAAGGTCACGTGCTTGTTACTCAGAAGGATATAGAGACTAGATGGAAGCAATATTTCCATAAACTTTTCATTGGGGAAGGAAATAGAGAATCACTTTGGTTGATCTAACTAGTAGTGAAAGTTACTTGAATCGTGTAAAGCTATAGACGAATACAAAGAAAAAAAGGAAGTAGAGGAGGCTTTGAAGGTTATGAGACTAGGAAAGGTGTATGACCATATGGCATCCCTGTAGAAGTATGAAGAGTTTTAAGTGAGCGTGGTTTGACTTGGCTTATGAATTTATTCAATGTTATTTGGCGAAGTAAGAAAATGCCTCAAGATTGGAGGAGTATCACGGTGCCTCTTTATAAGAATAAAGAAGATATTAAAAAATTTTTAAATTACAGAGGTATCAAGCCCATGAGTCACACTATGAAAATTTAAGAACGTGTGATCAAAAGAAGGTTGAGGCAAGTTTCCAAAGTAAAAGAAAATCACTTCGGATTCATGCCAGGCCGCTCGACTATTGAAGCCATCCATTTGCTGAGGAGAACAATGGAGATTTATAGAGCCTAAAGGAAGAACCTCCATATGAATTTTATTGATTTGAGAGTCTTATGATTTTGTCCCACGAGAGATATTGTGGAGAGTTTTGGAGAAAAGACAAGTACCTGTCCTATACATTAACCTCATAAAGGATATGTATGATAGGGCTTTATCTTGTGTAAGGATCTGGTCTGAGAAAATTGATTATTTTGACATCAACATTGGGCTACATCAAGGTTCATCTTTGAGTCCATTTCTTTTTACTTTGATTATGGACGAGTTGACAAGTCACATTCAGGATGAGATACCTTGGTGTATGTTATTTGCTGATGATATTGTGTTGATTGATGAGATTAGAGACGGAGTAAATGAGAAGCTTGAGGTATGGAGACATGCATTGGAGACTAAAGTTTTTCATATAAGTAGGGCTAAGTCTGAATATATGGAGTGCATCTTTGATGGAAGTAATGATGAGGAATCGAAGTGAAGATTGGTATCGATAACATTCGGAAGAGAGATTCTTTTCGATATCTGGGATCTATTTTGCAACAAGATGGGGACATTGATGGAGATGTTACTTATAGAATAAATGTAGGCTGATTAAAGTGGAGAGGAGCCTTTGATGTTCTCTGTGATAAGAAAATCCCTTTAAAAATCAAAGGAAAGTTTTACAAAGCTGCTGTGACTGTGAGACATGCTACGCTCTATGGATCTGAATGTTAGCCTGTGAACCATAGACATGTGTAGGGAATGTTTGTAACAGAAATGAAAATGCTAAGGTGGATGTGTGGACACACACGTAAAGATCGGATTCGGAATGATGCAATCAGAAAGAAAGTCGGTGTAGCTCCGATCGAGGATAAGATGCGAGAAATCCGCTTAAGAATGTTTGGTCATTTGCAAAAAGGTCAGCTGATGCACCAATTAGGAGGTGCGAGTTTTGGAATGTTGAGCCGGCTAAGAGAGGACGAGGACAGACAAGAAGTGTTGGAATGGGACTATACGAAGGGATCTTAGTTTTTTGGATATAAGCTCGAGATTGACCCAGAATAGATCTGAATGGAGACAAAGAATCCGTGTAGCTTATCCTATTTATTTGTGGAAAAAGACTTTGTTATTGTATACGAGTTGATAGATCTATATGGTCTTGTCGTGATTGCACCTTCGGTGGGTGTTTTATTTCTGTTTGGGCAATGTTTTGGACTCGTTTGTGATGTGACTCTAATAAAAGAGCCATACACCTCGACATTTGATTGCAACAATTTTATTACTATACATGCTGTAATTCCCTTGCGGTAAAAGCGATCAATCCATCTTGTTGGCCTCCCTCCCGTATAGTTTGATCGAATCTATGAGGCACCCTGGGATTCAATGTCTAATGATATCTTTTAGTTCACGGGTTATTGATTTAAATAGCATGAGGATATAGTAGAGCGAGGTGATCTTTAGGCCAATGAACTTTGATTCATTTTTTCAACATTATATAGAAAAGAACAAAAGATATAGATGGAACACAAATCTAGATGGAACTTATGTAATATCTAGAAGATGTTTAAACATGAGGCAATTCCAGCCTAATATGAGATATAAATGGGACTGATGTAATATCTGGAAAACGTTTAAACATAGATTCGATACGTGATTGTGGAGTTTAGAGGTTTTTCATAACAACTAACAAGAATGTACCTTTCAGAGTGAAACACAAATCCTATTGAGTCACAACGTGAGTCTCTCCATATTATTTATAATAGAGCACACCAAAAACAACGACAACAACAAAGCCTTTTCCCACATTAAGTAGGGTCGGTTACATGGATTCTTTGCCTCCATTCAGATATATCTTGTGTCATTCTCGGACTTAGATTCAAAAAACTAAGATCCCTTCGTATAGTCTCATTCCAACACTTCTTGAGCCTTTCTCACCCTCTCTTAGCCGACTCAACATCTCAAAACTCACCCCTCCTTACCGGTGCTTCAGCTGATCTTTTTTGCAAATGATCAAACCATATTAAGCGATTTTCTCACATCTTATCATTGATCGAAGCTACACCAACTTTCCTTCTGATTGCATCATTCTGAATCCGATCTTTATGTGTGTATCCACACATCCACCTTAGCATTTTCATTTCTGCTACTGTTATTCTCTGCACATGTCTATGGTTCATGTTGGGAAACGTGAATGAGTTGTTTATTCCATAGCCCTAGGCTCTCTTATATAGGAGAGTAGCCTATGGGTAAATTACATAAAGAGAATAACAAGAAAATAAAATAGCAAAGAGACACAGTAACTAAATATGCGTCAACACTCCCCCTCAAGATGGAGCATAGATGTCAATCATGCTCAGCTTGGAAGCACACTTCTGAAATGGGCCACGTAACAATGCCTTGGTGAATATATCTGCAGTCTGGTTCTCTGAAGTAACATGGGATGTGGCAATGAATCCTTTCTGAATCATATCACGTATGAAGTGACAATCCACCTCAATATGCTTGGTCCGTTCATGGAATGCAAGATTATTTGCAATGAACAAAGCAACCTGATTATCACACTCCAAGTTCATAGGAAGTGGTATATCTAAGCATAAATCTGTCAGCACCGCTTTCACCCACATCATCTCTGTAGTAGCCTGGGCCATAGCCCTATATTCAGATTCAGCACTGGATCTAGCTACCACAGTTTGCTTCTTGCTCCTCCATGAGACTAGGGCATCTCCAACATAGACAGCATACCCTGAGGTGGACTTCCTATCCTTAGGACATCCTGCATAGTCTGCATCTGCGCATGCTGAGACAGAAATCCCCTTTCCTTTCTTGAATAGCAGACCTTTACCTGGAGAAGATTTGAGATATCTAAGTATCATGTGTATTGCATCCATATGCACCTGGCGTGGCTGCTCCATGAACTGGCTCACACGGCTCACTGCAAATAATATATCTGGCCTAGTGATCGTGACATATAACAATTTGCCTACCAGTTCTCTGTATCTTCTCCTGTCAACCTCCTCTGTGTCATCATCATACAGCTTCATGCTAGGGTCCATTGGTGTCGTAGCAGGTCGACACCCTAGCATACCTGTCTCACTCAGTAGATCTGTGACATACTTCCTCTGTGACATGACTAATCCATACGGATTTCTGGCAAACTCCAGCCCCAGAAAATATCTAAGGACTCCCAAGTCCTTGGTGACAAACTCGGTCCCCAGCCTTTCCTTTGCCTGCTTAATGCCCTGGTCATCATCACCTGTAATCAAGATATCGTCAACATAAACCATGATTACAACAATACCTCTTGCCGTCTTCTGTACAAACAAGGAATGCTCAGCATTGGAGCGTTTATATCCTTGTTTCTCAAAGAGGTCTGACAGCTTCTGGAACCATGCTCTGGGGCTCTGCTTAAGGCCATAGATAGCCTTATGTAATCTGCAAACCTTGGAACACTCCCCCTCAACAGCAAAACCTGGTGGCTGTTGCATGTAGACTTCCTCCTGCAGGTCGCCATACAGAAAGGCATTCTTCACATCCAGTTGATAGAGTGGCCAGTCTCTAGTAACTGCAACTGATAAGAGGATCCGCAGAGTGGAATGACGAGCCACCGGGGAGAACGTGTCAAGGTAATCTACCCCATATGTCTGTGTGAATCCCCTTGCAACTAGGCGTGCCTTGTACCTGTCAATGGAGCCATCTGCATTATGTTTCACTGTAAACACCCACTTGCAACTCACCGGGTTGACATCTGGTGGTATAGTAACCAAGCTCCATGTTCCTCTAGACTGAAGTGCCGCCATCTCTTCCTCCATTGCTAGCCGCCATCGAGAATCCTGCAAAGCCTCATGGTGGTTCCGTGGAATATCTGTAGCTGAAAGTGCCAATGCAAACGTCCTGAATGGTCCAGATAGCCTCTCAAACGACACCGCTGCTGATATTGGATACTTGGCACAGCTTCTCTTCGGCTTGCGTAGAGCGATTGGAACATCCAGATCCTCTGTGGTATCACCATGCTCCTGTAATGCATCCTGCTGAGAAATGTCGTCAGATCCATCAACATTAATATTTTCATTACATACCATAGGCGAGCTAGTTGACTGGTCAGGACCATGAGCTTGATTCGGCCGCCGGGTGTAATGGAATGGTAACGGGGATACTATTGATGGCGGTGGTGGTGGCAGTGGTGGTGGTGGTGGAGATGTTGGTGGCGGTTGTGATGTTGGTGGTGCCATGAATACAGTATCAGGGGATATAGGTGGTGTCTGCATGTTACCGGATTCTGAAAAATACATAATGGATTCAAAGAATGTAACATCTGCACTGATCATATACCGCCGACGCACAGGGTCAAAACACTTGTACCCCTTTTGAGTTCTGGAGTACCCCACAAAGACACACTTGACAGCCCTAGGAGAGAGCTTGTCAGAACCGGGCGACAACTGATGGACAAATGCGACTGACCCAAACACACGAGGGGTAAGAGTAAACAGATCCTTGTCAGGATAAATAAGTGAGAAAGGAACCTGTTCATTCAAGACAGACGAGGGCATACGATTTATAAGATAACATGCAGTAAGGACTGCATCACCCCAGTAGGAATACGGAACATGACTCTGAATGAGAAGTGACCTTGTGACATCAAGTAGGTGACGGTGTTTTCTTTCTGCAACCCCATTTTGTTGAGACGTACGGGCGCAGGATGTTTGGTGAACAATTCCTTTAGAGGAGTAGTAGTTGGCTAGATTGTTGGTGCATAACTCTAAGGCATTGTCACTTCTCATAATTTTGACAGTTGTGGAAAAAACATTCTGAATCTCATTTAGAAATTGAATAATAATATTTCCAGCTTCAGACTTATTTTTCATTAGAAATACCCATGATGCTCTAGAGAAATCATCCACAAATACAATATAAAACCTGTGCCCCTGATGATCGGGAACACGACTTGGACCCCAGACATCGACATGAAACAACTAAACTTGGAGTTACTACTCCGACCTTGACTACTGGGAAAGGATGACCTGGGATGTTTTCCCAACTGACACGCCTCACACTGGATAGGTGTGTGAGAAAGACTATAAGGTAAGACAAGACGCAACTTCTGAAGCGGTAGATGACCAAAACGCAGATGCCACAGGAGAGAAGATACTTGTTCTGCAGGAGAAGCCGTGATTCCGGCAAACGGGGTCTGGTTCAGACGATAAAGGCCTCCTTGCTCATAGCCATGACCAATCACGTTGCCCGTACGGATGTCCTGAAAAATCAATGAAGATGAATCAAAAATAGCTCGACAATGGAAATCCTTCGTAATCTGACTAATTGACAACAGATTCATAGAAAAATGCGGTGCATGTAAAACATTCTTGAGCTGCATAGAAGACGTCAATCTGATCTCCCCCTGACCCGTGATAGGAGAATGCGTGCCATTGGCAATAACTACTGTCCGTCCTGGAGGAATCTGGGTGTATCCTGTAAGTAGGCTCTGGTCGCCACATAAATGATGTGTAGCGCCGGAGTCCATGATCCATGGCAGTGTATCAGATCTACTACTGTGGAGTGCAAGTGGACTACCTGAAGTACTAGTAGAGGCCGAGGCGGAAGCAGCAGTATCAGTATGGTTCTCTGCAGTCGGTGCTGGACCAGATGGTGGAATAATGCCCCTGAGACGGGCAACTAGGTCATCAAATCGTTGATCCAGTGTAGCAGCAGACGGGGGCTCTATCTGCTCAGCTGCTTGTGCGGATGCAGGAAATCCATGCTTTGAGTAGCATGTATCTTCAGTATGTCCGACTCGGTGACAATATGAGCATGTTGGCCTAGCGCGGCCACCCCTTCCACGGGGAGTACGTCCACGGCCCTGTTGATGAAAACCACGGCCTCTATTGGCCGCCATGGCTGAGGGATTCTGACTCGCAGCTGCTGAAGGTACTGTGATCCTGCTCAATCTGTGAAAAGCTTCCTCCATGGGAGGAATAGTCGAGTCCGCCAAAATCTGTGAACGTGCTGCCTCATACTCTGGATCGAGTGCAGCGAGAAACACACCCACCATCGTCGCATTCCTGTATGTCTTCTGCTGTTCTGGCGTGACGGTAAGAGGCATGAAGCTATAAAGCTTCTCAAACATTCCTCTCAAAGATGTATAGAGAGAGTGTAACGGGCGGCCGTTCTGCTTTATTGTGAATATATCATGTTGTAGTTGCAGGATCTTCGTCTCATTCTTCGCCTGAGAATATGTCGCTGCCAGGATATCCCACATGTCTTTGGCTGTGGGTTGATGTAGAATGTCATTGGCGATTTCAATAGCCAATGTGCCAGATAGCCACACCTGCATATGCGTCGTCGGCCTCCCATGAGGCATGAACTCCAGTCTTCTCTGCAGGCTCGGGCTCTGTGAGAATATGCTTCTTGCCTGTGGACTTCATCATACTCATGAACTGCATTGCCCACAGTTCATAGTTCGTACCATCCTTCTTGACGATGGGCGCTGGACCACGAAATGCGCCCATAGACGGGATATCTGCCTTGCTTTCTGACATACTGGAGACGGAAGACTGGAGCGAATGACAATAGATAATATTTGTCTACAATGACATAGACGGGATTAGTTGCATGTGTAGACCTCAAGCAACTATCCCCATGGATCTGCGCGCGCTACAATTCGCACGCGCACAGGATTTACACGCAATATGTAACCCTCACGCGCTGGAGATGACGCGCGCGCTTGGAGATGACGTGCGCTACTGCTTCCTGTTGCGCGGTATCTCGTGCCCTAGTGCACGCTATGAGCGAGATGCGCACAACACAGCACGCAGATGCCGCACACAGCAGATGCCGCAGATGGCGCAGCAGCAGATGCCGCAGATGGCGCCGCAGATGATGCAGCAGCGCACAACACGGGAGGATGTCGCTCAGCGCTGGAGGCGCTGTGAGCGGGAGGCGCGGGATGCGCTACTGCTTCCTGTGCGCCAGATGCGCGAGAGGCGCAGGGTGCGTGAGAGGCTTAGGCACCGGATGCGCAAGGTGCGCACGATGCGCAGGAGGCGCCCTAGACCACCGCAGATTGGAGAAGAAGAGCCTCCGATTGGCTGGGGATGAACTTGGCGGCGCCGAGAGAGAGAAGGAGAGAAGAGAGAGCCGGCGGGTGGGGATGGGGTAGGTTTAGGGTTTCGAGAACTCCGGCCTAGGACCGTCGCTCTGATACCATGTTGGGAAACGTGAATGAGTTGTTTATTCCATAGCCCTAGGCTCTCTTATATAGGAGAGTAGCCTATGGGTAAATTACATAAAGAGAATAACAAGAAAATAAAATAGCAAAGAGACACAATAACTAAATATGCGTCAACAGTTCACATGCCAACATTCAAATCCATAGAGCATAAAAGGTCTCACGATTGCTTTGTAAAACCTTCCTTTGATTTTCAAAGGAATTTTCTTATCATAGAGAACAATAGAGGCTTCTCTTCACTTTAGCCAACCTGCTTTTATTCCATTAGTACCATCTCCATCAATCTCCACATCATGTTGCAAAATAGATCCTAAGTATCTAAAAGAATCTCTCGTATTAATGCTATCCTCACCAATCTTCACCTCAATTCCTTCACCATTGTTTCCATCCAAAAGTGCACTACATATATTCACTTTTATCCCTACTTATACAAAATCTTTTAGTCTCCAATGCATGTTTTTAGACCTTAAGCTTCTTATTTACTCCATCTCTATTCTCGTCAATCAACACAATATCATCAGCAAATAATATACACCAAGGTATCTCATCCTGAATGTGACTTGTCAACTCGTCCATAATCATAGTAAAAAAGAATGGACTCAAAGCCGAACCTTGATGTAGACCAATATTGATGTCAAAATAGTAAGCCTTCCTAGACTGTATCCTTAGACAAGATGAATCCATATCATACATATCTTTTATGAGGTTAATGTATAGGACATGTACTCGTCTCTTCCCTAAAACTCTCCACTCTTCCCCAAAACTCTCCACAAGGACAGAATCATAAATCTTCTCCAAATTATAAAAATCATATGGAGTTTCTTCTTTTTAGCTATATAAATCTCCATTGTTCTCCTCAACAAGTGAATGGCTTCAATAGTTGAGTGACTTGGCATGAATCCGAATTGGTTTTCCTTTACTTTGGAAAATTTTCTCAACCTTTTTTCAAGCATACAATCCTAAATTTTTATAGTGTGACTCATCAGCTTGATACCTCTGTAATTTGAACAATTTTGGATGTCTCCTTTGTTCTTATAAAGAGGCGCCGCGATGCTTCTCCTTCAATCTTCGGGCATTTTCTTGCTTCGTTAAATAACATTGAATAAATTTGTAAGCCAAATCAAACCACGCTCACCTAAAACTCTCCAAACTTCTATAGGAATATCATCATGTCCTACAGCTTTCCCATGTCTCATCATAACCTTAAAAGACTCATCTACTTCCTTCCTTTGTATTCGTCTATCGTTTGTATGATTCAAGTAACTTTCACCACTAGCTAGATCTCCGAAAGTAATATCTCTATTTCCTTCCCAAATGAAAAGCATATGGAAGTACTACTTCCATCTAGTCTCTATATCCTTATGAGTAACAAGTACGCGACTTTCCTCATCCTTAATGCATCTCACTTGAGAAATGTATGTTGTCTTTCTTTCTCTTACTTTATCCAACCTAAATATATCATTATGGCCTTCCTTAGGGCCTGTTTGGTTGCCAGGTTATTCCAGGTTAACCTAGCATAACCCCTGTTGTATCCCTGCATTCCTGGATTGGAATTAGTTGTGTAGATCATACAATTTCTTTGTTATAATATTTTTTAACCATGTTTAAATAAAAAATTAACATAAAAAACATATTATAATCATTAAAAAAGCTAATATAGTACATAATCAATGTCACATCACATCATATTTATCATTCTAACCCTCGCCAACCATCTCAACCATCCAAATAACTGCTATTCACAGGAGGATACCCAACCCAACCTAACTAAGTTACCAAACATGCCCTTAAAATCGAGATTTTTGTACAAAACTTCATAAGATTTTGACTTAGCTTCGCTTACAAACTTCTTTGCTTCCTTCTTCGTTATTTTGTAGTTTGTAACAATTTCATTTGTTCTATTCTTAGTCTAGCTTTAAAGCATGCTCTTTTAAATTTGAGATTATCTTGCACCCCACCACTCCACCACCAAGCCTCATTTTAACCTGGAGCTCCTCCATTTGACTCGTCTAACATTTCTTTGGGGTGGGCTACCCTTCGGATACAAGATGTTACTGCCTCTCACATCTCGTTTGCACTTCTGTTACATTCCTAAGACAAGTCTTCTAAAACCTTCTCCCCGAAGCTTGATTGCTTCAATTGAAAATTCCACCATCTAGTTCTAGCGATCTCCGAAACCCTCCTTTTCGTTACCAGCCCTTTTATTTGCACATCCATGACTAACAAGCGATGTTGGATGGTCAATCTCTCTCAGAATTACTTTGCAGTCTTTGCAACCATTGATTTTAAAAACGTGCCTCGAGGCGTTTTTCAAGGAAAACGCCTCGAGGCTATAGCCTCATGCAACCTCAGTGAGGCGTGCGTCATGGCCTCAAATTTCGCCGAAATTCGATCGAATTTCGGTTTCGGCGGGTAACCGAAATTTGATCGAAATGGCCTATATCGGCCGAAATTTGGGGGCCTTAGTTCAAAAAACGACCGAAATGATCGAAATTTCGGTCGAATTTCGACCAAAATTCGGCCGAAATGTCGTTTCGGTCAGTCGCCTAAACGAAATCGAAATCCGACATTTAAGGCCTTGGCGTGCGCCTCGAGGCACTGCTTCATTTGTGTACTGATTTTTTCATTTTTATTTTTCTATAATATTTTTTCTTTTTCTTTTTGGTTGTGGGCTTTTCATCTTTCGTAGACAAGTATTTTCAAGTCCTTAAGCCCACAATTCAGTGAAATGTATTTTTTTAGTTTGTTAAAGCATTAAGCTTATTTTTACTTTGGTATGCATGTTCTTTATAAATCAACCTGATCAAAAAATTGAGTGTTGAGTCCTTAAATCTAATGTCTCTACTCTTTAGTATGAATCAAGCATAATTGTTTTCTTTATTACAATATTTAGTTGCAAGTCTCCTACTTTGACCTAAATTTAGAAAAGTATATTTTTGTAAACATGTCTCATCTTTTCTTTTATTCAGTCGGGACTAAATTAATACACATCAAAGCATGCATGAACAAAGATGGTCATAACATGCAATATTCCAAGTATTTTATCTCCCAATCCTTATGGTAAAGTAAAAAGTGATCATTGATTCATTGCTTACTCTCTTATCCTTCTCAATTGAATGACACACATATCTCACCTAATTTTGAAAATGGTGTGTTACATCTAGTTCCTTTAGTTAAATTTTATTCAAAACTTTAAATTTTGTGGAGAGTTACCCATTATTGTGCTTGCATATCCATATTTACTTGACTCCTTACAGATTTAGAGTCCAAGAAAAGAGAGTAATATAACAACTTGGATGTTTTAAACCATGTTGTTAACCTTGAAATGTCATGGAGTTATGTATTTAATCACAACTATTTAATTTCTAGTACTTGAAAATTGTAACTACCATTAATTATTATGTTATGAAAAAAATTCTTTCACGAGCGAGGCTTACGCCTTGATACACATCGATACGCCTCGAGGCAATACTGGGAAAACGCCTCGTTATGCATCACACTTTTTAAAACCTTGTTTGCAACGCAATCGATCTCTTCTCCTCAATGCAAAGTAACATATCTGTGTTCTAGTCGAGCCACTCTTATAAGTAATTAAATGCTCCTCCCTCTTCTTGAAGATAGTGTTTGCTTTGAAAAGATCATTAGTCGTTATAAAATTCAGAATAGCATTTCCCTCTTCATTTCTATCCCTAAAGCCATATCTTCCATGAATACTTGCATACCCGGAAGCATCATTTCTCACATGTCCATTAAGATCTTCACCTAGGCAAATCATCTCTCTTTGTGGGATTCGTTGCATAATCTTACCCAAATCCTCCCCAAAAGCTTGTTTAATCCTTTTATCTAAACCAATTTACGATGCATAAATTGATATGATATTTGGAATTTCTTCTTCAAGCACCACTTTTAGGGGTCGTTCGTGTAGGGGGTTACCCCCCAAGACCCACACTTCCTCTCTCATGTGGGGCCTAGGGATGTCAATCTGGGTTTACTCATCGGGTACCCGACCCGAACCCGGCCCATTTAAAGAACCGAAATCCGTCCCATTTACTTTTGGACAGGTTTGGGTTTTGAATTGACTACCCATGCGGGTATGGGTATGGGATTGTCTTGTGGGGTACCCGAACCCGAACCTGCCCCAAACCCGAATAAAAAATATATATAAAGATAGATGTTTATGTTGCATTTTAATCAAACTAGACTCAAATCCATTTCATATCTAATATGTATCGATCTACATGTATAAATATCCAACTCAATTTTCTCCTCTCCATCCATTTATTCATATTCAACTAACATTTTGTATCTTTAATAAATGAAAACTATCAACACAAAAGAGTTAAATACTTAACATATATAAATGTTTAATATTCTCTATATATTGCACGTTTTTATGAATCGTCATATTACACGATCTAACTCTATTCCATCTATCTGTGGAAATCTTGTATACATTTATAAACAACTTAAGATTTACCATGTCGAAGATATGGGTACCCATTGGGTACATATGTGTCCGACGGGTATACGGGTACCCACTACAAATTACCCGTTTAATAAATGAACGGGTATGAGTAGTGATATTATAAATGGGTATGGGTTTGGGAATAGTAATACCCGCCCCAAACCCGACCCGCTGACATCCCTAGTGGGGCCTGCTCTTCCTCTCTTTTTTAATACATTAAATAAATCATTTCTCTTTCATCCATTCCATCAAAAAATAATATATTATACTATCATATCATCTAAAAGTTATAAGCTACTCGACTTCTACTCACTTTTCCAAACTTCAATACAATCACATCATAACAAACCCACTCAACCCGAAACCCTCTATCCAAACACCAAAACACAAAAACATGTTATCCTCCCCCAGTTTACCCGAGGTAACACGGCAACCAAACGCACCCTTAGCAAAATAATTCTATTCTGAATCTTTGCACCTCAACCACACAATTCTTCAAATCCTTATGAACGATCACTCCAACACCATTTATGCCCTTATCTTTACCTGAATACCAAAGTTTAAAGCATCTCGATCTCCCTTGCTTTCTCTCCAACCCATTTTGTCTCTTGGAGAAATGGTATCTGAATCTTCTTTTTTTCCATCGTATCTACTATCTCTATCGATTTGCTAGTCAAAGTGCCAATATTCCAACTACCTATCTAAAACTTCCTTTGCAACATCTTTTGGACTAACTTCTTTACTCGTATGCGTCCATCATGCGAGAATCCTCATAATTTTTGTATTGCATCCAGGCAGCTATGCAACATACCTAGCTTATTTACTCGCATGCGTTCCTCATGCGAGGATCCTTGCAAATTTTGAACTACATCCGTACTGCGATGTAGTGGCCCTTGTCAACTTCTCATTGCATTGAGGCGATGCAACACGTCACTAGTAGGGAATGTCTTAGTGAAATCTAAATGTTTGCTTAAATCCATGTTGAAAAGATCCGAACTTTTTTGAGGCAAATTCCTAAATAGCATTCTTAAAAAGAACACTATTTAGGAATTTGCCTCTCTTGCGCTGGCGGTCGACTACCTAACGCGCAACCCTTCTCAATTTATCCGGGCTTGGGACCGTCACTGGCCTATTTATTATTTATAATAGAGCATTCAACCAATAATTTACTCAAGTTCAAAGACCTTTTATAACAGAGAGAGATTCTATGGAAGTGTAAATAGGAGATTTTCTGGAGAAAATTTTGGTATAGGTGTGATGACATCAATTGTAACCGAAACTAGAGGACTTTAAGTTGTTTGACATTGAGGGAGAAAGATCAGCCAATGCCTTGATCCAAAGATATGAGAAATTGGATCACATAAAATCTTTCCATATGTGAGCCTAAAAAAAATCTTTCCATATGGATGCACCAAATCTAAGTATATGGATACTTCTAATATCGAAAAGATTGATTCTGGTTCGAATAATGCGGAATGGCTATTGATGAATATTTCTTATGTAAAAAATTATTATGTTACTTTGCCATCCTGAAAGATGGCGAACTATTGGATCTTAAATATAGCCATATGTGGTTGGCTAGAAATAGCGCCATTTTTCAGGAGGGAGGTTTTACTGTGAAAATGTACTTGGTCATGTCAAGGCTCTTTATCAATCTTGATGGTTGTAAATATCTTTAATAAATTATATATACTTTTTGTTTGGATGGATCTCTAAGGGAGGTCCATCCAATTGTTTTCTCAAAAAAAAAAACAACCATCTGGCAAGCAAAAGATGATAAAACTTGCCGCTATTAGGAATTGCACTCTGACTGGACGCCACTTTCTGATACTTACTATAGATCAATGGCATCAAGTTTTAAATTTTATCTTACACGGTCCTTTTCAGATTTTGACGGGCTTGATGTCAAGCTTGCAGGTTACAAGATATTAGTTTGTCTTGAAAGCATCCATGCAAGACAATCAATCAGTTTGGACTTACACTCTTGGAACAGTGTTTGAGGAAGGATTCAGTATTTTCTAAGTATAATAATTAGACAAATGTGATGACAAATATTTTTACGAGCCATTTTGTCCATGCTCGGTGTTTTGTTAAATGACACTAACTTTTTATAGGTGCACGATACGTGCTAAGATATGTGCACATTGAATCATAAGTCTATGATCTCCTTTACTTACCATATGCTCCTAATGCTCGGTGTTTTGTTAAATGACACTAAGTTACTAACTTCATTAATAGTGTTTATTTTCATAATTGTTGAGAATGATGGAGTTGCTGCCACATGAGCGGCCTCTCACTTTGAGATGACCACATGAATAGAAGTGCTCAAAACACCAGACAACCTATCCTCACACAGACTTGCTCCTTAGCTTGGCATGATGTACCCATCGCTGTCACGGTGATCAGGTAATTGCCTCAAGCTGTCCGGTAACCATGACAGGAAAAATCTTGCATTGGTGGCTATCCTTTTTCTAAACGTAGCAATATCACGGCATGATGGTGCCTGGGTCCCTACAGTTGCCATTGGGTTCTTTGACCAGGATGCAAGACAATCTGAGGATGTCAGAGTGTCCTGATGTGGATGGACCTTCTGATGGTTCGGATTACTGGATGTGGACTGGTGGCGATTTATCTTTCAAGAAGGCTCACATGGCCTTAACTGCAACCAATGTGTTCAATCTAAGATGACTTGGTGCGGATTGCAAGCTTATCTGAGAGTTGTAATTACACTTACAGGTAAAAGTGTTTTGGCTTCTAAGAAGGGAACCGATGACCAAGATGCGGAGAGCAAAGATTCTAAAATGGAGCGGATGCTGATCCAGTCATGTTAGGATGTTTTTGAGGATGCAGATCACCTCTTATTTACGTACAAACCCTCTAGGAGGTGATGGGCAATGCTGGGATTGAGTGTCTGTATCTGTTTGATGATGCATGCATCCAGATACATGGTGACTGTCTAAAGCCCGTGGGGTGGGGTCCTATGGGTGGCAAGAAATAATGTTATGTTCCATCAGGAGAGGTTTTGTGGAAAATATGTCTGAACGTGTTAAAGTGCCACTGTAAATTATTTTTTGTGACAACTTTTATATAGTGTGGGTGTGCATCATTTAGGTGCTCTCCATTTTTTACTTCATATATACATATGTACATATGTATGTATGTATATCCAAGTTAGGGGATTTCACTCATGCACGGCACATGATCGCCTTGCTTATCACCTCATCTTATGTCGCCTTTTTTGCCTGACATCTTTGTTATATTTAAACTTCATAATTATGTATATGTCAGTAATATAACTTGTATGAAATTCAGATATCGCTAATATGTGCTATAAAATGCAATATATTATAAATTTATAACACATACTCTTGTCTAACGTAAATATGTGTTGATTGACATTTTATACATCCATGATAAACATTTGTTGTAACTCATATGCTAGCATATATTGTAACTTATATGCTATTCTTTCCATCATATAAATCCTATTTAATGTAATAACTCATTTTACATATGGTTTGTCTTGCAACATCATTATCATAGCAAATATCATATTACTTATTTGTAAGCTGTCATGCTTTTTGTTGTTTGAGGCTGAAAATTATGAAAGAAGAAACACACTGTTTTGTGTTTAGTTATGTCCATCAGGAGAGGTTTTGTGGAAAATATGGCTGAACGTGTTAAAGTGCTACTGTAAATTAATTTTTGTGATAACTTTTATATAGTGTGGGTGTGCATCATTTAGGTGCTCTCCCTTTTTTACTTCATATATACATATGTACATATGTATGTATGTATGTATATCCAAGTTAGGGGATTTCACTCATGCACGGCACATGATCGCCTTGTTTATCACCTCATCTTATGTCGCCTTTTTTTCCTGACATCTTTGTTGTATTTAAACTTCATAATTATGTACATGTCAGTAATATAACTTGTATGAAATTCAGATATCGCTAATTTGTGCTATAAAATGCAATATATTATAACACATACTCTAGTCTAACGTAAATATGTGTTGATTGACATTTTGTACATCCATGATAAACATTTGTTGTAACTTATATGTTAGCATATATTGTAACTTATATGCTATTCTTTCCATCATATAAATCCTATTTTATATAATACCTCATTTTACATATGGTTTGTCTTGCAACATCATTATCATAGCAAATATCATATTACTTATTTGTAAGCTGTCATGCTTCTTGTTGTTTGAGGCTGAAAATTATGAAAGAAGAAACACACTGTTTTGTGTTTAGTTATGTCCTAACATACTGCCTAACACGTAGGTTGAATTTTTAAAACCTGTAATGGGTTGTTTTTCTAAATTTTTATTAAATTAACAGTATCTTATGAAATAATAAATCGTATTTAACTAGTTTTATTCAAATAAGTACTTGTTGCCTCATTTTTCTCAGAGTGTCACCTATTTGTCACCTCTCGCATTGGATGGTTTACAAGCTCATTGCCTTGCTGTCTCATATTGTCTTGACAGTCTTCCAGATCTCTCCCCTTCTTCCAGCTGCTCATTTCGGCTGTCTTTCCCTTGTCCTTCTCATCCCCTTTGCAAATTATTGTGTAGAATTCCTTCTTGTCCTTGTCAGTGATCGCCCTTCTCCCTATTAAGAAAAGCTCCATCTCTTCCTAACACCAAAAACTCCACTCCTGAATTTCTTCTGTTGTCAGTTCGCCGGTTAATGTTATTTTTATTTCTGAAGTGATTGCTGAAGATGCATCACTGATTTATATAAAAATAGAAGGTGGTCCATTCACTTGAATTATTATTCTGCAATTATTGATTTTTGTACGCAAGTAAACAGAGTTAATTTGGTCCTATAGCTACAGGTGCTCAGCAGCACAACTTTTTTATTTGATCACGCACTTAAGGGAATAATTGACAAAGTGCACTCTGCCATATATGAAGTGCCCTTTCACCAATACATACTTTGATATTTCCACGTGCATTTTCTCCACATTCTACGGTTATATTCTTCTTTTATTTTATCTCTTCCTTAAAAGATTAAAGATCTTTTCTATTTTCATCCTTGAGTGATGCTGCTAGGGAATAGATAATGGAGGAAGCAAGATTTGGTTGTGGAGAAACATGAGCAGGGATGTTGGCCTGTGGAAGCATGTAGTTAGATGGAGGGAAGTAATGTGATTTGGGGGGGGGGAGTATTGATAATGGTGCTATATAATCCATTGACTACTTAATGGTGGTTATTTTAGTGCAGTTAAGGGGCTGGTACTGTGCGAGCAACTCCATATCTTTATTACATGCTTTCTCTATTTGCCGAGTTTGTCTTTTTCTCTTGATGCTTAGTCACCTTTTGGATTCTTTCTTGTCAACGCCTGGGCTAGGGGTTACTTGCTCTCAGAGCTCCCTAGTGAAGTCAACTGGGCCTTTTTTATTGCTTACACGACTCATGCAATTATTTAAACTCGAGTTGGTTTTGACAAGTTATTTTTGATTATACTGCATGATACTTGATTCCAGATGCTGACTGGGTTATATTAGTTTCACTTTTTTTACTTTAAAGGTACAGTGAAAACCATCATGCTTACTAATTTCTAAAATATACGAGGAGCAGTAACTTGTGCATTTGGGGGGAAGAGATTATTGGTTGTTGCTTATTAAGGAAGATGTCGGATCTTAGATGAAGTGTTTATTTAAACACGGCATTCATTTAGTTTTCGAGTTGTTTTAAGAATAATACGATATAATTTGAATACATATGTTGCATCTCAAGTATGATAATTGAACTCTTAAAGTAAAAATTCTGAAACTCATAATATTAATAAAAGTAAAATTATAGTGTATATTGAAAAAACTGACGACTTTTAAATTAATAATTGTTTCTTTCACACATTTGTTATGAATGATTATTGGTTGTATTGAATATTCTTATGATTTTTTAAAGTAGATGCGTATTCATAATAAAGTAAACATTACCCCTATATAGGATTGAGTTGATAGAATATGTGCTTAATGGCTATTAGAATCAAGAGGGGCAAACAATTAATGGCGTGATAGGGGCTACCCTCTACAAAACAGGGGTAAAACCTTCTATCTTTCTTATTTATTGATTAAAACACAATGCAAACTTAAATTTAAAATAAAAATTAATTTGCATTTCTCCCATTTTCGATGATACAGGCGAACTTTCAGTGACAGTGACATGTTGCTGAAATTTCATTTCCCCAAGTCGGCGATATGGGGGTGAAATCGGTGTTTAGGGCCATGCTTCAATCCTCTATCCTTCTGACACAGTTACATTGAAAAGGGTTTTTTTGTCTGCCCCTCTCCCCACATTTTGCATTCTTGTCTAAGCCCCTCCTTTTCCCCGCACAAGGGTAAGACATTTGAAGAAAAGAAGGGTAAAAACAGAACATGTCTGCAATAAGACTTTTATATCAGAAAAGGTTAGATTTCCCAATGTTTCTAGCGGCTCACAAACGAAGTACATTTATCAAAAATGGTTTATTTTATCAAGGTGCTTTTGTATAAATGTAAGGTTACGAGATACCTATTTTCAAATGCCTTATATATGTGTTGACTTACTGTATTGGGATCTTGCAAAGACTTATGCCTAAGGGCGATAGCATTTATTTAGTTATAATTTTAGAGATCCAGAAGGTTGTTAATTTATACTTCATCATCCGTGTACCATGCAAGGCAGGGTATGTCAGCCCATCTATATCTCTCTTCTGCCGTCCTAGATATATTAGCATTCCTGAACCTTCTACCTTCCCAGTTATGTTGGCAGTCCAGAAGACTGAATACATTTCACTCAAAAAACATTTTTTCTTTTCCCATGGCAAAACAACAACAAGGCTTTTTCCCACAATTAAGCATGGTCAGCTTTATGGATTTTCTGCCTCCATTCGTATCTATTTTGGGCTCGGGCTTAAATCCAAATAACTAAGATCTCTTCGGATAGTCTCATTCCAATACTTCTTGAGCCTTCCAAATTTTTTCCTCCAGCGAACATGGTACAGATTCTTTGATCATACGAAACAGTCGGCGATTTTGCAATGGAGCTCCGGTTGTTGGAGATTATCCCAATTAAGTGAGAGAGTATCCACTTCAATGGTACGGTGGTAGTGTAATATGTCTACGACCCAAAAAGACCATCATCGCGGTAGCATTTGGTAGCCGACATGCAATGTAAAAAATAGTTGGATCTTTCAACATGGATTTAAACAAAAATCCATGTAGTCGACCCTACTTTAAGTGGGAGAAGGTTTTGCCATTTGGGCATACACCTATACGGTGCATGTCCTTTTTCCTTAAAAAAAAGAAGGCTATGCCATTTTTTAGTCCCAATTAAGTGAGAATCATTTATTGGTTCTTTTTAAATTTAAATCTGTTCGAGTTCATAACAAGTAAGCTTCACCATAGAAAGGTCCCTGCCAGTTCTCCTTAACCAGTTAGAGTTGAATGATTGATTCTTGTGCTTGAGGAAAAGCATCAAGTACTTGTGGAAAGTTGAACACCCATCATAAAGTCAAACTGATAGAAGCCAAAATGCATCTTTTCATACTCAATGGATAAGATTACTGTGTATGAACCTATTGAATATTAACTATTTGTATCTGATGACAACTGAACTTTATAATTGTATTAATATCTCAAAGAAAAAAAGTCTGGTACTTTGAGTTGAGTGATGGAGAGTGCACATATACAATTATTAATGGTACGTGGGCTGTTTGCCCCTTGAAAATGTAAGAAAGAGATGCAAATGTCTGAATTCTAAATTTTCTTTTCAGGCAGAGTCTATGACTCCTGCATTTAACTAGAAGAATATAGGTATAAAATCTCTTATCCTTCCTGTTTTAGTGAGCATCACCAGAATCCGTGCTAGGCCTAGTATCGGTAATCAATTGCCAATAATCCGAAACCCATACACATCTTTTGAAATATAAATTGCAAAAAATTAAATTTGCATGCACAGCAATCATAATTACTTTCACTTCTGTCTGTAAGTTATGGTAAATGAAAAAGCATTATACCTTACTAGTAAGTCCTCCAGTTGATCGACCATGGATCCTATCATTTGCAAACAGTGTTTTTCCTGTTGCCTCCGTCGTTTGTGCGAGTAAAATGTTTGGACCCATTTTTTTGTTGTTGGCGGTAATTTCTATTGTTGATTCATGAGAAGCATTTTACATTATTACGGATCCCTCCAGCCCATCGACCATGTATTGTTCCACAATTCCGTTTGTAAACAGTGTTTATTACCGTTGCTCCTAGTGCTTCTTGTATGTATCTATATAGGCCTCTGTCATTTGTGTAAGTTGGATATTGGGATCCTTTGTTTTCGTGCCTAGTGTTAATTTATATTGTTGATTAATGATATGATCGTGGCTTTTATATATCCACTCTCGCTTATCCGACTGTTTAATTGTTGAATTTGCATCTTTTGTTTGCAGGCGGCATTTCCTAAAATGTGCTCCTGGTCTATTAGCTAAGCATTTCGACAAGCTTATACAATGCGATCCTCGTCTTTACTCCCTAAGCCAGCAGCCAGAGATCATCCTAGAATCCCTTTATTTTGAGCCCAGATGTTCTATCTTTGAGGAGCAAGAAGATGTCAAATCTTGCGGCCTTGAACATAGGAGGGCTGAGCATGGCCCTAGTTCAGGGTTTCCCGAGGCATCGTCAACATGCAGTGCTCTATCTACCTCATCTAAAAGTGATGCACGGGATTTAAGTGGAAGGACGCCGGAATCATCGTCAAGGGAAACACCATCACCAATATCAGGTGCATTATAATATTTGCTAAATTTCATAAGCATGCGACATTTCCTATTTTTTTTGTATTATCCAATGACACCATCGAATCTAATCTTTTTATTTACATTGAGTCATAATATATGTTCGTCTGCTGTAGGAATTTATCGCATAGAAAAGAATCCCCCCATCCTTATTTTTCCGAACTTTTCTAACCTATATCCTCGATCGCAGCTATTGTGACGCCTGTTCTCGAAGAGGGCACCAGTTTCCAAGCAGAACAACTCAAGAACCCTAGTGACTGGGATCAGTTCAAAGTGCCGGGATTGCATCCGTCTATGTCGATGAGCGATTTGTTTAACCACATAGAGAATTGCATCTCCGAGAAGAAATCATCTGGAGATCCACTCATCTCTAGCGCACCACCAATGAACAGGGATATGCTGGAGGAGATAACCCAGTACCTTCTCAGTGATTCCCAGGTTGTAACCGCGTCTGACGAGAGGTCTCTCATGTCAAGGGTGAATTCATTGTGCTGCCTACTCCAAAATCCCATGCCTGCACAAAACCTTCAGAGGAGTGACGATAATTGCACGGGAGAGCACGCTAGTCACCAAAATCCCGAACCATACACGGAGAAGAAACCTGTGCTTGAACTTGCACTTGCTGACAGGGATACCAGGGAAACGAAGCCTACGCCGGCCATGTCAAGAAAGGAATCGTTTGGGGATTTGCTGCTGCACCTTCCGCGGATAGCATCTATGCCCCAGTTCTTGTTTAACATACCTGAAGACAGCTGAGCTTATGTCGGCGGCTCTCTCCCCCGGCCGACGAGCCCCCAGGATGTGAGCATGTGACAAATGCCCGAAACCCTAAAAACCCAAATCTTCTGTAAATGGAATGATGCAGGTTCCTTTGTTTTAAGTGATGCTAGTTTCTCCAGTGTGACACCTGCACTTGATTTAGTGCCATGTTTGATGTTACTCCGATAGTTTGAAACGCATTGATGGTTACCAGCATGTGAAAGCGCCAAGTGTTTTATTAGATCTTTTATATTATGGGCTTTTGGAGTTAAAATTTATTTCTGAATCATGAACAAGGTGGTGTGCTTGTTTGTGATATTAGAGCTCATGACTTGTTCTGGATACTCGATATTGAGGCATGCAGGCAATCTTCGGATGTGAGGATTTTGTTGTACAAAGCCAAAGACCAAAACGAGATAGATTGAGTATCAAGATTCCTCTTTGCATATCTATATTGATTAGATCTGCGTGCAAGTGGATGAAGAGGGGGCATGTTTCCAAGACTTGTGCCCAATGTTGGGGGATTTGTCGGTTTAAGGGGGGCATGTGTTCAATAGTTGTTCATGGATTTGATCGGAACTCATATTGATCTTTTATTATTGAGTTATGGGTTGACTTGACCTATTTCAAGTTTTCAACGGGTACCTGATTCCAATGTGTACCCAGTTTATTTGGGACCCGCATGTTTGCGTGGGAATCTCACCTCTATGAAAAGGATTGATTATATATTAGATGAATGGCCAGAATAACACACAAAATGATAAGTTTTCATTGCAGGATCCGATTATTCATATTTTACCATCTTGTCTCTATTTATTACAAAATTGATATGGATATGGATACATTCGTCGCGTATAAGTCATCCAATACATGTAAATTTAAGATGCTAATTTATACAATATTTTTGTTACTACTTTGGATTTGCTCAACTTTCAATTACTCATATTTCAAATGTAACAAAGAGGGGACTAAACTTTCAACTTTAGGGTTGAACATCGATAGGCAAGTGTTGTGAAAGTTTAAGAGGGGATTAAACTTTCAACTTTAGGGTTGAACACCGATACGCAAGTGTTGTAAAAGTTTATGGAGGCTTGTAATTGAGACAAAAGAATAAGATTAGGACTCTCTATGTTACATTTAAAAGATGAGGTCTTTAATGGGGAATCATTGCCATTTTTTTTGAAATTTACCCTACATATTTCATATTCATCAATGCATGTACTCTAGCCAATAGGCGTAGTTTAAAACAATTAAGAATAATGTAACACCTATCTCTCTCTCACACACTCTATGTCTATATATATATAATCGTTTATATCTTTTTGAATCAATAAGGAAGTAGAAGCTCCCAACCGAGTAATCATGAGTACCCATTCTTTTCATGTGGATTTTTTGGATGGGGCATGGGTCATGGTATAACAGGTACTTGAGTCGATATTTCCAAATGAGGTACCCGTGAGTTTAGAGTCAAAATGCATGGGTCAAGCTGGGTACTAGCTGACTCGGATATTTTGGACACCCATATTTCAAATATAGATTTAAATGTACTTTTCTATTTCTTCCATCTATAGCTGATCGGTGTACCACCCGACATGAATAGGTAACAAGGTGCTATTAACCCTCCAAACTCTGAAAAATCGAACATGCATCGCACTCGCTCGCAAATTCATCCCTCCCTTATTTTTTCCTTGTTTCCCCCAATTTTATGGTGTGTTTTATTTGCATTTTCTTTTGTCTCTTATTTCTCTCTCTTGTTCTATTTCTCTCACTCTCTCTCTTAGTTTCATTCTGCGAGTTTTTTCCCTGACAGGGCATCCCCATCATGCAAATGCCCTGTCAGGGCATCTGACAATATTATTTCCCTGTCAGGACATCGATCGACGAACGGTTCGCCGATCGGCAAACCGTTTGCCGATCGAAGTTCTTTCCGGATAACTTTTGATTTTAATATTATTAAAGTGAATCGGCAAACCATTTGCCGATTCACAAATCCAAATGTTTTTTTATATTATTTTTAATAATATTAAAATCAAAAGTTTTCCGGAATAATATTATATATTATTTTTATGCACAATCGGCAAACGGTTCGCCGATCGACGAACCGTTTGCCGATTGATGCCCTGACATGGAAATACTGAGGTCAGATGCCCTGACAGGGCATTTGGATATTGGGGATGCCCTGTCAAGGAAAAAAACTCTCATTCTGCCACAGTGTACTTGTGTATACATGTGTGCGTTGGTTGTTGTATTTATTTGTCTGTATCGTGGGTTGAGTGAAGTTAATAGTTGAAATAAAAATTGATCTAAAAATAATACTGTTTAAAGAGTGCTCCTTGAGTTTGACATTGGGATTTTCTCAAATTAAATAAGCATACCTTCATTTCTACATCTTATTTGTTTTGATAAGAGATTTCCATGTACTCGACGACAAATTCATTCCTTGGAATTAACATGAGCAAAAAGTCTCCCTCCAATAGCCAAATTTGTACAGAGGAGCTTTATCAATGCAAAACTTAATTTCATCTTATTTCAAACAAGGGAATGGCATAACTCACAATAACATTTATTACATAACGGCTCACCATGGGTTTACATGTCCAATAGCTATGTCTTTACTTTGGGAATCTTGTCATTAATTTGAAGGGAACTTTACAACTATTACTTAGTTTGTCTACAATAGAGGTTGATTATATGATTTTGACAAAAGCTACAAAGGACGACATCTGGTTGAAAGATTTAGTTGGAGACCTCGATCTACAACAGTATCATAATATCATATATCATGACATTTCAATGAAGGTTGCAGAAGTCGATAGTCGGTACTCGATTCTATAATAGATCAATAGAAACACTACAAGAATACTAGACATGTTAAAAAACATTCATAAAAATGAGTAACAAATATACTAACCAATAGGATTTTTGAATGAATAGAAAATAAAAATAAATCAACCCCATAGATATTTATAGTAACCAATAACATTAGCATTAACGATAATAAAAAACTTAATAACATGGCACATGAGTGGGGGAGGGAGGGAGGAACATGTGAGCCCTCCCCCATGCAGAGGTGCCTTCGTCTTGTTTTTTTTTTTTTGATTTTGGTATGCGAATTCATTTACAATATAAACTAAATATACAACATGGTAGTGTGAACTAAATACACAAGTAGATATGAGATACAAAGGAATAACATAAAAAATAAGAGGCAACATAATATACTAGGTTACTAATTAGGAAGCAATGAACACTAAGTTACTAACAATAATATAAAATGAGAATAGAGAAATAAAAAAGTGTCACTTAAAAATCAATCGAGTAGTTGGGTCGACCAACTAGTGGCCAATTGGGCTTAGTCAAGTCAGAAACCTCCCCGACTCGGTTAATTGGGTCAATTAGTCGGCCTAATTTGTTGATTTTTACCAGCTCGATTTCAGTGCAATATGTCTAGGTAAGGATCAGGTGCATAATGTGTTGATTTCGGTGCAATATGCCTAGGTAAGGATCAGGTGCATAATGTGAGGACAGAGCATATAGGTGTCAGGTATCACTTCATTCATTCTGAAAAGATGATTAAGATTAACAAGATTGGCACAATAGATAATCTGGTTGATAAATTCACAAAAGCAGTTCTTGGGAGTAAGTCAAACATTGTGGACTTACTCAACATCGATAGTTGGCAATAGCCTCTAGGAGGGGCTGGTGGCGAGAAAACCTATTATTTTTTAGAGGATTAAATTCAAGGTGGACATTGTTGGGTTGTCTTGTATCCTAATCGCATGTTGTGCTTAACCCAATTAAAGAATCGTTTTCTATAACCTTCACAAGAAGGGCGGGTGAAGCCCGCCTGGGCATCGCTTTCAATCCTAAATGGAATTCTATAAGGTTAATTGGACCATTTTTGTTGGAAGTATGATATAAACTCCTTATGGTTAGGATTCTTGGTATCCATTGTATCTTCCCTTCTCCACACATATTGAAACCGATTGTTGCCATTGAAGGACACAATCAAATTACGGGTGAACTTTGCAAATCTATGAGCACGTGTATTTTCTTGTTTGATTTGTTATTGTTTGTTTCCGCTACACGCAACAGATATAATTGTTATGAATAAATATGTTAAGTATATTTATCAACTCAAGAGAATGGTCGAGTTAGTGGAGCAAACTAACGAAGGCAACTACTCATGTGACGGAGTAACTATCAAGGATTTGCGACTATGGAAGGACGAGCATGTAATAGGAAACTATATGTGATTATGTGTGTAAAAATACATATATTTATCACGCCAATCAGTCAAGTATATGTAAGCTAATTTATAAAGTATTTTTACATTCAACTTTCTAAGGATATGCTAACATAATTTTCATATCTACCGATATCTATATCCGTATGCATATTCATATTTTAAAAAAATAGATAAGGATATGATAACACCCATTTCCATATTTTCATAAGGTCGCGAACGACCAAATACATATATGGAAATAGGTGCTACCATATCCCCATCCATTTTAAATACAAATACACATGTGAATATGGATAGTAATGAATGCGACAACTATGTTAGCACACTACAAATTGGGTATATAATGACGCTTGTCACTAAATCGTCCACTGTTAACTATATGGTGACAAATATTATCTGTTATTAAATGATTTTTATATTATAATCAGAGATGAAAGTATATCAATTGCTATATCATTTGCAACACTCTATACAACAATGGATGTAATATTTGAATAATAAAAATATACAAACATTATTACTATGTAGATATTTCCATGGAAGACCATATCGATACAATATTCGATACGATATTTCGACGATATATCGCCGAAATATTGTCCATATCGACGCACTTTTGTGAAAAAATGCCTGAAAAGGAGGATATATCACCATACGCATATCAGACATCTCGATATCGATATATCGATAATATATCGCCGTTTGTCACTTTGTATTTAACATTGTATGATTTTTAGTGACAAATTTAAAATAAGGGGTTGGGGAGCATGCACCCAGGTGCATGTAATTTTACATGCACCGGGGTCTATATCTTGCACATTGTTTTAATTTTTTGGAAAACGTCACCATGTATATTCATCTATATATCCCTCCTATATGCCATTCGGATTTCGTCAGAAACAGAGACTCCTATACCCTCCATCTAGAATGGGCCAATTATAGCAATTCTAAGACCGTTAAAATTACCCATTCTAGATGGAGGGTATAGGAGTCTCTGTTTCTGACGAAATTTGAATGACATATAGGAGGGATATATAGATGAATATACATGGTGACGTTTTCCAAAAAACTAAAACAATGTGCAAGATATAGACCCCGGTGCATGTAAAATTACATGCACCTGGGTGCATGCTCCCCAACCCCTTAAAATAAGTAGATGCGTAAAAATACTCTCTAAATTAGGTTAGACACACATGTCTCGGATGGTGACATGATAAATATCTAAACCTAGAAGTGGGCCCGGCCTCCTCAGTTATGACTTGAGAAGATTGTCGTCCAAGCATAATCTGAGCACATATCTTAATCCTATCTCTTGCTCCGCTTTCTGTGGAAGGGGTCTTATCGGTGGAACCTTCTCCCCAACTTCTCTCTCCCGGATCTGCTACTTGCAGGAGCGCCATTTGTCTCTCTCCGGGGTTTCACGAAACACTACGAATTTCTCGATCGATTTCGAGCTGCATGTCTTCCTGCATCAGGTAGATCGATTATCACCCTCTAATTCAACTTCCTGATCCTTTTTTTGTGTTTTCCCCCATATTAGGGTTACTTAATTTGTGAAAATAGTGATATCTTGAATGAACTATGTGCAACAATAGCTTGTGAAGATGAACGGATTCCGATTCGAGGGTTCGCAGGGGTTCCAGTTCGACCCCGACTCCTTTGATGATCGGAACACACCTCCATATGTTGTTCCTGTCGGTCTTTTAAATGGGGATGGTAGCATTTTGAACGATGACTCCCCGGTAGATTTCTCCGAGTTCCAACCGGATATAGACCTGGATTTCATCAGCCGGATACTTATGGAAGAGGACGTGGAGGAGAAGATCTACATGCTCCAGGGCGATCCTGCTCTTGTTGCTGCTGCTGAGAAGCCCTTCCATGATATCCTCACTACAAATAATCTGCCAGTCTCACCTGTTGGGCCTCCGCTTAACTTCGATTTCTCTGAAAGCTCTGAGTATAGTTCTGACGTCGGTGGGAAGAAATTTGACTACGCGATCAATGGACGCGGCTCAGATTATACTTTTGATGGTTGGGAAGAGGGGGTCAGTCAGCAGGTATATTCTCAAACACATGTTCCCTTTGCTTACTGTGGGCCGGAAACCGATAACTTTATCTCCCTGTTTGCGGACAATAAGCAGACGGGTGGCCTGGAAGATCATCTGTTCGGCACGGTCCATCCTTTGTATGACGAAGACCAGTATGTCTGGCAGTTCGACAAGGGGGTGGAGGTGGGAGAAGCAAGCAAATTCCTTCCAGACAGCAGCCAGCTTCCCATCAATTTAACGAACGAGGTAATTTCAAAGCCACGGGATCTCGTGCCGCGTGGTGAAGCTTCGATCGTTAAGGTGGAAGGGGAGAGGGAGCAGGCTGTGGTTAATGAAACAAGGGGTGTAAAGAATCGTAATCATGATGATTCTGAATTAGAAGAAGGCAGGAGCGTCAAACATCTGGCTGCCTATTCTGGAGATCATGTTTCCAAGGAGATGTATGACGAAGTGCTTCTATGCGGCCTATTTTGGAATTGCGATATCAATTCAACCAATGCGAAATCTATTCAACCAGACAAAGGTGATACCGTGGAATACTCTGAACCTAAGGTCTCTAATGGTGGGAGATCTAAGAACAGAAAGCAAACTAGGAAGGATGCCATAGACCTAAGATCTCTCCTGGTCTTGTGCGCACAGTCAATTGCTGCAGATGATCGCGTGAGTGCAACTGAACAGCTAAAGCAGATAAGGAAACACTCATCCAGTACAGGAGATGGATCACAGAGGATGGCACATTATTTTGCAGATGGTTTGGAGGCTCGCCTTTCCGGAATAGGAAGTGAGATCTATCGCTCTCATATGGCTAAGCGAAGGACCTCAGCTGCTGATGTACTGAAAGCTTTCCATGTTTATATGAGTGCATGTCCTTTGAAGAAGATCTCACATGTCTATGCAAATCAGACGATTTTAAGACTTACTAGAAAGGTGAAAAAGATTCACATAATTGACTTTGGTATCGGATTTGGTTTCCATTGGCCGTGCTTAATTAAGAGCCTTTCCACTACTCCTTCTGGGCCTCCAATGCTTCGAATTACTGGTGTTGATTTTCCTCAACCTGGATTTCGGCCATGTGAACGCCTTGAAGAAACTGGTCGTCGTTTGGCAGATTATGCTCGGGAATTTAATGTTCCATTCGAATACCATCAGATTGCATCAAAATGGGAGAATATCAGAGTTGAGGATCTGGATATCAGGGAAGGCGAGCTTCTCGTTGTCATTTGTATGCATGTGCTAAAGGACCTGGCTGATGAGACAGTTACTGTGGAAAGCCCAAGAAACATTGTCTTGAACAACATTAGAAGAATGAATCCAGCTGTTTTTATCCATGGTGTTGTAAATGGTGCATATAGCTCTCCCTTCTTTGCGGCACGCTTCCGCGAAGCTTTATTTCACTTCTCAGCTCTCTTTGATGTTTTTGATTGCAATATTCCTCGTGAAGATCCACAGAGGCTGTTTTTGGAAAAAGAATTCCTTGGGCAAGAAGTTCTTAATGTCATTGCTTGTGAATTCACAGAAAGGGTGCACAGGCCAGAGACCTACAAACAGTGGCAAGTTAGGAACCAAAGGTGTGGGTTTAAACAGTTTTCTTTGAATCCAGAAATTTTGAAAATCTGCAAAGAAAAGGTTATGCCACGTTACGACAAAAATTTCTTCATTGATACGGATGGAAATTGGATGTTACAAGGCTGGAAAGGACGCGTCTTGTATGCTCTCTCTACGTGGATGCCTACAACTACCGGTTTCTGAATTCAAGAAAAATCTAGCGAGCATGTTTCTGCAAATACATGATATATTCAATAATCTGAGACGGGCATGCCTGTTTCGAGAATTTATCTGGATATATTCCGGACGATCGCATATAAGGTATGCTAGAAATTTACTGAAAATGTCATATTTCTCTTGAAGCGTCATTTAGTTGTTAAAGACATCAGTTTTATACATTTACATAATTGTTTTTTTTTCAGATTTGATACACAATGTGATGATATCCACCATGATGATTTTGCGTGCAGGTCAGTTGAAATTGATTAGTGGTGAAGCCAAAATCGCATTCCCCATTTCCTGTCTGCTAACTTGAACCCTACAATAGATCGGGCAAATATTAAGGAAAAAGGGTTTGCAAGCGGATAGTGGACATTGGGTGTATTAGGTAGATCTTTTTTATAGTTATGTTCTGTTGTGGTTCTTGTTCTGTTAAGAAATCATTGTATGTAGAGAAGCATCTTAGTTCGGAGTTTATCTATGAGTTGTTAGCCCATGGTTGAATGCTAGACAGAAATTTCCTTTTCCTATGTTTATTTTGTAAAAAATGTAAATTACAGAAAAGTCAATGAAGCATACACTTGATTTCAATGTCATACATGAATTTTAAAAGGTAACAATGTGGTGCTCAATCTTTAATATTTGTTTCAATGTGGTTCTGATCTGGTGTGATTTAAGATTAGAAAGACAAAACGATCAATTAAATTTCAATAGTCAATGACCACAATAAAGACAAATATTAAAGATCACGTACAACATTATTACCTTTTAAACTTCAGGTATTACATTGAAATCGGGTGTATAGATCAGGAACTTTTGTGTAATTTACTCCTTTTTAAGCATGGATGGATGATATATTCTATATGCCATCTTCAGCAGAAAATGCTGTGGCATTTTGTATGTAAACTAATCAAGGTATTGCAGAAATTTGGTTGGACATATTTCTGCTGTAAACTTGTGTCTGTGCAGGAGTCTTAAAAATATAAATTTTATACATATGAGTAATGGAGGAGTCGAGATTTGATTTATTTCAGCAAGAGAGTCCGATATCATACTCGTGAGATTGACTGAAATAAAATATTTGAAGTAAGATAAGATGCATGTACAATTAATCCCAGTTTCTTTCAGATTTATTCATGTATATGCTTCTTATCAACTTAGTGGTTGCCTTTCAAAGTGCTACTTTATGAGTGTGCTCAACTTGTGCATAAGAATACTTAATTAAAGATATAAACCCAGATAAAAGATACTTAAACGCTAAAATTCTATTTAATTACCAATATTCTCCGAAAATATAGCTAACATGAAAGATGTGTTACTATTGTGTGTATAGCATTTATATAAATAAAACATAAACCAAATGAAAACATAAGACAAAACTTGATTTCTTCCTAAATAAAGCACGGCTATGAATTTTTTTATGTTAATCCAAATCTAATTTCACTTGCGCCCTTTAATTTTACTTATGTATACACAATATATAGATGTTATAATAAAAGTGGATATTTACACCCATAACATTGAGTAATTTTGTAACTACATTCGTAGCCCTGCGTAATCGCAAATTACGCGAGAAACCCTTTGGGGGAGAAAATCAACTTGGATGAGTGATACCTTTGCTTTTTGCTCCTCCATGATGCTCTGTGATCGGTGACGGAGGAAGGATGGTGGCGATGAGGCTTCTTCTTTGCCGACTTGGAGATGGCAATGGAGAATCGAAGGCGGGAGAGAATGGGGGCGGGAGGGGTAAACCCTGCTCTGTTCGTCTACTATTCATCATTTGACATGTGGTTTTGTCACGACCACCCACGTGCCACATGAAGGGTTGGATTGCCTTCTAGCCGCTTGATTTATCTCGATTGGCACGTCTTAACTGAGGTAGGGTAGGTGGTAACCCAACCCCAGTTAGGCGCTAACGCTTCACGTTACAGAGGTTACACATGTGACGGAACCCATTACTCAGGGTCTCTCGCTCAATTCGTGATTACGCAGTGTTATGAATGTAATTACAAAATTACTCAGGGTTATGGGTGTAAATATCCCTAACAAAAAATATCAACCTACAAATATGAAGCATAAACTCAAACTCTATGGACCCGTTCGGTAGGAGAATAAACAGGAATAAGGATGGAGAATAAGGGGAATAAGGGTCTATTCTCCGTTCGGCTGGAGGATAAGAATAAGGAGAATAAGGTGAAATAAAGATAGGTAAGGTGGGATAAAGATAGGAATAAGAGTGAAATAAGATGGAATAATGGGGAATAGTCGTACCACTGGGAACCTTGTCGGGAGGAGAATTGGCCCCTTATACCATGGCCTATTCTCCAACCAAACATGGCCTATGTATAGCCAAACACATTGTATAATAACTAAGGCAATCATTTATACGATTTTATCTATAATTTATCGACTTTATTTTAAATTTACATATTAATAATGAAATCGATATCTTTTAATATAAAATATATAGAAATTAGAAAATCAAATAATAAAAATTAAATTCAAGCATCTTTGTATGTTTAGCTAAAATTTACCTATAAACAAGTGGTATAACATTTAAATGGCTGAATAAGTGAAATATACACAATGATAAATATGCTTAGAATTTATTTTCCGACATCTTTTATTCGTGGATCTTGTCCTAATTCCTTTTGCAATTGTCATATACACTTGGAAAAGTTTTGAAAAAGGCTCATCAGAATCCATTCATGGCATCCCGTTTCCTTGAACATCTTCCTTGGCTTGTGGCTCTTCTTGTATCTTTCTCAATTTATATATCTTTATCATGTTGGATTTCTGAAATCTCTCCAACTTAAGAGCCTCGGAGCTCTTTGAATTATTGGGTTTCATGTAGGGGTGTGCATGGTTAGTAGGTCACAAGGGTACCCGTCTTAGCTCATATGTGTTGACCCTAAACCCATGGACGTTCAACAAAGTATTCCGGATTGGGTACCTTTCACCCGTAACATGTGGGGTTCTGACCCTATCATGGATCAGTATTATGGGTCGACCCAGAAGCTAGTCTAACCTTGTGATGCTCCTTCTTGCCCCTCCAACCTGGTAGGTTGTAATCGTTTAATAGGGATGCAAATGGTTGGATACGGATATGGATGTTGGTTTTTTTTTAAATACATACACGAATGTAGATATGAAAATTGGCAAAGATGGAAAATTATGTTACCATATCTTTTTTAGAAAAAGATACAGATGTAGAATGTATACGAGAAAGATACGGATAACGTTAGAAATACTTTATAGAATAGCTTGAACATTTATGTATTCGATAGATATGCATATGATATATTTATGTTTCATTATTATATCAAATATGGTAAAAGAAGGTACAAAATTATGTTATATATCATCATCAACAACAACAAAGTCTTTTTCCACAATTAAGTAGGGTCGGCTACATGGATTCTTCGCCTCCATTCAGATCTATCTTGGGTCAATCTCGGGCTTATATCCAAAAAACTAAGATCCACAATCTCGGGCTTATATCCAAACTAAGATCCCTTCGTATATCCAAAAAACTATGTTATATATAGTTAAAATAATTCTACAACTATATTTATATATGAACAAAGATGTATGAATGTGGATATAGATATTTGTAGATATCCATTGTAAAAAATCGCCTCAAATATGGATGCCATAATTTGCATAGAACGGATATTTTGGCGGATTGGATGCAGATATATTTGTATCCATTTGCATCTCTATTACTTAGATATCACGATTTTCTGCTCAAATTTTTAGCAACACCCCCTTCAAATATAAATGTATCTCCATGTATAATTATATAATCAAGGTACATGTCATCCATTTAAATAATTTGGATACTCATGAGTAGCCGTGATCCATTCAATGATCCGCATAAACGGTTAGAATCGGATAAGCATTGGAACACGGACACAAACAAACGGATATGGATACGGATAAAATTATTAACATATCTTATTTGTTTTTATGTACCTACTTAATGGTCTAGTGGTAGTACAATGTGTCTACCACACAAAAGATCAGGGTTCAAATTCCATTCTTGCAGGGGTTGCGTTAGGTAGTCGACAACCAACGTAAAAAATAGTCGAATCTTTCAACATGGATTTGAGCAAGAATCCATGTAGCCAACCCTGCTTATAGTGGGAGAAAGCTTAGTACATTTTTTATCCTTATTTGTTTTTAAAATCGAATATGGGTGCAGATATGGATAGTGACACATAAGAAAACCATGTTACCATAGCCTTAAAAACAGATGCATGGTGGATATTGACCACATACGAAAAATTTTAGAAACTCTATAGATCTGCTTAAGTATACATGTATTGGATGAAATATACATGATATGAATATATAAAATATACATGTATCATATTATTTATACCAAATATGGATTGAAAGAGGCATAATATTTGTTATATATGATTAAAAATAAATCTACAACTATATTTATATATATAAATAGATGTATAGATACAAATAATAATTCAAGAATTAAGAATGAGAAGTTCCTTATTACGCAAAATAAAATAAACACTTAGAATAATAAAATATATTATATTTATTGAAATATGTAAGAAAATATGTAGATGATATTCATTGTGTTTTGACCAATTGCATAATTCTTTGAGAATTCATATAGGTAGCTTTTGTATATGTGCCATGGGTACTCCTTTAATATTTCGTCCAACTATAATAGTTCTAATTTTATGAATTTTTCTAAATTGTTCTCTTTAATATCATTAAAAAAAGTTTCAGATTGTCATGTACTCCATCAATTAGTAACCCAAGGTTCGAGACACCAGGACAAAAATACGATAGAGAAATCCACTAGGGCAAAATACTATAAATGCAAGATAAAGAAAACAAGCCAATACTTTCTTTTTTTACCGATATTAAAGTGAAATCCATATCCTTAATCCATTTTAAAACTTTGATTCGGTTATGGATGTCAAAAAGTGCATAAAACGAATATGGTGGCTCGAATACAGATATAGCCACATCCATTTGCATCTCTAATTGAAACGAGGCCCGATGAATCCATATTTTAAATATACATGGTTTGCACAAAAAGTTACATAATTTGTCTGAGTTGAACATAATAGATATGGAATTGCACAATACACCATGTTCCGCAAATATCTACGGGTCCCATGAACCATTCAAATAATCTGCATACCCGGTTGAACGGGGTACTTAATAGAACAAGACGGGACAACCCATGACCCTATAATAACAGGTTCGGGCAGGTTACGAATGAAAGGATCATGTACCGGACCCGTGAACATACTTGGTTAGAGCACCTTGCACAAACTTTTGCAGAAAGAACAAGATTAGTCGAAAAAACGAATCATTTAACTCAGAGGATGAATAAAAAATCTTCAACATGAAAAGGCAAAAGGTGGAGGATTCACTATGACAAAGATATGTCATCTCCCAGGTACATTACATTATCTCAAGTTCTAGTTGATTTCTGGCCCCAAAGGGTCCTCATTCGGTGGTTCATTGACAGTACTGTTATTTTGAAACACTACTTTATTCCAAAAGAACAGGATTAGGCAAGTTTTAAAATACTATGATTAGAGGACTAGTAGTATAGTTACAAAGATGGGCAAGTGCTATTTATGAGTGCAAAACAAGTAACAGAATGTGCTCAAACATACATTTTTCTTTGAAAAGCCTGCTCAGACATCCTTGAAGAGCAAGTCGAACTTGGGGATTCTTTCTGGAGGAATGGGGCAACTCACAATCAGCTTGCCTTTCATGGCACCTCTATATATGACCTGCGAACAAGAAAAACTTTGTATCAAACACAATTAAAAAAATTCAGGGATTCGGTCTATATTGCGATTTGCAAAATAGGAAGACAGATATCAAAGAGAAACTTCAACAATCCAAAGTGTCCCAACAGAGATACCTCTATGACATCAATGAAGTCTTGCTTGGTATGAAATGAACCAACCCATTTAGTATGATCTGGGCTCCTGAAGAGAACAGAATCATGTCAGAACTGCACATCTAACCGAATACTGTAACGTCAAAATTTTATTATAACAAATATTCATTATCATCAAGCTTGACATTTCTTTGAACATGTATTTACAGCACAGACATCATACAGATACGAAATTCGGTATCATGCCAGGTCCGTGCTAAAGACATTAACTAAGATCTCGCATCTTCTTGAACCAAAATGCTCGTGTTAATATTTAATAGTACACACCCAGAGTTGTATGATAGTTGCACCATTACATGATTTCGCAAGGTAAATAAAGCCACATTGATTACAAAACCTCACTGAAACTGCTTTGACATCCCTGTAAATGCTCCTATATTGGGTCTCTCCTTGAACCAATTTCTATGTTTTCCATTAGAATGTTGGCATGATTCCATTTCATCAATTACATCAGATGCTGGTTATTACAATGGATAAACGTTAGAAAAACCATAAACAGATAATCAAATTAAAGATCTACAGATTTTAGGTGAAAATCATCTTTTATGAGAGGGAGAAAACCATAGTAACGATGACATAACCATAGGGAGAAAACCATAGGAGGTTGATGAGGATACCCATATCATTAAACATAATCTGATCCCCAAGAATTTATGCAACCCTGAGAGTCCGTTTGGTTACCGGGTTACACCAGGGTAACCAAATTTACCCCCCTCCATTCCTGGGTTAGAACTCCATCACAAAACAATGTGACATCAAATCACATTCCTTATTCCAATCTTCTCCACCCTCAACCATCCAAACAGCTACTATTCACAAGAGGTTACCCCAACCCAACCTATCCCAGTAAACAAACAGATCCCGTGTCATTGGGTACTGCCTCAGCACTTAACATGGAACATATAGTCTCTCTCTTGCTTCTCCATATGATGAGGTTTCTCCGAGAGATATCGGTTGATTGGAAGTAGAGTGGCGATCATCAATGTAATCTATAGATTTACTCGTAAGATCTATTTGACCCAATATCATAATTTCAATACTTCACCTAAATTGGGTAAGAATGTCAATCAAGCCAGCTTGTGTGCATTCATCTCGTGTTGGGTAGTGGAAGATCCCCAGTGAAAACATCAACCAGCAGAGAACTTATGTAGAGAGAGCTTCTTTGTAGAGCCATATATTTAGTACAACAATTATATCTTTTTAGACCTAGGTTCAAGAGGGGTGAAGTGGGTTTCTCTTATGAAGCTCGTGGGGTTCGCGGTCTCTAGCTCATGTTAGCTTTGGCGCACTTCTCGAAAGCATTATACTTAGCCCAATTTAAGGGCTGATCGACCTCAACATGCTTGGCGAGATCGTGTTGGTAGAGTTGTTGCAAATAAATAGGGGCCTTGTTGTCAGTAGAAAAGCATCATTAGAGGGTTGACGGGGTTATACATATCATTAAGCATAATCAAAACCCAATGCATTTATACAACCCCGATGCCATTAAACAGTACTTAGCATCAACACTTGGTACAGAATAAATAGTCTACTTCTTGCTTCTCCATCAGATGAGATTTCTCGAAGATATATCAATTCATTTAAAGTAGATCAGTGACCATATATGAACTAACCCACTCAGCATCTGTGTCGGCTTCAATACCAACTTCGTTTTCCTTTTTTCCAAAACCAACCCTTTGTAAGAGTTCTTCAAATAACACAAGATTATATATACTACGGTAAGGCATGCATCAATAGGAGTATGCATGAACTAGCTTTTCATATTCTCGGCATAGGTGATGTCCGACTTGGTGATGAACTAGTTTTCCATTTTCCACCATGCAAAGTGATGGAGCTGAGACATGACAACGCGACCGCCATACACATCTACAAATCATAAAGCACACGTGTCCATGAAAGACCTTCTAAATGTTTCTTTTTGAACTGAGCATGCTAGACATATATGCTCAAGTTTGAAGGAGAGTGTTGGGGTTAGGATTCAAGTGTCCACCCCTACAGGGGTATTTCTGCATCGTTTCTTTTGTTTATGGTAAATCCTAATCATGGATCTCTATACGGATAGATCTAGGGCAGACTATTCAATATATTAAGTATTGCCTTTCAACCTTTTATAGAAGATGGGTGTCCATATAAAATTAGAGAACATGAAAGGGGTATAAATAGCAAAATAAAAATATATAAGAGCATATACGTGCAATGTCCTATCATTTTTACCATCTGACTTAGTAGGGCAAATTTATATTGAAGTCGTATAACACAACAGGAGAACATTAAGCACCAATGCCTTAGAGTAAGGAATTGAAATATAAACATGTCTGAAAATCAGAAACGAAACCAAGCATTAAGCCATATTAGATAATTGATTTTATGCATGGTTTAAGATACCGTGATATATAGGTAATGACGAGATATGGGTACCAATATATATATATATATATATATATATAGAGAGAGAGAGAGAGAGAGGGCATATCCAGAGAGCACTGTGCCGATTTGAGTTTTTTTGAGCACCAAACTTGGGTTCGCCACGTGTATTTCCATTTGAATGGTTTCCTATTTCGAGGGACACGGTTTTGGAAGGATATTAATATGTTTGAGCCTTTTCTATTTCCAATTATATCGATTCCTTAAAAAAAGGAAGACGGTTTTGGAAAGATAAATTCAAATCCTTAATTTCGTTTCGAATAAATAGTCATTGTACATTTGATCAGTAATGTATATATTATATGTAAGTAATTATGTGTTGCGAGATCAGTAATATTGAAACAGTTGTCAGTAATTTACATATGTAATATTACATTATACTGAGATCAGTAATTCATTCATCTTACTCAAGTAATACATATTCAGTTCTCTAGTAATTATTGTTGTGAGATCAGTAATTAAGTTACTAATGTCCATACAAGAAGTACTGATTACAATTATCCATTTTACTGTGCTCATTTTGATTGTTACTAATGTCCATCCCCGCCTTCTTTACTGATGTAGTCCATTTAGTTACTTGCAATACGTCAAGTGTTACTGATAGCTACATATAAATTACTGATGTAGTCTATTTAGTTACTTGCAATACGTCAAGTGTTACTGATAGCTACGTATAAATTACTGATGTAGTCTATTTAGTTACTTACAATACATCAAGTGTTACTGATAGCTACGTATAAATTACTGATGTAGTCTATTTAGTTACTTGCAATTCGTCAAGTGTTATTGATAGCTACGTATAAATTACTGATGTAGTCTATTTAGTTACTTGCAATTCGTCAAGTGTTATTGATAGCTACGTATAAATTACTGATGTAGTATATTTAGTTACTTGCAATACGTCAAGTGTTACTGATGGCTACGTATAAATTACTGATGTAAGTCTAGTTAGTTACTTGCAATACGTCAAGTGTTACTGATGGATACGTATAAATTACTGATTTAAGTCTATTTAGTTACTTGCAATACGTCAAGTGTTACTGATAGCTACGTATAAATTACTGATGTAAGTCTATTTAGTTACTTGCAATATGTCAAGTGTTACTGATAGCTACGTATAAATTACTTAACTCGTATTTGATAGAAAGAACTTGTATTTTCTTAAGATACATAAGTAACTATGAATGGATTTTAATCAGTAAGAATGATAAAATAGAAAAGTAATACTTGATATATTATCAGTAACATATGCAAATGTTATCAGTAACTTGGTATAATTTTTCTGAAATAATGATTTCGCTATCTAAATCCAATTGTAAGACATCCATCTTCGCTCATTTTGATACGATATTTTCACGATTCAAATCCATCCATGAAGCATCGTTCATCATTGCTTCTTTGTAATCATGATCAGTTTCCATTCACAGATGATCCATCGCATTTAAATCTGAAAATGAGAACTAAAAAACGAACGATCAAATTCTACAAAAGAACAATAAATAAATGTCTAATAAACAACGAAAAAACTTACAGATCGAGGACTTGAAGACGACTTTCTTTCGTCGCTGGAGATCTTGAGATTTCGCAGGAAGACGAATCCATAGATGATTTTGGAAATTTCTAAAATAAAAACAATGCAACGTCGGAGAGACTTAATTGCGAATCAAAAAAGGAAATCAGTCACGAGGAGAATGCGGGGGGAGTTTGTTATGGTAAGGATTGATGCTAAAAAAAGGGAATGGATGAGATGAAATAGGATCATTAGATCATGATCGGAAGGATGAAAGCAAGGGCTCATTTGAACTCAAATCGGCACAGTGCTCTCTGGATAAATTCCCTATATATATATATATATGGGTTAAATGGAGCTGCCCCCTGAGGGGAGCTAACTTGGCTCCCCCCGCCCCATTTTGCCCGGGTTTTTATTTTTTTTTTGAAAATTTCTTCCGTGGAATTTCATCACTATATCCCTATATTATGTCATTAAAATTTCGTGCGAAACAAACTCCTACAGCCTCCATCCAGACAGTCATTTTTTAACGGTAATAGAATTGCTAAAAACGACCCCATCTGGATGGAAGTCGTAGGAATCTCTGTTTCGCACGAAATTTTAATGACATAATATAGGGATATATTGATGAAAATCCACGGAAGAAATTTTCAAAAAAAAAATAAAATATCGGGCGAAATGCCGCGGGGGAGCCAAGTTAGCTCCTCTCATCGGGGCAGTCTCATTTTACCCTATATATATAGGGTAAAATGGGGATGCCCCTTGAGGGGGAGCTAACTTGGCTCCCCCGCCCCATTTTCCCCATTTTTTATTTTTTTTTAAAATTTCTTCCGTGGATTTTCATCAATATATCTCTATATTATGCTATTAAATTTTCGTGCGAAACAGAGACTCATACGGCCTCCATCCATACGTGGTCGTTTTTAGCAATTCTGTTACCGTTAAAAAATGACTGTCTGGATGGAGGTTGTAGGAGTCTCTGTTTCGCACGAAAATTTAATAACATAATACATGGATATAGTGATGAATATTCACGAAAGAAATTTTCAAAAAGAAAATAAAAATAGGCAAAATGGCGCGAGGGGAACCAAGTTAGCTCCCCCTTAGGGGCAGCCCCATTTAACCCATATATGTATATATATATGGGTTAAATGGGGCTGCCCTCAGTGGGGAGCTAACTTGGCTCCCCCCGCCCCATTTCGCCCAGTTTTTTATTTTTTTATTTTTTTGAAAATTTCTTCCGTGTAATTTCATCACTATATCCCTATATTATGCCATTAAAATTTTGTGTGAAATAGAGACTCATACGGCCCCCATCCAGACACTCATTTTTTAACGGTAACAGAATTGGTAAAAACGACCCCGTCTGGATGGAGGCTGTAGGAGTCTGTTTCGCACGAAATTTTAATGACATAATATAGGGATATATTGATGAAAATCCACGGAAGAAATTTTCAAAAAAAAATAAAAAAACCAGGAAAATGGGGCGGGAGGAGCTAAGTTAGCTCCCCCATGGGGGCAGCCCTATTATATAGGGTAAAATGGGGCTGCCCCCAGGGGGGTAGCTAACTTAGCTCCTCCCGCCCCATTTTCCTCATATTTTTTATTTTTGAAAAATAAAACCGTGTAAATTCATTATTATATCCCTATATTATGTCATTCAAATTTCGTGAGAAACAGAGACTCCTACGGCCTCCGTCCATACAGGGTCGATTTAAAAAATCCTGCTGCCATTAAGAAATGACTGTTTAGATGGAGGCCGTAGGAGTCTCTGTTTCGCTCGAAATTTGAATGGCATAATATAGGGATATAGTGATGAATAATCACAGAAGAAATTTTCAAAAAAAATAAAAAAAACTAGGTAAAATGAGGCAGGGGGAGCTAAGTTAGCTCCCCCTAGGGGGCAGCCCCATTTTCCCCATATGGGAGTGATCCTGTGAGAGCAATAATCTGTGAGATCATGAGAGCAATGATTCTTGACCACTAGATTATGTCTTCTCTCTCCTGGTTGAATCTAATGGTCCAGAATCACTGCTCTCATGCTCTCACAGTTTTTTGCTCTCACAGGATCACTCCTCTATATATAGAGGAGGGGAGGGTTGATCATGCGAGAGCCAAAAACTGTGAGAGCATGAGAGCAGTGAATCTGGACCACTAGATTCTGCTCATCTCTCAGAATCTAGTGGTCCAGATTTATTGCTCTCATGCTCTCACAGTTTTTGGCTCTCGCAGGATCAACCCTCTCTCTCTATATATATAGGGTTAAATGGGGATGCCCCCTATTTTCGGGTGTGCGTTTTTTTTCAAAAATATCACCATATATATTCATATATATATATATATCCCTCCTATATGTCATTCGAATTTCGTCGGGAACGGAGACTCCTATACCCTCCATCTAGAACAGGCCGATTACAGCAATTTTTTTATGCTTACAGCAATGTTTAGACTGTTAAAATTACTTGTTCTAGATGGAGGACATAAGAGATTCTGTTTCTGCCGAAATTGGAATGACATATAGGAAGGATATATAGATGAATATATATATGGTGATATTTTGCAAAAAAATAAAAAAATGCGAAAAAATGGGGCGAGGGCAGCCCCATTTTTTTCATATATATATATGAGGAGATATATATATATATATCCTTTTCCAGGATATCAACCGATATCTCACGACATATTGCTATATCGCTATAAAATGATTGGTTTTAGTACAAAATTTCTCGAATATCGACCTATATCGTTGATATATCGCTGATATATATATATATATATGTCAATGATATTACCCTTATAAGCTCGATTTCACTAGTTATTTTGCTATTCCTAGTATAAAACCCATCATTATTTATATATTTTGTTTTGGGTCAGGGGTGTTGTCCCCGCACCCCCACAGGGGGAGCGCACCTGCTCCTCCTAGATCCCCATGCTTGTTGACCGAGCAGCGAGATCCCCGTCTGATAGGGTATAGTGACACAGGGGGTACATACAACAGTTTTTCAATTGGTGGACTTCACCCTCTTTGGGCAATAGAGATGCAATAAGTCTAATATTGATTACAAAAAGAATCACATGTCCATAACATATCTCAACAATCAACTGACAGCATTGACAACCAGCGATATGTGTGATATAATGTGTATTAGTGTGCTAAATAAACTTCAATCTTGTATAAAATGTGTATTTGTATGATATTTATTATTTTGATAACTAGGATGATCTTAATTCGTGAAAAATGCTTTTTATGTCATTTTCGAGATTTCCACCGATATCATTGATATATCCAAATATATCTCCAATATATCCTTTTCCGGATGGACCAATAAGATATCAATATCAACGTTTTAAACCTTAATTCTATGTCACAATTCAAGCCTAATTTGGGACATACAATACTTAAATGGATTCAAGAGCCAGGACTCGAGGAGAGTCCCATCATGAAAGATTGCATTTTCGATATAGAGACGATCAGATTTAAAGACAATACCATCTCTGGACAACCAAATTACCCAGATTGTCGCCAAAGGATGTTGGGAAAAATGATAAAATTGTTTATTCTAAAGAACCCTAGGGCTCTCATATATATAGGAGACACCCATGGGTAAATTACATAAGATGGATGAAATAAATATAAATGTGAAAATAGTACATCGACCTAATAATATCTCTATACTCCCCCTCAAGATGGAGCATAGATATCGATCATGCTCAGTTTGGATGCACACTTTTGAAAGGGTCTTCTAAGTAAGGCTTTTGTGAAAATGTCAACAGTTTGTTCCCATGAGCTTACATGGGAAGTAAAAATAAAGCCTTTCTGAATCATGTCCAGTGTATAACGACAAACCACTTCAATATGTTTATTCTCTCATGTAAAGCATGATTATTTGCAATGAACAAGGTTGCATGATTATCACATTGTAATTGCATAGGACGTGGCACATCAATATGTAAGTCAACTAAAACAGCTCGAGCCCACATCATCTATGTCCTCCCTTGTGCCATAGCCTTATCTTCTCAACACTAAACCAGGCAACCACGACATGCTTCTTGCTTTTCCAGGACACTAACGAACCGCCAACAAATACAACAAAGCCTGATCATACATCTGCACAAGTTGTGATAGACTTCCAGTCCTTAGGACACCCTGCATAATCTACATCTGCACAAGTTGTGATAGTGATGGATATCCCTTTTCTGAACAGCAATCCAATACTTGGAGATGACTTCAAGTACCTCAAGATCATATAGACTGCATCCATATGTACATGTCTAGGTTGCTCCATAAACTGACTGATCCAACTAACATCGAATGAGATGTCCGACCTAGTGATGTAACCTAAAGTAGCTTTCCCACTAATTCTTTGTATCTTCTCATGTACACCTCCTCTGTATCATCGTTGTATAGCCCCATGCTAGGATCCATAGGAGTAATGGCAGCTCGACAGTCGGCACCCAATCATGAATGTCTCAACTAACATATCTATAACATATTTTCTTTGGAGTAATGGCAGCTCGGCAGTCGGCACCCAATCATGAATGTCTCAACTAACATATCTATAACATATTTTCTTTGGGTCATCACAAGACCCTGCTGATTTCTGGCAAACTCTAACCTCAGAAAGTATTGTAGGGTGCCAGGATCCTTGGTGACAAATTGTTGACTAAGAAATTCTTTTGCCTTCCTTGCACAACATTCACTACAAACTGGACAGCCTTTGGGGACGGTTATTGGGGACGGTCATGGAGCAACCGTCCCCTATACTAGTGTAGGGGATGGTTGTAGGCTGATCGTCCCTTCTGTATAGTAATAGCGACAGTCATAAGCGACCGTCGCCGTTAATGTGACCTTTAGGGACGGTTATATAACCGTCTCTCACTAGCAGAGCCCCATGTTGGTTTTTATCTACCCGGGCACTTTAGGGGACGGTAATAACCGTCCCCGTTACTCCACTGTGGTCGTCGCTTATACGAAACTATAAGGGACGGTTGTAACCATCCCCTATAGTTGGTTTTATGGGACGGTTACGTAACTGTCCCCAAAACCCGTCTAATTGGCGCGCTGCTCCAAATATCTGCAACCAAAGGGGACGGTCCACTTATAACCGTCCCCGATTATTCTTATAAGGGACGATTGAACGACCATCCCCGATGGTCATATACCCTCTCCGGCGAATCCATTCCTCATTCCTCACTCGATCAGCCATGCTCCTCTCGTCCTCCTCCGCAGCAGCAGCACCAGCGTCGCCCGTCGCCCTCCTCCTCCGTCCTCTCGTCCTCCGCCCTCTCGTCCTCCGCCCTCTCCTCCGCCCTCTCGTCCTCCACCCCCTCACCCTCCTCCTCCGCCCTCTCCGCCCCCTCGCCCTCTCGCCCTCCGCCTCCGCCCTCTCCGCCTCCTCGCCCTCCTCCTCCGCCCTCTTGCCCTCCTCCTCAGCCCACGCCCGACCGCCGCCCGTCGTCGTCCGCCCGTCGTCCTTCGTCCGGTCGCCCACCTCCCTCCGCCTTGATTTCGTCCTCTTATTTGGTTGTAAGTTATTTATTTATTTTTTTAGTAATTTTTTAATATATTGTTCTTGCTTATGATTGTATAGATTTTTAAAACTATAGCTTAATCTTTGTAAAGTAGAGGTATTAGTAATGTAGTTTTTTAATTGATTAATAGTTTAGTTAAGAGGATCAAAAACATAGTTAGATCAAAAACATAGTAGTTAATTGCTTAATAGTTTAGTTTAGAGGATAAAAAAAATATAACCTAACATACATTATTGAAACTTACCATACATTATTGTAATTAACTTTGGATCTTACCTTTAGGCAATGGACAAAAGTTGGATGAACAAAAGATTCGATGACTATCGGACATATAACAAAGGAGTTATCGGATTCTTAGACTGGGTTTTTCGATATGAATCGCACTATCATATTGTAGGAGGTGAAGGAGATAGGATACATTGTCCTTGGATAAGATGCAAAGACACTCTGACCCAAAATCGAACTATAGTTTACGAGCATTTGATATTAAATGGTTTTTGGCTTCATTATACGAATTGGACATATCATGGTGAAGGAGTTATTTTAGAAGAAGATAGTAATGTCCAAGGTGATACTGAAAGAGATATCTCTGAAACACATGACTGTGATGCTATGTTTGAGATGGTAGATAATATTCGAGGACATGACACTGATGAAATGATGGATTCGCTTCCGGATACCTTACTTGAAAAAATACAAGATGCAGATAAGCCATTATGCTCAGGAGTCAAAATGTCTCAATTACATTTTCTTTTGGAGATGTTTAAGATAAAAGTGGAGAATCGGTGTACAGCGGTTACGATGACAGATGTCTTACAATTGATTGGGACTTTATTAAATAATCCAGGAAACTTTCCAAAGGACTGGAAGGACGCTAAGTCAAGGTTTCGCGCACTTGGACTAAACTACGAAAAAATTGACGCATGTCCGAACGACTGCATTTTATATTGGAAGGATTATTCAAACTTAGATACATGTCCTGAATGCAAAAGTAGCATATATAAGAATATGAGTCATGATTCGAAGAGGAAAAAACCGGATAAGATTTTACGGTTCTTTCCTTTGATTATCCGATTACAGCGATTATATTCATATGAAAGAACAGCTAGAATGATGATATGGCACAGTAATATCAAAAAGAAAGATGTAACTGGTGTTATGCGCGACATCCATCAGATACAGAGGAGTGGAGGAAATTCGATGAAATGTATCCATCGTTTTCTGAAGAAGTAAGAAACGTACGATTGAGTCTTGCTTCCGACGGTTTTAATCCATTCGGAAATATGAGTACGAGTTACTCTATTTGGCATGTGATAATTGTTACATATAATCTGCCACCATGAATGTCAATGGCATCTTCTTTTATGATGACATCGTTATTGATACCTGATCCAAAGGGGCCAGGTAATGCGATAGATACATATATGCAACCGGTGATTGATGAACTAAAGATTCTATCGAATTCTGGAGTGAGTACGTATGACACGGTAAAGAAAGAGTTCTTTACAATACGTGCTTCTTTATTGTGGACAATTAATGACTTTCCCGCATATGCTAATTTATCGGGATGGAGTACGAAAGGTAAACTCGCATGTCCGGTTTGTATGGATAAAACACATTCGACATGACTAAGTGCGAGTATGAAACATTGTTATTTGGGACATCGTCGTTTCTTACCGGTAAGTCATAGATGGTTAAGAAATGAAAATAATTACAAGTTTGATAGACGGTCGTTTGGACGTCGGTTAAGTTTCAATCGCCGATCAGGAAGCGCAATGTGGATGGAACAAAAAAATTTGGGCAACTACTTTATAGGCCGATTATTTAAGAGGAAGGCAACCGGTGGATGGCGAAAACAAAGAATATTCTTTCAGGAGTTATCCTATTGGCATACTTTACAGGTCCGTCATAACTTGGACGTGATGCATATAGAGAAGAATGTTATAGAATATATTCTTGGAATTTTAAATATTTCTAGTACTGCCAAAGACAGTTTGCGAGCCAGACGTGATATAATACAGTTGGGTATCCGACCCAAACTGCATCCGATAGAGTCAGAGAATTCTAAAGTAATAATTCCCGAAGCGGTGTATACTTTATCCAGTGCTGACAAAGATAAGATACTCAATTTTATTAAATCAATTAGAGTATTTGATGGATTCTCCTCTCAAATTAGCAGATGTATAAATCTGGTGGAAAGAAAGATATCGGTATTAAAAAATCATGATTGTCATGTATTGATGCAAGTTCATATACCATTGGCGAATAGAGGAGTTGTACATCCTGATGTTTTGCAGCTACTAATTGAACTCAGTCAGTTTTTAAAAGTCCTGTGTTCGAAGACTTTAGATCCTGAAATGTTGTTTAGACTAGAGACAGATATTGTTATCACTTTATGTAAGCTAGAGAAGCTCTTTCCACCTATATTTTTAAATATAATGATACATCTAATTATTAATCTTGCTAGCGAAGCTCGAATATGTGGTCATGTACAGTATCGATGGACGTATCCAATTGAAAGATACCTACGGAAATCAAAGAATATGGTGTTTAATAAAGCTGCACCTGAAGGTTGCATTGCCGAGGGATATTTATGTGAAAAATGTATCACATTTTGTGACATGTATATTGATGATGGCAAGAGTATTAGATTCGATCGGTTCGAACGAAATAATGATGGTTAGTTATGAACAGAAAATCCAAACAAACCTTGGATTTTTCAATAAAATGGACGAGCTATCCTAAAGAGTGCTCGTCGTAGTATTTCAGACGATGAAAGAGACCTTATTCATTATTATATTTTGATGCAAATAGACGAGGTTGATTCTTTCTTTGAAGATTTTCAGTCAACAACCACTAGCAAATCAGACTTTCTGAAATGGTTCGGGGATAAAATTGAACTATTAAAAGTTACGAAAGATGAACGGTGGAGCACGAATCTCGATATAATGCACAGGAGTCCATAGTCATTAGTAGTATCACAGTCCGGCTATATCGTTAATGGATTCAGATTTCGAAAAAAGTCAATTGATGAAAATAAAGCATCACAGCTTTCTGGAGTAGTAGTGAAGGCCGATCTCAATGCTGAAATTGACGGATACTATGGCGAGATTATTGATATACTAGAAATCAGTTTTACACATGATGCAAGGTGTGTTCTATTTCATTGCATCTGATTCGATGTGGGTCGCGTTGGATTAGGTTACAAGAAGGACATAAATGGAGTTCTCTCTTTAAAGCAAACAGGTCGGTTACAAACCAATGAGCCGTATGCGCTTACCAGTCAGGTAGAACAGGTCTTTTATGTTCCAGATAACTCAGTTAGTGGATGAATTATACCCATTAGAACAACACTAAGAGATTTCTTCGATGTAAACGAAGAGGAAGATGCACTAGACAATGACGTTGCATACCAAAATAACTCCAGTGATTTTTTTCATTAAAGTATTAGACAACGACGTTAGTACTAGCAATACAAGGTAATGCTATTTTTTATTTTTATTTTCAAATAATTGAATTTATTGTGATCTATCTAAATGTATTTTTTAAAATAACTACTTTTGAATTGCAGAGATGGCTCCTAGACCTAGACGTATTCGGGAGGTTCCCGAACCTCCTCAGCAGACACAGGGAGGTTCTTCTGATGCAGGCAGTGGAGGTACCCCGAGATGACGTGGACCGTCTCAGTGCAGATTTTTGGATCGTCTTGCACTCGGGCAGACGTTACATGTGCGTATTGTTGGCGGAGATGCTGTTGGACAGAATTCTACGGAGTTTCAGAGCTACCTGGCCAGGTTGTTCGTGCGCGTATCCCCATCACTACCCACGACTTTCGACAACTTCCTTATACTGTCAAGACTGCCATACTTTCTGATTTGGAGGTATTTTATAATCAAAAAAAGATTTTTTACTATTTTATTATACTAATGTTTATTATATTTGTTGCATAAGGCTGTCTTTACATGGGAATGAAATGCTCATATCGATTCCCAGATTCTCTCCCATGCTGTTGAGTTGTTGCGTCGATACAAGGGACGCATAAAGGCAAAGGTACGAAGATATTATATTTTTGTAACAAAAGATTTAAGATTGACGATATTTATTTTTCCATCTTTAGTATTACAACCCCCAGATTCCATATGAGCAGCTTGTGCAGAACGTTCCACCTGGTGTTACACCAGAACAATGGAGGGAGTTGATTAATTTTTGGTCCAGTGAGGAATTCGCGGTACGTACATTGTTTACTAATTATTTGTTTTATGTTTGTACTAATATTGTTTAATTTCAGTCGATTTCTACCAAAAATACGGCGAATCGATCCAAAGGCTTTCGGTCCACCCATAAGATGGGAAGGAAGAACACCAACTAATTGAAGCATGACTTTGTAAGTATTTAAACAATTTCTAGAATTATTAAGTTTGAGTGTAGAATTTATTTTAAAAACTTCTTTTATGTTTTTTAAGTTGAGGGATAACGAACGAGAAATGACCTGCATAGAGGTTTTCGCTGGGTCAAAGAGCCGGGATTTAAGAGGAGAAGTGCAGTGGGTTGATGATGCCTACGCACCAATTCATGTAAGTAATATTTATTTTTATAGAATGACTTATGTTAATATATTGACAATATTTAATATTTTATACATGCAGGAAGAAACGATTAGACTCTCTACCACCTCTTCGCTAAACAGCATGGGGACGAACACTCCCCCGTTGTCGGCCGATGATGCCTTCCGTCAAGCCACTGGTCCGGAACACAATGGACGTATCCGTTACGGAGGACGTGGAGAAACGATCCGTACATGGTACGGAATGGGTGGTGCAAGTGGGTCGCAGTCTTCCTCGCAAGGGAGCCAGAGAGAAAGAGAGATGGAGAGGGAGTTGCGCGAAGTAAAGGCAAAGATGTCTGCACAAGATGAAGAGATGGCGAAGATGCATTCGGACATGGCCAATGTCATGTCTTATATAAGCTGTCTTCAAAGTCAAGCCACGCCACATGTACAACCTGCATATCTCGACGACGATGAAGAGAGTGAGGAGGAGAGCGACGAGAGTGAAGAATCTGAGTAGATAACAATCCATGTAGTAAATTTTAGTTTTTTTCTTGAACATTTTATTTTAATGTTTCTAGTAGTGCCTAAGACTAAGTAGAATTGAAAAATAATTTCTTTGTAACTATGAAGTGTCTTATTTACATCTTGAATTTTGAGTTTCTGTTCCTGTCAGGAGGTATTGGGGACGGTTATAATCGTCCCCTAAGGTGCTACAGAAACGTCCCCCTGTTGAGGATAGCTCACGGGATGTAATTTTGCTTTCAAAGATTAATGGGGACGGTTACAACCGTCCCCTATACGCTTCTGTTGACGTCGCTATAGACCCCATACTAGATGGGACGGTCACAACCGTCCCCTTTAATTGACAATGGTGACGGTTGTATCCGTCCCTTCAGAATGTTAAACACCCTCTGTCTCATTTTAGCGGCCAAGGGAACCAACGGGGACGGTTAAAACCGTCACTAATGGTCTTATGTTGCCGTCCCCTTTAGTGCTATCCAACGGAGGGGACGGTTACAACCGTCCCCTGAGGTTATCAAGAGGGACGGTTACAACCGTCCCGTCCTCTTCCAAGGACCACGCTGGCACAATTTTGTGTCAATGAGGGCTATAAGGGACGGTTACAACCGTCCCTTAAAGCCTTCTACTGGCGTCGCAAAAGGCTTTCTTCATGTAAGGGACGGTCACAACCGTCCCCTCTGCATCTCAAGAGGGACGGTTCCGACCGTCCCCAATGTTTGACATCGGCCCACTGTCGCGGATATCGACCAGTGGGGACCTAATGGGGACGGTGTAAACCGTCCCCACAGGTCTTCTGTGCCCATCGCAAAATGATTGCAGACCATTAGGGATGGTTACAACCGTCCCCCAAGCTTCTAAGATGGGGACGGTTACAATCGTCCCTACTATTCGTGGTACTAGGGACGGTTGTAACCGTCCCCAATGTTAATCATTAAAGGGACGGTTTCAACCGTCCTCAATGGTTTATTAAAAGAGACGTTCATGATAACCATCCCATCTAAGCAAATGAGACGGTGGCAAACGAGACGATTATAACTACAAAGAGGACGGTCCTTGACCGTCCCCTTAGAGCCACCGGCATGTAGTGATTTCATGTAACAATGATATCTTAACATAGTCCCTAATAAGACCGTACCACTAATGGGTCCTCTGAACAAACAACGAATGATCTGCATTTGATCTCTTGAATCCCAACTTCTCAATAAGGTCTTTGAGCTTCTGGAACCAGGCCCTTGGACTCTGCTTAAGGCCATCGATGGCCTTGTAGAGTCTACAAACCTGTTGACACTCCACCTCAGCAGTAAAGCCAGGAAGTTGTTGCATGTAAACTTCTTCCTAGAGATCTCCATTAGAAATATATTTTTGACATCAAGTTGAAATAGTAACCAATCACGTACCACAACTACAACAAGGAGAACTCAAAGTGTGTAGAATGGCGAGCAACCAAGGAGAATGTGTCTGAATAGTCCACTTCATAAGTCTGAGTGAACCCACGTGCAACTAATCTAGCCTTGTAACGATCAATACTACCATCGGCGTGGTCTTTGATAGTAAACAACCACTTGCAACGGACAATAGATGCTCCAGGAGGAGCTGGGACCAAGCTTCATGTGTCGCATGATTGCAGTGCAATCATCTCATCTTCCATGGCAAGACGCCACTGACTATCTCTCAAGGCCTCCTGGTAAGTCCGTGGAATCTCCACAGCAGATAGACCAACTGCAAACCTTCTGAAATCCCTTGTCAAATGATTAAAAAATACATGGGAAGTGAGAGGATACGAAGCACACGTACGCCTCTACTTTCGAAGTGCAATAGGTATATCCAGGTCATTCGGAACCTCCTCAATCTGTATGCAGCCTCCTGCAAAGCTTTCTGATCAGACACATCTCTAGACCCATCAATAGAAATAATGTATTCAGAATAAACCTAAGACGTGATGGATGATGGGCAAGGCTAGGCAAAAGCTGACCGACGGGTATATAAATGTGGCAAGGGTGGAGCAAGGGTTGTGAGTGGTGATGGTATAAGAGGAGGTGATAGAGGAGGTCAAGGTGGAGCAACGGGTGCAACTGGAGGTGGTAATGGGTTTGTAGGAGGTGGCATGTAGACCTCATCGTCTGAATCAGATGAAGTCAATCTATCTCATGTAGGTGAAAAATACATCACCAACTCAAAAAAATGTGACATCAGCACTGACATAATACTTTCTGCGTAATGGATCATAGCATCTATATCCCTTCTGCATCCTGGAGTATCCTACAAAAACACATTTGATAGCTCTAGGAGAGAGCTTGTCAAGACCAGAAGACAACTGATGGACAAAGGCAACCGAGCCAAACACACGAGGAGTGAGTGAGAACAAATCCTTCTTGGGAAAAGCAAATGAGAAAGGAATTTTCTCACCTAGTACAAACAAGGGAATGCGATTCACTAAATAATAAGCAGTGAGAACTGCATCACCTCAGAATAAATGTGGAGCACGACTCTGGATGAGAAGGGTTCGTGTGACATCAAGTAAGTGGCGATGCTTAGACGTGTACGCACATGAAGTTTGATGAACAATACCACGAGAAGAAAAGAATTGTGAGAGTTCAAGGGTACAAAATTCCAATGCATTGTCAGTTCGCACATATTTGACTATAGAGAAAAATATATTCTTTACTTCATTGATAAAAGATTTTATCACATTCTCATCCTCAGATTTATTCTTTAACAAGAAAACTCATGACAAATGAGAGAAAACATTTACAGACACTAGATAAAATATGTGTCCCTGGTGATCAGGTACGTGACTCAGACATTAAATGTCTATATGAATCAACTCAAAAGGGAGCTACTTCTCCGACCCTGATGGCTAGGAAAAAACAGACCACTGATGCTTTCCCAACTGGCATGCCTTACACCGGAAGGATGGGCGAGCTGAGATCTAAGAAAGAACATGGCACATCTTCTGAAAAGGAATGTGACCAAAGCACAGGAGCCATATAGATGGGGAGACCGATCTTGTGGGATCAAAGAAAACACCAACATACGGAGTGCGGATCAGTCGATAGAGGTCGCCCTACTCACGACCACAACTAATCACACTCGTAAGAATGTCCTAAAATACAAGGGAAGATGGGTCAAAAAATAGCATGACAATGTAGGTCTTTCGTAATCTGACTGATAGACAATAAATTCATAGAAAAATCAGGAGCATGAAGCACATTCTGCAGACGTATCGAAGACATCAAATTGATCTCCCCATGTCCTGCAACTGGAGAATGAGTCTCATCGGCTATGATAATTGATTTTCCAGAGAAACATGTCTTTATACATCCAATCGACTCATGTCTCCACACATACGATGGAATGCTCCAGAATCCATAATCCATTCTGTATTGTCAATTCTATGACAGCTGGCGAGAGCATAGATACTACTTGAGGTACGGGCAGAAGCAGATGCTGCAACATCCAAATAGCTTCCCTGAGCAGGTGAAGATGTATGAGAAGCAACAGGAAGCATAATCTCCCTCAAGTGAGTAACCAAGTCCTTAAATCTCTGATCACATGTAGTAGCTGCAGAAGACTCAGCCTACTCGGCTACACGAGCAGAAGCAGGAAAACCATGCTTGGAGTAGCATGTATCCTCCAAGTTCCCTGGACGATGGCAAAAGATGCATGGCTGATTGGCTGGCGAGTACGACCTCCTTTACCACGAGGTCCACGACCGAAAACTGAGAAGAGCCCCTCCTACCACGAGAGGCAACCATTGCAGAGGAGGTCTGATTGGAGACAGAGGATGGAATTGAGATCTTACTAACCATGCGGTATGCCTCTTCCATGGGAGGAATAGTGGCATCCACAAGTCTGAAAACGAGCAGCATCATACTCTGAATCAAGTACTGTTAAATATACGCCAACCATGGTGGTGTTTCTGTATGCCTTCCGTTGCTCAGGGGTGGTTGCAAGAGGGATAAAGCTATGAAGCTTTTCGAACATGCAAGGAAGTAGGGTATACAGAGAATGCAGTGGAGGACCATTCTGCTTGATCATGAATATATCATGTTGTAACGCATGGGAGTACGTATCAACGAGAATGTCCCACATCGCATTGGCGGTGGATTGGTGCAAAACATCATTGGCAATCACCATTGTCAGAGTGCCAGACAACCATACGCATGCATATGCACCATCAACCTCCCACGAGGCATTCACCCCAGTCTTGTCAACTGGCTCCTCCTCGGTAAGAATTGCTTTTTACCCGCTGACTGCATCAAGCTCATGAACTGCAAGGCCTATAGTTCATAATTTGTCCAGTCCATCTTAACTAATGGTGTTGGACCTCGAAAGGTACCAGTGGTGGGGATATCAATCTTGCTTTCTGACATATTATCGGTTCAAGAGACTGGGGCTTGTAGATTAGAGATTATACACAAACATAGAGACATGGTTGTATGTGTAGAAGAAGTGCAATCATATGCATGGAAATCGAGACCAACATGATCACACTATCGCGTTCCTGGAGCCCTAAAAGAAGGCTCTATGATCCACGAGGATGGCAACAACCACCGATAAGGCCATGGCAGTTGGTGATAGGATTGCAAGCGATGGCTAGCAGCAATGAGTGCCACAGGAGGTGACGTTGGATAGTAGCAGGTCGCAAGGAATGGTCGTAGGTGGCTATGGGCGGTGGCCTACAACAGTAGTTGCCACAAGAGGCAGCGCTGAACCACTGCGGGCCGTAACGGAGGGCGATAGCCTGCAACATAGGCCAACGTTGGTTGCCTGAACAGCCCAGGTGGCAGTAGAGAACACTGGCAGCGGCGGAATGAAGGAGATGAAGGAAGAAGAGGGGTTGGCACGTATCTAGGGTTAGAGCTTTGGTGGGGTATGAGAGCTCCGGTCTAGGACTGCCTCTTTGATACCTTGTTGGGGAAAATGATAAAATTGTTTATTCCAAAGAACCTTAGGGCTTGCATATATAGAGGAGACGTTCATGGGTAAAATACATAAGATGGATGAAATAAATATAAATGTGAAAATGGTATATAAATCTAATAATATCTCTACAAAGGAAGATGTGTGTTTGAGTCCTATATTGCCTATTGATGGGAGTGTGTATTGTTTGTGGGGCTATATAACGAGGCCCACAAGCCAACACCCTTTGTAATCTCTTACGAAACTTAAGAGAAGATCCAACCCTTTGTGGCTTTCTCCCGTGATTTCATCCCGCTCCTTATTGAGTAGGGTTTCACGTAAAATTTCAGATTTCTTTTTCTTATTGTTCTGACTCTGTTGTTCTTTATTTCATATTTTCATAGGCTTGACGAAAGCCATCAAACTCTGATCTCGACTCCTGCTTTGACTGGTCTATCCTCGGGCAAAAAGAGGCGTTAAAGTTGCCCTCAAACCTCGAAGCGGAGGGATATCTCAACTGCATCTAACACAAATCATCCTAGAGTTCACCCCTCATAAAATAGTCATAGAGTCACGTGCATAGATAATCACCATTGAACCCCATCAACTTTCCTCCTAAGTAGCATTGTCAATGACCTCTGCTCAAACCACTCGATCTCAAGCCGGATAGATTTACATTCCACCTTGTGAGAATTCACCAAGGCTACCAAACGAACCCACCACTTTGAACTCATACAAGCAATGATCACCAATTAATTTCAACAAACGATTACCTAAATATCCCAGCTTTGTTTCTTCCACCAAAATCACACTCGTCAACCAAGAACCAAAAAGCACCAACAACCCTTCTCTCATCGAGCCTTTATTGTATCCGCATGTTCCAAGTGATGAGATTCACTTGGGCATCTCGATGAGCCACCCAGAATGCACGATACCAAAATAGGTGACCATACTAGATTAAAGCTTCTCATCGCCCTCAACTTCTACCCTCACCTGATTTCGATCATGAAGGACAACATAGGACATAATATGGGCCTTCCCTTCCCAAGGGCCATGACTTCCCGAAGATGCCAGCATGTGTTATCCAATCACTCTCGCTTCCTAAAGAACACCAAAAGGCCTTCAACATCAAGTATCTCGGGATGCCTTCTCAAGTCACCAACATTTATGACCCCAATCATGCCCATGCTTGACTGTAACCTTCCATGTCGCCCAACTCCCTTCAAAACACAAATTGGTTTTGAGAGGTTTACAATGCGAGAAAGACTGCAGCTCCAGTGGTTGCACATGGTTCTTTACCGCCATCATTTTCTTGAATTTAGAAAATTTGTATACAATAAAACAAGTGGTACTCTATTCATGGTAAGCTATAGGTTGGTGATAAATATATTTATCATGATATGCTGAGATGGCATGATGATGGATTATAGGGTGATGAAACCACTTATACACTTGTTAGCAGTTATCTCCATAAATACTACTCAAAGGCAAGTGGTAACTAGTATTGTAATTTAGCCACCAAACCTCAGGTAAATATAACTGTGACCATCCAATCCTTAATATTGAGCTTCCTAACATAGAACTACACAATGCATCTACCATCTGAGAAGATTCGCATATCATATCCGGATCCGAGGGCGTCACAGTTTGGTATTATCACAAAATCGAGTATCCCTCATCCGCAAGAAAACCTCCTAGAGAGATCAAGAAAAGCCTTGAGTGGAAGCGTCACGGCTTGCCCGCGATATAATAAGCATTCTTAACACTATTTCCATGTCAGGGTCCACTAGGAGGCATGCTACATGCCATGAAAGGTGCAAAATATCGGGTTAGAAATAAACGAATACCATTCTTGAATCCGATAGCAAAGTTACGGTTGTCAGCCCTACAAAATGAACAAAATGAAATGACCAAATAAAATGGATTAAGACACTTGAGAATCCCTTGAAATCCTCTCTTTCCAAAAAAAGTCTCTACTCTCGAGAATCCCTCAACAATCGACATTACCGACAAAAGATTGAAGCGCACCCCTCACCACATAATCATTCCTCCGTCGTCGTCGCCTCTGAAACACAAACGTTGAAGAAAACCCTCCCATGACGAGGTAAGTGGCGATCGAACTAGCCAATGAGGCCCTAACACTCGACGCCACTATTCATCGCATATCCAACGGAAAGGCCACTTGAGATCACCCGCTCCATCATGCCAATCAACCTTAATTGCATGATTGTGCAAAGGCCCCGTCACTTGAAAGGACAAGACCCATCATGTGATGTTGTAGCATAGTAAGAGAAACCCTATCTCATAGTCGAGGGCACCTCCAACCAAATCCTCAGTCACTCAAAAGCAAACAACCCATCCCCAGCACCAATAAGTTGTTGGCAATTAATTTGCCATCCTCGAGCGAAATAACATTGTTAGAGTGAGTAGATGGAAGAGCCTCGCCAATCGACAGAATCACCTTCTGGAAGTATTCATCATTCGCAATAAGCTAACCATCCAACATTGAGGAAACACACGACGTCGAACCTTAACTTAAAACTCACTTTGGCCATGACCTTCTCATGTTATATAAGACCCTAAGATAGTTGATATCCCCACTCCCAAAGCAAGTGACTAACCCATTACACAAGACCATCAGATGTCTGATGCGGATTAGAGATTTAGAAAGAATTGTTAGGGGTGAGAAGAGAAGAAAGGGTAAGAGGATAGGGAGGAGCGTGTCAAGTTGCATGGAAGGGAGAAGTTACGGAGGAGAACTGGATTGGAGGATTAAGGAGGAGAAAGAATATTCACGGGAGATGAGGATAAGCCAATGACCAATCAACTTTTACTTTATTTCATGTCCTTATTACATAAGAGTATGTTGCTTTATATAGGGATTTAACCCGTTAAAACATGCAACCTTTCACCTAAAAGACACGTCCAAGTCCAAAAGGCACATCCAAATGTTGTGACCCTTGTTTTTTCAAAATTTAAAAATTACAATAAAATTGCAACAAAGATAAAAAGTTTAGACAACATCATTCTCCACTGCTAAAAAAATCGTCTCCTAACGAATTGCTTGATCTTCAGTCCATTGATAGAGAATGCCACCTGAAATCGTCGATTTCATTTCTTGATTTTGCTTCTTTTCAATGTTACGTTTATAGTTTTTTTCCACTAAGGGGTATGGCTGCAAATTTTCTATCCATTCACTTAAAATCCTTCACATATGCTTCTCAAGATTAATCCTCCCATAAAGAACTTTAGAGAGAGGGATATCTCTAAATTTTTTCCAGAAGATATTTCCACTCCTTTTCTTGTGAGACATGTTCCCTGGAGAAGGAAGATCCCTAATTTTTGTTAGGGTTTCTCCCCTTTTTAAATAGCAACAACGGCGACGATTGGATAGGGGGCTCAGTCGACGCTTATCACGGTGGTTGTAATGGCGATCTCAACCTTGACGAGGTCTGTAACGACGATATGAAAGGAAACTGTGGCAGCAATGCCACTGTGGGGACTTTACTTGCACGTGTCGGCTGGAGGAACAACAAAAGTGAAGTCATCAATGATTCATGCGCTAACCGGAGCATGGACATGAAGGGCCTCGAGCGCCTACCGCATTGAGAGTAGAGGAGGGCTTGCGGCAACGACACATCGCGTAACGATGGAGGCCCGATTGTCGGCTCCAGCGAAGGTGAGACAAGAGTTGGTGGTGGCATTTATCTTGACACTGGTGGTAATGGAGATGATGTTTGCGGATGAGAGGGCCAAGGCGCCGAACTTGATAGTGACGGTGCTGCAATATAATTTTAGGGTAGGGAGGGATGTTAGATACCTCATAGTTGTCATGAGGTAGGGCTTCGACCATCGTAGAAACCCTAGGGGCGGTTTCTGTTGTTGGATGGTCAATCACCATGAAGGTCTCAGTTGGAATTTCATCAACTTTGAATGTGGACAAATCAAGAATTTCATATTCTTCATACATAGGGCTATGGTTGAAGATGGGTCATGTGTCTTCGTCATCTTCTTGTGTTGGAGTAGTAACATTAGAATCTTCTTGTAAAAATATATCTTCGTCATGTAACAAATCATTGTTGTGAAATGCGTCGTCTATAAGGGAATCCAACCATAGTCGCACTTTGATGCTTGATAGGAGTCGTCTTAAACTTTGTTGTTGTGAATGTGTATCGTGACCCACGCGACTTAGTTCAAATTTTAGCCACCAATAATCGACAGAATCGTCGAATTGTAAGAACGATTCAATTTATACCGATTGATGTGGATTAGAGATTTGGGAATCATTGTTGAGGGGTGAGAAGAGGAGAAAGAGTAAGGGGATAGGGAGGAGCATGCCACGATGCGTTGGACGAGAGAAGATAAGGGGGAGAACTGGATTGGCGGATTAAAGAGGAAAAAGAATACTCATGGGAAGAGGAGGATAAGCCAATGACTAATCAGCTTTTACTTCATTTCATGTCCATATTACAAATGAGTAGGTTGCTTTATATAGGTATTTAACCTGTTAAAAGATGCAACCTTTTACCTAAAAGACACATCCAAATCCAAAAGGTACATCCAAATGTTGTGACTCTTGGTTTTTACAAAATTTAAAATTACAATAAAATTGCAACAAAAAGAAAAATTTTAGACGGCATTAATGCCCTCCTTTCCACATCGGAAATAGCTTTGATCAGGATAATCCTTGCGTGTCGCCATCCTAGTTGGTTTCTGCCTCATCATCGTATATCAGCCATCATCTTTGTCGTAAGCTTCATCTCCATCACATGGTCTTCTACACCTTCTCCCTCTCTATTTCTTGCATCTTCTTCTCCTCTCGATCATGTTCCCTCTCCCCACGCTCATGTTCCCCCTAGTCTCCTCCACCTCAACCTTCTCTTTTCCTCGCTTATTCTTCTCTCTGTTGTGTTCCCTCTCCCTAAGCTCCCTTTTTTATCGCTTCTTTTTCAGCCATGATCCATCTCCTCACATTCCTACTCCTCACACTAATGTGGCAATAACAAGAGATTAAAGGACAGATGTCTCCCATCCCAAAAATTTGGTTGTTTAGCCCATGTTATTTAAGAGCAACTGAACCTCATACACCATGTTATGATTGTTGAAATATGAAATGTGGAAACGAATCAAAGCAAGAACAAGATAAATGAAGACTTTGATTTTGCGTGGAACCCTACTCCTCAAGGAGCGGGATGAAATCACGGGATAAGCCCTCAAAGGGGCTGGATATTCTATTAGAATTCTCAATGAGTGCAGGGGGTGAGGGGCTCCTTATATAGCCCCTCAGACAAACTGAAGTCCCACCGCTCACCCACGCGGGACTAAACATGAGTGGAGTAATTGGATCTTGGTGAGGTCCAATTACCCACCTATTACATACTCTAACTCTTCCCCTCAAACTGGAGCGGAGAAAGTTGCTTCTTGCAACGGAAAGAAAGTATACAACACATCTTCACGCGATACATCACAAGAATAAACGTATCCGCTGCTGGTAAAAGACCTCGCACGAGGACAGGCATGTGGCTTTTAGGTCATCAGAACGTATCTCTACCATGTCCGTAGAGCCGTTGCGATATCAGGTCACCGGAACGTATCTCTATCGTGCCTGCAGGTCACTGGAGCATATCTCTGTCGTGCCTAGAGAAGAGTCGCTGCAGAAGAAGTCCAGCGCTAGGAACTGATCAGGTCGAAAAAGAAGTGTACGCCATGATGAAGAATTTAATGCTCGGTCAAGACGGTTGATCAACAAAATCTAGAGTATCGGTCTATCAGTCGTGGTCAGGCAGTAGAAGTTGCGAAGAATACATCTCTGACTCCCCCTTTCTCCCATACTTGATAGAATAAAGAGTAGATAGCATCAAGTTGGGAGAAACAAATGAATAACATGCAACTTTTTTATTCATTTTCATTTTTTGTGCTTTTTTGCACAATTCCTCTTTTTTTAAAAACTCGAAAACCAGGCCTCTCGTATTTTTTTGGTGCAATGAGCCCCCTCCCCTCTCCTTTTTTTAATACTTGGTCCAAATGAACCTGCCCTCACCCTCACTTCTTTTTTTACATCATACGGCCCACTTGGGGCTTTGAAATAAGTAGCTCGAAAGAAAAAAATTTAAAGGCCATCGGGCCCTAGGGTTCCCATCGTGGGAATCCCTCTTGCCCCAAACACCCGCCGCCCCCAATGGGGGGGCTCTGATCTGCGTCGTTGCAGCGACGGAGGGCCACCGATCTGTGCCGCCTACCACCACGAACTGGAGCTCCGCTCTGGAGGGAGCACCGCACATGTCTACTGCCACCGCTGGAGATGAGAAGGAGACTGTTGCCACTGTTGGTGGGTGAGGCAGCCTGGAGGTGCGCCGAGGGAAGGCGAGGAGACCTGGGGGGGCGTTACTGGTGGGCGAGGTGGCCTGGAGGTGCACCGCGGGAGGGCGAGGTGACCTGGGACTGCTGGATGCGGGTGACTAGGGACTTGCTCACCGTCGGGTTGCTTGTGGGGAGAGATCGTTGGGGCTCCGATGCTTAAAGCAGCGTCGAGGTGACGCGGCAAGAAGACGAGCCACCTGGACTTCAAGGTGGTTCTGCGCGAGGCCGTGATCGGCCTCTCTTTTTTTATGCGCGGCACGGAGTTGAGGGGCTCCGTCACAGGAGAGGATGCGAGATGCACGCCCCCTGCATGCTTGAGAGATGGGGAGTGGCATGGGCATGAGAAAAGTTGGAGTGGAACCCTCTGCTCGAGATAGGGTTTCCATCGTGGAACCCTTGGCTGGAGGTTCACGTGCTTGGAGGCGGCTCTCAAATGGTTGCAGATGGCCTGATCAAGGCCATCAAGAGCTGTTGATTATGTTATAGAGCTGAATGAAGCATTGGCTTGTGTTTCTAGGGTTTCAAGAAAACCCTAGAAGCTGGAACTTAATGAACATGAATAATTTAAGAATTCCATAATCGAATCTTGAATAAAATAAAGAACTTAAAAATCCTCGAGAATCGTCCGCTCTGATACCATGTTGAAATATGAAATATGGAAGTGAATCAAAGCTAGAACAAGATAAAATGATGACTTTGATTTTACGTGGAACCCTACTCCCCAAGGAGTCGGATGAAACCACGGGAGAAGCCCTCAAAGGGACTGGATATTCTATTAGAATTCTCAATGAGTACAGGGGGTGAGGGGCTCCTTATATAGCCCCTCAGACAAACCGAAGTCCCACCGCTCATCCATGTGGGACTATATATGTGTGTGATGATTGGATTTTGGTGAGATCCAATTATCCACCTATTACATTCTCTAACAATGACCAACTCTATCATGACTATTAGCACTATCTACCAATGCCTTTTATACACAAAACCATAAAAACACATCCCAAGTTCCCAATCATACTTCTTAAACCACCTATCTAGCTACGACATACATGCTGAGTTGCAAAAATAGAATTTTTTGTATTACGTGCACTTAATCAAAACAGAGGGACCAAATAGGTAAATTTTTCAGACAACAGCTTGCAAGTTTCAACTTGCAAGCTTTAAACTCAGTATACAAGTGATTTTTTAAAGGAAAAAGGATGATCACAAAGGATTATGATAATTTAAATGAATATACTAGAGGGAGAAAACTCGCTCACAAGGATGAAGCCCTACAAGATGCCTGATAATCCCTAAATACATAATCTTCACCATACCATCTCCTGTGAGGGTCTCCTCAGCAAAAAAATGTACGGATATCTTTGCTGCCGGATACAGCAAAACAGACACCTTTCTGAGTCAAATTGTTTTGATCCTAAAGCGAAAGGAAACACCTCAGATATCTACTCAATGAATTATTTTTACACATTGCCAGCATAACATATATCTAGTCAATGAATTATTTTAGCACATTGCCAGCATAACATATATGCATCGGATATTTGAGCTAGTAAAACTACAATTGTAGACACCATAACAAGGGGAAAAATAGTATTGCAGTTTTATATGTAGAAACAAACATATGGTCATGCATGTATGTGCATGCATGAGATTTTGTTTAAACATCAACCTATAAACTGACAAAGGGATTGATAGTAACTTGAGGAAATTTTTATACCCTGATTCCATCTTCATATGGTATGTGTTGAAGAAGAAGATAATAGACGGTGCAATAGATACTTCAAAGTACTTAACATATACTTGGATGTCATCCGCATCCATATCGACCAGAGCTATGGTAGCAAACTTCGAAACTTCCCTAGAAGCCTTGGAAAGCTGCTCAAAAAATAGCAATCAACAACCACCTAGATAGTCTGAGATGTGAGGGAGAAAAGAAAGCAATACATATATGGACACAAAAAATCATATCTATATAGACATATACATGTATGCAGGTATGTATCTAATCTGTTTGAGTATGTGTCTCTGTGTGTGGAAACAAAATATATGAGATGCAAAACCCAAAAGGCCAAATTTCGAATTTCATGAGAATGAAAGAAGCCAAGAATTTTGTGACGCACGATGTCATCTAGGAGGATGCACTGAGGATGAGCAGATCTGCCAAAACGGAGAACCAGAACTTTGTCCAAAGTGTCCCTTATAAAGGTATCGACCTCGATCTTCTTCGTCAATATGGGAAGGGCATAGCTACCCATCTTGTACCTTGGCTTTTGCACATCCACTTTCAGCTCACTTTCCTTGTAATCAATGGGGGAAAAAGTACACCCAGAAAAGTCAGTTCCAAAACATGTCTTTGCCTGTGATGTCAGATTGGAAGTTCCGCAATAGAAATCTACAGCCAGAAAGTTCACAAAGATATGAAACAGACCTGCTAACAAGTGTATTCATATCTTTCTCATAAGATGGCATATCAAGTAGCTTAAGAATTTGAGAAAAGTAGTGGAAACAAAAATACAAAGATATGTTATTCAACTTTTATCCGTTCATTATTAATTTAGTTGTAGACAGTCAAAGCGTGTTAAAAAATTATAATAAAAAGAATTGCAACAACAACAATATTAAAACTTAAAATTACATAGTTTAAAATAGTTATGATGACCATCTTGCTCTATGGGAGAAGCGACCTAATAGTCGTGTTAGCGTATTGACTCTTCTTGCTGAAATTAGTAGTACAAGGTCCCATACATAGGAGTGGCCAACTCTCTGACAATATGTGATGTGAGACTGTACACATGACTGTATATTGCACAATAGACAGATCCATGTCTAGTTAACAGACAGATCTAGATAACTAACCCTCCACCATTGTCAACACTTTCCCTCACGTGAAGCCTGCAATGCTTGGCGAGGAAAAATAGAAAAAACCAACTAGCGACATTGAATACATGACAATAAAAACTATCTCAATCCAATGCATGCTCATCTAACTGTTGACGACAATGATGACACACACATACCAATCATGCCAATGAGTAGGAAATTTTGGTGGGATGAAGTCTAAAATGATGATTTGTTTACCAATTCAGAAACTGGATAGAAATGTATCTCGGTATTTGCATCGATCAGAGACAATGATATTGCAACGAGTCTCCGTCTTGGGATATCCAAGCCTCAACATTATCTCATTGATGGAAAACGACTCCATTAGTCTCAAGGATCGGAAAAAGCGTACGAAAAATGGATCTGAAAAATGGGTTCCTCTCATAAAGACCTCGAAATTGGAATCGGCTTGGAAGAGCTAGAGGCGATCTATGGAGAGACCTCTTTCCGAAAGTGGAGCCAACTAATGTGGAGGCAACCGCATGTTACTAATGATGTCGCAGTCGGACATGTCAGGTCGATAGTTGTTGAGTCGCTTGGTGTCCTACTATTTGTGTCGACCATTGGGTCCAATAGATCAGTCAGCAAGGTCATTTCCTCATGTTGTTTCTGAGGAATATTTCAGTGGTTCATCTGCAAGAGGCCCTAACCTGGCAGCTGAAAACCCAGTTCTGGAAGAAGTTCAGCTAAAATGGGGGACAGTGTTTGTAGGACCGTCCAAAAGGTGGCAGAGGAGAGGAAGGTCGATGGCAAAAGGGGGCTTCATCTTGGGAGGTGAGGTATTGGATGGAGACGACGAAGGAGAAGGTGATAAAGGTGAAGCGTGGATGGTGTTAATATCAACATTGACATAATAAACAATGAACGTGGTTGTTGGATGCATATGACATTCAAGTCGCTATGATGCTATCAGTTGGGGTAGGGGGTTCAAGGAGATTTAACTAAGGTAGGGCACCCAAGATCCGGAGCATGGTAAATGGGTAGTGATTTGGTTCAAGAAAGGGTGTCAAAGGCAGCGCAGAGACTAGAGAAGCACCATTCCCATTTTGGTGTAAGATCGACAGAGGGAGGGATTTTATGGGGATTCTTTTGAGAATGTGGGGGTGATTGAGGAGGGTGGTGGAGAGCACGACCTAAAATCGTGAAATGTCGGCGATATTTTGTCGATAATTTGATTTCACCAAGACTGCAAAATCGATACATCCACTCTATCTTATTGCCATCTTTTCGTGATATATCGCTAATTTCTTTCAATTTTTAAATAAAATAGGGTTGATTTGGGTGACACCTTCCCCCATTTCGTCCATATAATCTGAGATATCTTCCAAATGAACATACGTTTGTCATAATATATATGACACATGCAAATACTAGCCTCCATTCCCAAAGAAATATTTGCATGATCATCTAGAAGGCGGGCTTCGCCCACCAACATTCAAGGAACTTGAACAAGCTCTACAATGTGTCCAGTTGAACAGACGGATTACAATTCAAGGCATCTCAAGATTCTCAATAGCAAGTTCATGACATGTATAATTAAGTATTCTTACTATTGTATTGGTGTATTACGAGTTTTGAGTTTGTGAGATTGTACTATTTGTTATTTCGATTTATTTATGCATTCTACGTGACTAAACTGCTAATTACATGTTTTACTCAGTACCGCATATCAACCTCCGTGATGATTAATTGATTATGATAACAATACTACTAGAAAGCTTATTTAGACCTCAAATTTAGTAAGTATGTACTTCTATCTTATTCATTGATTAATGAACATTGGGAACCTTATTTTTTGGGAAGAATAAATTTCATAGCCATTTCCATGATTTTTGACAATTCTGGCAACATGTCGACGACATGTCAATTTTTTTGATTTCATGAAATGACATTGAAATCAATATTGAAGGTCTTGGGTAGGGACCCAATTGGGTGCATGAAAATGATATAGCAAGCGACAAACCCATGACGAATTATGTACATGATTGGAGATCAATGAATTGAATCAGCATCCGATGGTAGGGCAGTTGGCGAAGCTAGGTACACTTGAGGTGGGATGCAATCAATTGCTTGGATATACATCGGATCCCAATGGGGGTGGTTGTGTAGGTTGATCACAGATATGATCGTCATGTGGTGATCGTGTCTGGTCCATGACTCAACTCCAGATGTTTGTTCTTGCTGCGGGTAATTGTCACGTTCACTGCATGCTTGACCTGCTCAAATTCTGGAGCCTCGACATATAGGGTTGAGCATTAGGCCAAGCCGGCTTGACTCCAATCAAAATATGGCCCACGTAGCAAAGCCTAAACCCAAATCCAAAAATTCTCCGGGCTAGATTTGAGAGAAAATACAAGCCGAATTAATCTTTCCAGCCACCTTTGATCCTAGCAGGGTCGAACATCTCAACCCGACAACGCAACCCATTTGAAGACCCATTTTAAAAACCATACTCAGCCCAATACCCCTATTTCTCAATCCAAAACAAAAAAGTCGATCCTCCCATTCACTTCACAACTCATTGTCTCCACATTTCTTTCTCCCTTCTCTCCACCCCAACAAACCATCCCCAAGCACCGACACTGCTGCAGCGTCCTTCCCTTCTCCCCTGCATCAGAGTGTCTCTCCACAGACCCCTCCTGTTGTGCTGCCACCTCCTCCATCACAACACCACCTCCCCACTTTTTTAAGGCCAAAAATGGTAGGTACATGCTAGGGTATCTGCCCTATCCGCCCCAAATATATTAATTTAACAAAAAAAGAAGAATACTTATTGAAGTCAAAACTCAAGAAGAGTCCTGGCATGGAACATTATATTCTCCGCATAAAAACACTCGAAAGAAAAAAAACATCGTTCCTGGCTAGCCAGATAGCCCAAATAACTATGACAGGGAAGATTAGCTCTTATCGGGGGCATTGTTTTATTGCATAATGTAGGTACTCCATGAAGCTCTAGACGTTATAGACATTCAAAAATGGAAGCCCAGATTCCAACCAAACTCTGGACATCATATCACAACAGAAGAAAAGATGCCCAATAGCCTCTGTCTCCTTTCACAGAGTAGGCACAACAGAGAAGCGTCCATGAGGAATCTGGCACAACGATCCATGGTCATAATATGGCCTTTCCATATTAACCACAAGAACACACCAATCAGACTTGGGACCTTGAGATCCCACAAAAGCTTGCAGTCACGAACTGTGAAATTAGGTTGCAAGGCAAAGGATCTATCAATAGCTTCATAGGCTCGTTTCACCGAAAAATCGTCACCCCTCCAACACCAATGATCCCTTCCATCCTCAAGATCGGTGATAATGCTAAGGGAGTTCAACAACGCAGCAGGTCATCAAGGTGTTGGTCAGACATATCTGCCAAAAAAGAGGGCATCCAAGAAAAACGATCCCAACAATCAGCCACCCTCACTTCCTGACCAGTCGCCAAGGAAAAGAGACAAGGGAAGCAAGATGCTAGAGTACCAGAAGCAGTCCAATCATCCATCCAAAAATGAAAGATTGACCATCATCGAGAACAAGATGGAAGAACTCTGTGAACCGTGGAATTAAAAATAAGGCACATTTCCAAAAGGTCGATGATGCGTGAGAATGAGTACTAGGAATAGATGGCATAAATCTCGTAGAAGAGTCTGCAACACAAATCATCTCTTCTACCCCAGATATGAGAGATCCATTTTAGGAGCAGTGCCTTCTTCATGGCTTCGATGCAAGGGACCCTAAGTCACCCTCTACCTTGGGAAGTGTGACAACATCCCAGTTAACCAGGTGCATAATGCACACCTAGCCCATCTTGTCCAGACATGCTCCAGAAGAATCATCTCATAGTCAACTCAATGCGACGGTGAATACCAGTTGGGAGGAGACGTGAAGACATAAAAAAAACTGGAATTGTCGAAAGGATCGCTTTTACCAAAACCATTCGTCTACTTCAAGAGAGAGTAGATGCCTTCCACCAAGAGAGCTTCCTTTCCAACTTCTAAATGATAGGTAGTCAGTCAGCACAACATAGTGGATACATATCAATGGAAGCCATGGTAGAGAATAAACACGGAACCACGTGTTGTACCCACCTCTGCCACACAAGCCACAGCATCAATTTCTTGCATACCCAACGGGTTGATGATCGACTTTTCGTATAAAATTTCAATAGTCATAGCCATCCCCTTTGCCTCCTCGCGGCTGCCTTCAATGAAGAGGATGGTGTCATCTGCATACTATAGAAGCGGTATGGATAAATCTCCATTGGAGTACCCTGATGTAAGCCCTTGTTAAGATACCCGACCAACCATGCAAACCAACACATCAACAATAATAACGAACAACATAGGGGCTAAGGTCAACCTTGCTTGACACCCCTCTACGGTTGAAAAAAAGTCACTCTCAGGGCTGCCATTGACAAGGACTGAGTATGAGGTTGTGGTAACACATCTTTTCATCCAAGTGATCTAGACATCAGGGAAACTACGTCTAGTAAAAGAGGTCCAAAGGAAACACCAATCGACAGTGGCATACGCCTCGGAGAAATCTACCTTCCAAGGGAGTCCCTTCACATGTCTTTTCTTCCAATCAACATAATCTCCGTAGCCATAGTCAGGCTATCTCCAAACTGCCTTCCAAGTACAAAAGCTGGTTGTACTTGCACCGGGGAGATAATATAGTCCATGATGATGTTCAGCCTATTTGCCAGAACCTTAGCAACCACCTCCCCACTTGTTGCATCATGTAGCCATGCATCCCCATCACCACCTCTATGCCGCAATGCAAATGCCTCCCACCCGTTACATTGCATGTGCTAACCCCACTGATGGTTTCTCCCAGATGAGTCATCTACTATGTTCAGTGCACGTAAACTGTTTTTCGAAGAGAGGTCCAGTGACTCAGCTTTTATTGTCCAAAGTGAGAGGATTTTTTTCGTGAGTAGCCATACGAGGACTATTGCACGTACAAGTGATTGCTTTCAAGAAGAAATTGTGGGAAATAGAACGACTTTAGAATTTTAATACCCGTACTAAAGTGGAGATGCTATGACGGGCATCTTTCCCCTAACATTTGAGTTATGGAAAGTGGTTTCATGAACGTTGCTTTAAAAATCCATGACACTGAAAATACGGACTTTTCCTGCTCATGTATAATGGTCTATAAGTCTAGAAGCTGGTCCGCTTTAAGTGGTGAAGATGTAGGGCCAAGCAGCATGGAGATACTATTAGTCACATTAATATCTGGATAAAATTATCCACTGCCATCTCATCCCCTGTCTTATTTTATAACATTGTCTTAATAGGTTGATTAAAGCAGAAAAACTGCATTTTTTTGGTCGTCATGTAATTCATCGCATTTTAACATAGGAACATAATCCGACAAAGACCTTGATGGCTTATTCAGGAACGATTGGGCAACTTCAACCATCATACATGCGCATGCAACTTCGTGAAAAGTGGAAAAGTGAATTTAATAAGTCATATATTCATCTCGAAATCAAACATATAAATGAGATCTAACTATGGCCCCCATTTTCATGAATTAACTATCAACTAACGACAGAATCATAGACCAATAAATGAGAATCCACAAGGGTCTCTAGTTATGTCCGACGTCAGACTAATAATTGAAAACTGACGACATTACGAGGAATGGTAATAATAAAACAGATAACAAAACGATCACACGAAAAGCAGTGGATGATACCGTGGAATAACTCAGATGATCGGAGGCCGGGAGAGAGCTGCCACCTGATGAGTACTGGAATGGCGAGGGATAATTGGGATCTGGAGCGCTCTCGAGTAGAAGAGTTGAGATGGAGGAGCAGGCGGACGGGAACAACCAAAACGGTGATGTTACCTTTCTAATAGCAGAAGTGTATGGAGGTGGCGGGCTGCGGCGGATATCTGTCAGGAGGCGGCGAAGGCGGTGAGGTGAGGGCCGAAGGTGGGTCGTGGGGGTGGAATGTAAAGAGAAGGGCTGAGGTGGGAGTGAAGAACCGCGGTGGGGTTATGGCGGCGATGGGGCAGGAAAGGATGAGGAACTACGGAGAGCCGGTGGCGTAGGAAGTTGAACGGGGTAGGCGATCGATGGAGGCGCGGCGGGGGGCCGGGGGGGGGGGGGGGAGAGGGGAAGTAATAGAGTAGAGGCGGGGAGAGAGAAGGCTTAGCGGATGAAACAAAAATAAGGGTTTTTATCAGATGTGCCCCTCTGAGATGTTGAAATTTCAGTTATGCCCCTCTCTTTTTTTGTGAATATCAGTTGTGCCTCTGACTTCTTTCTCCGTTATCACATGTGCCCTTCCGTCGGATTGACTGTCAACGAATTAAAATACCCATGATTTATTCAAACTATGGTGTGGTTAAGAGGGGCATTCTGGTCAAAATAAAATCTCCCTTAACCTTACAAGCGAATCATCTGGAGCTGGACTTCTGTCTAGGAGGAGAATCATCTGAGATTCTGAATACAGCAGTAGCGTGCTTCTTTGTCTTCTTCATTGTTGCCGGGAGGAGCAAGAGCACATCCAGCAGGCCGGTTCGAGGGAGGAAGGACTGGAGGGGGTGGAGGAAGATGTGCAGGAACTCTCCAGATGATGGATATCCAGTAGAGTTGAAGTTGGATCTGGAGTGTGGTTCTTTGTACAGCTTCAAACGGTGGATCTGGAGCCTCCACCGACTCCATATATATTCTTACATATACATGTGGTTAGGATGCAATGAATTTCTTCTTATTTGTTCAATTTTAGCAAATGTATGTAGTTGGAATCAACATCTGTATTTGCTTCTGCAAGAATCAATTGGGATAAAATACAAAACAACATTGTGATAAGCATAAACCTTTGTGTTTTCTTTATTTATGAGAAGAATGTCGCACCCTGGAGAAGGTCAAGCTAGGGAGGAGGGGCAGGTTGGGGAGGAGGGGCGGAGGAGGAGGAGCTCGGGGCTGGATGGATCGGGCTAGAGAGGAGGGGGCGGGTTGGGGAGGAGGGGCGGAGGAGGAGGAGCTCGGGACTGGATGGGTCGGGCTAGAGAGGAGGGGGCGGGCTAGGGAGGAGGGCGGAGGAGGAGGAGCTCGGGAGCAGGCTGGGGGAGGCGCGGGGGCGGAGGGGGAGGTGCGGGGGAAGGGGGAGGAGCTGCGGGCGGAGGGAATAGCTGGTGCCGAGGGGAGGAGGCGGTGGAGGAAGAGCAGTAGGCTGGGGAGGAGGAGAAGGGGAGGAAGAGGAAGAAGATGGAGGAGGAAGAGGATGGGATACCTTCCAGCCCTCTTTTTTTATGGTTAATACCGATTGTATCCCCAAAGTTAACGTTTGTTTGCATTAAGGATGGACGTTCACTAACCCGAGGGGTACAAGTGATAAAACAACAATAAGTTAGGGGCACAACTGATATTCCTAAAAAGGGACGGGCATAATTGAAATTGCAACATCTCTGAGGGGTACAACTGATAAAAACCCTAAAAATAATTCATTCTCTTGCAAGAGCGGGTTAAGTTTAGAAGGTTTTTCTAGAGGGGTTTTTTCCACTTTGCCTCCCTCCTTCGTTGTCATTGCAAAGTCTCTACTGGTCATTCTCTGTGACCATTTTTATCATGAATACAATTTTATACATTGTGCTTGTATTTCAATGAATGCAACTTTATACATACATACATAGAGAGAGGAAAGTGAGCCTACTTCATGAAGTAACTTTACCTACTTCATGAAATAGTAACCTTACTTACTTCATGCTTATTTTTCATCACTTTTTTTAGTTTTTTTTTTGGAAAATACTGTCATGGATTTTCATACATATATCCATCTAATATGTCATTCCAATTTCGTCAGAATCAGAAACTCTTATACCCTCCATCCAGAACAGGTCGATTACAGCAATTCTAAAACCGTTAAAATCACCTATTCTAGATGGAAGACATAGGTGTTGGTTATCTACTTCGTGAAGTAGCCTCCATTCATCATATATATGTATGTATGCATGCATGCATGTATGCATGTATATATGTGCCTACTTACCTATGTACATCCGTACATATCTACATGTGTATCTATATGTATGATTTAACCGAAATTAGGTGGTCTTAAGTTCCACACAAAGCGGGAACTCAGTCGAAGTGTCGACCACACAAATCTCGATTAAAATCAACAATTAACCCACACTAAAGATCAACAATTAGAAATAAATGTGGAGTTAAAATTTATTTTTAACTCTGCACAAATGATGTAAAGGGCAAGTATGCAGAGAGTTCGAACACAGTGAGCAAACAGGGTAATTCAAATAATTGTGCACAAGTGAATGTGTGTGAAGTCTACACTAAGCAAGCAATCAAAGGACTTTTTGTGGGTTTTTAATTTTTAATTTTTTTACTTTGTATTTTGGTTTTTAAGTTTCTAATTTTTATAATTTTATATTTTATATTTTTTTATATTGGAATATAGAGACAATGGAATACAAGGAGTGATAAAATATTTATAAAAATATGCTAAAATAACCAAAAATTCAGAAATAAAATGTTTTTTGATATTTTTAGGATTTTTTACTGTTTTTGTGATTTTTGGGTATTTTTCTAATTGTTTTTGGTATTTTTTAAAGGCTGAAACAAAAAATAGTGAAGAAGGCACTAGCTGTGAGTAAAATGGTGATTAAAAATAGCAAACAGCCACGAAATTTTCCACACTATTTTTCAAATAAAGCTAATAAAATGTATAGTAAATAAGAACTGAGTTTACATTTTTCTGAATTTTCCTTGATTTTATATATTTTTTTGAAGTTTTTATGTATTTTGATTTTTTAAGGTTTTTCTTTTGAGATTTTTACTGATTTTTGGATTGACACTAAAACAGGTTAAAAGACACACTAGGGATTTTTTTGGAATTTTTCGAGGTATTCTAATATTTTTTTGGCATTTTCTAAGCTAGACAGTGAATAAAGAGCACGTTTTTTATTTTTAATAAATATTAAAAAGCAATAAAATTAAAAATCAAAAATATAGCGTCAAAGAGCAAGCACACATGAGCTTAAGTCTATTTTTAGAGAATTTTTGGAATTGAAATGATGGTCCAAATAAATAAGACAAGTCTACAAAAAGATATCACAGCCTGGCAGGGGTATAAGTGTAATTATCAGAACATCCAGGGGCACATATGCAATTTTCCACAAAAATATATAACGTTAAATACAAGTTTCTGGATTAAAAACAAATACCCAAATCCGGAGGGGGTTCAGTGCAAAATGTCCAACTCACGCGCACTGGGCACGTGACCTGGCAGGGGTATTCTTGCAATATTACAAAGTTCCAGGGGCTCAGATGCAATTTCTCCAAAACATTACAACTTTATTAAAAAGTTCATGGACCTAAGCGAAATAAACAAAACCTATGGGGGGTCCTTGCAAAATACCCAGCCCCCTCACGCGCACGAGCACGTGAGATGACGTGGATAGGACCTAAGTGCAAATAAGAAAACTACGGGGTTCTAAATGCAAATTTCACAGAAATATTTAAACTACAACTTTATGTTTTTGGACTGAAATGAAATACAAAATTTGGCGAGGGGGTCAGTGCAAAATACCCACGCCTTATCTCCTCGTGCGCGATCGAACGGCGGAGGGCCGCTCACTTATCCACGTGGCGCGCGCACAACGCGCGATGACGGTTCGGCGATGGTCGGTGCAGATTAGATCCTCGAATGACGATCTGACGGTTGAGGCGTGACGCAATCCAACGGCGGAGATCAGAACTGGGGCAGCGGCTCGATCGAACGGTGGAGGAGCAAGATGGAGGAACAGGGAAGAGCACCGGCGAGGCGATCTTCCCCGAGCTCGATCTCGGGTCTCCGGCGGTGGATGGGCTCCAAAATTGAGCTGAGAGCTCCTGGGAGGTCAGGGTACGTGCTGGGATGCTCAGCTTCGTCGGAGAAGCATTGTGGCGGTGGCGCAATGGCGGCGGAGCTCCGAGCTCCAGGAATCTCCGGCGATGCTCCAAAATGAGCCCCAGGGGCTTTGACTGTGCGTTGACCTGCAAAACAGGGTGAGAGGGTCCACGGCAAACTGCCTGGACCCCACGGAGGCATAGTGGCAGTCGGAGATGGTCGGTGGAAGGCGAGGGGACGACAGCCGGAGGTGCGCTCTGGCGATGAGCTATGGAGGGGCGAATCGATGGACGAAACTTGGATATTTTTGAGGGTTTTTGATCCTAAAGCTAAGGGAAACACAATGAAGCAAAAAGGAAAGGGAAAGAAGTAAACCTCGAAGGTGGATGACCTGAGGTGGTGGAACCTCGACGCCGGTGGTCGGCGGAGGTGGTGGAGCCGCTACAGAGCCTCCTCGACTCGCCTGAGGGTGTGGATGCGGAACTGTCACCTCCGGCAACACGAAGAGCACAACAGGGAGGAGAATTAATGGCTAAGGAGGGTTCAAACCTGGGCACGAAGGTGGCGGGGCGTTTAAGTAGAAGATGACGGCGTCTCCTTCAAGCCAGACTCACGCGCGAATGATGAAGATATGGATGGATCCGAATACATGGCGTGGGAGAGTGGTGATCGGGGATGAAGTTTTAAGAAGGAATCGAGGCGTGAGGACGAACAGATCGAGCTCGAAAAATGGGGGAAGTCGGGGAAAAATCTGGGTGTCAGAGATGGCAGGCCTCGGTCAGGGAGTTGACCGAGGTCAACTCTAGACCGCACCTGGTTGGTCCACGTGGACGAACCAGAGAGATTCAGGCAGAAATTATTAAAAAAATTCAAAATAAAATAGTAAATGACATTATTAAAATTAGGTTATTAAATAAAAAATATTTATTATTTTATGTAGTATTTTATTCTGATTTTTAATTATTTTTATGGAATATATTTTTCAAGTTTTCTTTTATACCCTATATAGGTATAACACCTATATATTTTGGTCTTTTATTTGTATTCTGTGTACATTTTTATTTCTTATTTTATAAAATTATAAAATACTTTAATACATGTAAATACATTTTTATTTCATTTTTCTAAGGCGTTTTGTCTAATTAATAAAATAAAAGTATGTGTTGTATAGGTATACATATAGGTATTGTATCTATGTATTTTATTTACAAGTATTTCATTTTTATTTTTATTTAGGTTTTTATTCCAATTTTAATGTACATAATTATTGTAAGTATTATTTACAAAATTATAAAAATATAAAAATATGAAAATAATGAATAAAGAATAAATTGCATATTTTAATCTGTACAATTATACAATGTGGGTCCAAAACTCAATTTTCAAACCGTAGCTCCACCAAATGCGAAACCACTGCCATTAAATAGCTTATTTTATTCTATATACAATTAAAGTGAGTTTGCTGCTTTTGGAGTTTTCGTTTGTGAGATACGGGTCTGGGAAGTTGGCATTCTGGAATTTTATTCAGACCATAACTTTTTATTTGTACATTATTTTTCTGTGAAATCAATTTTGTATTTTTCTTTATTAAATTATCTACAACTTTCATGTACAAAGTTTCTTCATTTGATGTGTAAAAAGTGAAACAAAAAATAGGTCCCAAAATGAATAAAGAATGAATAACAGGTATAGGTATTTTATATGTATTTTGGCCCTTATCTCCCCCTACTTTATTCCTTGTCGACCTATTCATCAAGATGCCTAGGTCTCAGGGTTTCGGGTCATAAAAAAAATACAATATTTTATTCATTTTCTTTTCTTTTATTTATTCTATAATTTTGGCTTTAATTACAGTATTTTATACACTAATTGGATGCACATGCATGAATGCTAAGATGATGATTTTAAAGCTATTTACAGGCATTTGCTAGGGTTTTTGATGCCAAAATGATAGAATAAAGATGATGAAATGTGGATTCATCAATGTACATACGTACTTACTTATGTATGTACATGCATACATACCTAAGTACGTGCACATACATGCACACAATGACGGAGAGAGGGGGCAGGTGAATGCTTATCCCCCGATTCCCAATCAATTCTCATATCTATGTCTAAATATAGTAACCTATATGGTTTAATGTATTTTCTTACAACTACGCCCCCCTTGTCTCAATAAAAAATCAATATTATGATCCAATAACAATTGTTGACTATTAACATTTATATATGGGATTTTTACCTCATGAACTCTGTAAATTTTGTAAATTACCTTCTAGACATTTGAAACAACGTAATTCCCTCCTCGTCCATGTAAATTTGCTCCGCCTTAACCCATAAACCACGTCGTTAATTGGACAGATCTTGGGTTAACTTGCTTGGGTTTAAGTTGAGTTAATCAAACCACATCAAATCCAATGGTGTCTTTTCTTCCACCCACTCTTCTTCCTTATTCTATCCCCTTCTTCCTCTTCCTCTTTCCAACGGTGCACGAGGATGGGGGCGAACAATGGCAGTAACAGCAGCGTGAGGAGGGGGGCAGAGGCGGGTAGTCTGCCTCCGTTTTGTACGTCCTCAGCAGGTCGAGGGCTCCCGTAGCTTCTCCTCCTCATCCTCCTCCTTCATCTTCCTCCTCCATTCTCTCCTCGACCCAAATCATTTCCCATTGGATTCGATCAAAAGCAGTTCAGTAATATCCACCTCGCAACTGGGGGACCTGTCACCTCATCGTCTTTGTCGCACCTCCTCCGCTACCCTTGACCCTCTTCTTCGTCATCATCCACACCACCATCTACTCCTCCTCTACAGCCTCATCAAGCTCGGGGCACGCACAAGGGATCCTCCCGGCAAGGAAGCCATCGCATGTGAGGCGCAGGTCCCTCTTCCGGACCCTCCCATGCGGTAGTGGCGGCAGTGCGGCAGGCTCTTGGGCGATGAAGGGGAGGTTGTCGAGGAACGCCTCATCGAGGGGGAAGTCGAGGAGGTGGGACCACTCTCGTGCGGATGGGTCATCGAGGGAGACCTCCATGGAGGAGGCCATAGGTGGAGGTTCCATGGCGGAACCCTAATCCGAATTGGGGAGGAGGGAGAAGGGTTGGTGGCGAGAGTGTAGCAGAGGATCTTTCTTTACAGGTCTTTATCGAGCCGAATCCTTGCCTCGCTTGGAGATCTGAGGGCTCCGACTTGGCCTCCATTGTTCGAGGCAAGAGGTGGATCTCACTAAGGGTGCATGGGGAGGGAGGCGGAGATTGAGCGACGGCGAGAGTATGTCATCTTTTGTAAAATTGCTAAACAAAGAGGGCAATATGCACCTCTTTTTAATGAAATCCGGTTAAATTTAACGGGTAAATGGATGGAGGTTAATCACATGATATGTAGTGTAAGGGTTAGCAAGTTTACGGGGGTCGAGGAGGGAATTACGATGTTTCAAAGGACAAGAAAGTAATTTATAAAGTTTATAGGGTTTTTGGGGTAAAAATCCCTTTATATATTGTGCATAATCGAATGCGGAGATATCCGTATGTGCCAACCATCATATCCATTTTTAGCATATTTATGTTTTATTTTAGTGAATATGGATACATATAAGAATATTTGTTTTTATTTTCTTTGCAGTTACAAGTACATATACCTTTTCATTTTTTTAGATCTAAATCAGAAATAATTACAAAAATTTCTGAAGTATACATACATTACAACAAAATTGACCTAAGATCACGGACAATTTAATATTCGTTGATGTATCTTGCATAGTTAAATATATAACAATGAACATTATTCATTGCTTTTTTCTTTAAATCCGCAACGAAAATCACATCCGTCACTGTATTCCTCGCAACAAATTATATGGCAATGGTTAGTTCTTTACCTTTTCTTCTAATCATTGTTAAATTTAACAATGATTGATATAAATTTTAATGAGTAAACCAATTAAAAATCATTGTTATATGAACATTTAACAACGGAATTGATGTTTGGTGCTAATTGTAAGTACAAAAGATGATTTAGCAGTGAATAATATTCATTGCTATATTTTTAGCATCTGAAGATATGACAACAAATATTCAAATTATTCGTTGTCTTAGATCAATTTTCTTGTTGTCAGATATGGATATTTGTACTATCAAAATTATATGTGTATATTGTATAGACACATACTAATTTGTGTAAGCATATCTCTAAATATGGTATATAATTTACTCCAATATATCGTATTATGGAATCACTTTCAAATGCAAAAAGAAAAATATGTCTTCAATATATTTATTTATTTATTTTACAAACTATATTAGCATGTTATTATTTTGTTTTATTTGTAGTTATGCAATTTTGATTTGCCAATTATTGGCTAATTTAAACTTTAGAAATAAGTTCCTCGAAATATAAGTGTTAGTAGATATTTATTATCCGAAATCTATAATGGTATTCGAATTCTAATCAAATTCACATATTTGTGTCCATATTTAAAGGTATGATTCACGATTTGTAATCTTCTCAAATTGTTTCCGTAGTTGTATCTATGTTTTAAAAGCAACAAGAATATGATAACATCTACATGCAAATATGTATATGTTTGCTTGCAACTCTATTTGTACATGTATCTATTTTAAGGCGGATATTGATGCACGTCAAAATATGTTTAACTTATGTGATAAAGGATTGGGGGAGGCGGTCAAAATTGTATATGTGTCTGTTTGCGTCCCTATATGTAAAGCAATGTATACTTATATGAAAGCATTAATTTCAATGGTATTACTTAATATTAAATTAATGAATATGTATTTTAATGAAATGAAGAGTTTTGTAAAGATCTTTTCGTCGATACAATGTTGTTAGAGATTATTTATGTGAGATGGTAAGTTTACATGGGAATTTTTCCATCCCATCTAAATATTATTGTCATTCAATTATGAACATACTGGATTCCTAACCAATATTAGCAACTAAAATAATAGTATAAATTAGATAAATGATGTTTAGTAAAATTGACCCCCCCCCCCTTAAATTTTGGCTTCATCTGCACCCGCGCTTATGAACGTATGAATCATCCTTTCGTTCTTTCTTAGTTTCTTTTTCGAAATCTTTAACTTTTTTTGTTGTGTGCATAATTATAGGATGTTCTTACATCTTGAACCGCTTTTGCAAGAAGATGATATTAACATGTTAGATGCATTTGTTAAGGATTTTAAGACAAAATACAAGAATTAGATAGACAAACTATGCATTCATCAATCATTCACTTTCGTTAAGAGTCGAAGCTCGTCCTCCTCTCTGCAGCGACAACACATCAAAATCCGGGGAGCACTGGAGCATCTCGTCCTCCTCAAGCAAGTACGGATGGATGGAGCAACATTAGAGGCAGATTCGTCTTCTTTATTGAGCTTCCAGGGAAGCTCGAGCTCCTTCATTGATCAAAGCAGATTCATATGTCCGTTTGGATGATTTGCATTTCAAATGGACCCATTCGATACATGAGCCAAATTAACCACATATGGAGTCCATTCTCATCTTCCAACCAACCTCGAGACCTCCAATGACGTAATTGGGAATGGGAGATAGATTGCTTTTTGCTCAGTGATTTGGTCTTTATGAGGTTTATATGAGGTTTGACCTGCTGGTAATCGACATACGATGCTCCACTACTACTCCACCATGCACAACGGGCTCTGTTATTTCATCCATTCATCGATCAGTTTGAGGGCCTCCTATATTTTTGAACAGTTTTAATTCTTTGTTATTATTTTTTTTTAAGTTCTGTTTTGTCAGAACTTAACTTATATATTCATCTAGTTTCTATATAGTTTTTAGATTTTTTCTACATTATCTTGTATATATAATATTTTTCCCTTTTAAAGTTTATAAAACTCGGCAGAGCTCCAATTATCACCACAGTGGCGGCGATGCAACCACAAAGCTCGGTGGAGCTGAAATGCTCTGCTACTTGGATGCGGGTGCAAGGATCATGCCAAGCATGTGACGCTTCTCGTCTTTGCTCTATTAGGATCGGGATGTTGTCACAATCCTCAGCTCAGGGCTGGAGTTAGAAGCAAATAAATGGTGGATGAAGGAAACAGATAACTCAAATAAAGTTTCATATGATGGGTTTGGTTAGGATTCTAGTGGTGTAGAGGAGACAAGATGGGGTGGAGCAAAGTCTCAGGGCAAGGACCGGGTGGCGCAGGTGTATAGTGTTAAGGGTTCGTTTGGTTGCAGGGTTGGGCATGGTCGGGTTGGGTTGGGGTACCCCTGTAATAGTAAACTGTGAGGAGGATTGGGAGCGTTAGAAGGAGGGATACCTCGGATTGGGCCAACCCAACCCTGCAACCAAACGAACCCTTAGGGTCAGCCGAGGTGGAAAGGTGTGGAACAACATTGGCTTGTGCTATAGAATATTTTACCCAATTGGTCAACAATCAGGGCTAACATGGCTTAAAGTAGCCAATCATGGAGTAGTTAGGGTGTTCATAGTTCGGTATACGACATGTTCATATGTAACTCGGCCCGACCCATCGTTACAGTGTCATGATTTGACCCGCTCCGTCCCAATAGGTACATTATTCTAATGGGTACTCGGATTATTTGAATGGACCGTAGGTCCTCGCGAATACTTATGGAACATCGGTGCAATTCCATCCAATATGTTCAACCCGACAAATCATGAATTTGTTCGCGCACCATAGGCATATTTTAAATACCAATCAATCCAATGTGTTCCGATTAGGGATGCATATTGATATGGATATGCATGTATCCGATCCGCAATCATATCCCTATTATACATATTTCGGCATCCGTATATGTATCTATTTTAAAATGATATGAATATTGATATAATTTTGATATCCACAAATATTTGTATCACTATATACGTTTTCGTATATAATATATAGTTGTAGATATATTTTTAATCATGTATAGTATAATTTTATGCCATCTTTCACAATATTTGCTATAATTATTACAATATGAGTACATTTAATATATTTATATCATATAATTTTCATACAATACATGTATATTTAAGTTGATATATAGATTATTTCTAATATTATTTTTATAAGATCAGTATTCATTTTATATTTGTATATGTTTTTTAAGATATTGTAGTGTAGTTTTCACATCCATTGATATTTGTATCCACAAAAACATTTGTATTTTAAAATGAATAAGGATATAACAACACATGTACCTATAATCATATCTAACTATTTACATTCCTAATTCTAATGATATTGTATTATAACAAGTACCCGAATTATATGAGTGGATCATAGGCACCCGTGAGTATCCAAACGATTTGAATGGATCATGTATACCTTGATTATTTAAAACATACATACAGACAAATTTATATGGGAAAGAGATGCGTCGTTGCTCAAAAATTGAGCAAGAAGGCATGACACTTGAGTGACATGGATGCAAATCTGAATTATCTTTGTTTGTGTATATATACAGTTGTAGGTTATATGTAACATAATTTTATACCCTCTTTCACCATGTTTGATGTAATTATCATTAAGTAAATACATTTTGTACATTTATATCATTTGTAATCTATCCAATACATACATATTTAAGCTAATCCATAGAACATTTCTAATATTATTAGAATTCATATATGTGTTTTACATTTGTAATCATTTTCTAGATGTATAATAACATTTTTTTCATGTGAGTATGTGCATCAACATATGCAAACGAAGATGTGATATGTATCCGTATCCAACCACTTGCATCATTACTATATAGTTATCACCTATCGAGTTGAAGGGGCGACAAGGAGAGGTGTCATAATATTAGGCCATGGGTTGAGCTTTAAGGTCGATCCATGAATACCCATCCATGATAGGATTAGAACCTCACACGCTAGGGCTCAAATAATACATGGTACTCGATCCAGAAAACTTTGTTGGATATCCATGGGTTTAGGGTTGAATTTTACAAATCGAGGTAGATACCCATTCAACCTACTAGTCATGCACACCCTACGTGTGGAGCGATCTTTGACCCGCCCACTAGGGTCAATGTTGGGATGATAGGAAAAGTCTGACAGCTCCTCGAATTTCATCTCTATGTTTGTTTGTCTATTAGCTATCTCTGTCTGTTGGACCAAGTCTGATCATGATGATCCCTCATATCAGTCTGTTGCTGCTGAAGGTACGTAAGTGCAGCCAATATACGCTCCAAGTGGTTTGCCATCTCCTGACCAGCATTAGAAATCATGATTCTACACAAGAACCAACATCATTAGTCTTAATAATCGATGTTCACAAATACGATTGATTGTGCTTTTCTCTTCTTGAGATTACTATATGGACCTTAGATGCAAAGGTGGATTATGGGTGACACATGTGGTTATTCAATTTGAATGCCATTCATTTCCTCTCAGACTCACGACAAGTCGAAGGACTATTGCTATCCGAGGTCTCATTGCGATCGGAATTAATGCGAATGTGTGTACCGGAGTACCTTTGCTCTAATACCATGTTTGTGGTGCCTCGGGATCTGGGTTACCCGTTTACACTACATTCGCATTATTGCATCTACTATAGATCGCATCAAGTTACGAAAACACAAGGAAATTTTTTGCGATTTGAATGACATTCAAAATGAATTAATAAGCCACATCTAAACATGTGTCACCATAAGAAAACTATGCATTAATTCCCATATAGTACAACATATATCAAAAGAAAACTTATAGTCTTATATATGTATCTTCAAAATTATGGTAGAAGAGAAAGTAAGCGCAATAAGAATACAACTATCTATACAAGAGATCATCATGTATGCCATTGGAAGAAGATCACATGATCACCAAAAGCTAAGAACATGGTCAACCAAGCTAGTCTTCTACATGCATCTTCTCTACCATCCATGTTAGGGGCAAGGAGACGTCAATAATTGTTGAGTACAAACATTAAGTATTAAAAATAAATAGGAATTTATGTGAATGTAGTATAAGAGAAGCACATAGATAGGCAATGGCAACTTATGTAAAATCAACTACTTGCATGAAAAGGAGGTTATCTAACAACTCAACACTCAAACTACTTTCTCATTAAGATCATCATTTCGCAATCTCATTTACTAATCATAACGGAGTAAAAGATCTAGCTATAAAATGTGTCTTTTCCATTGATTTCATTTGTAAGATGTGATGGTAGATCGCGTTGAGGTATAAATATGACGATGATTACCATGTCATTATCTTTTTTCTCGTCAAAACATATTGGCATAATAGTAACCAAAATCAAGCGGTGAAGAAGCCCTGTAAGGGACTCATTCGTCTCGCTTCTCCAGTGGAAGGCTGTCCAGGGCTAGGCTTGGCGAAACTCCAACTACGACCCCTGAGACAAGTGGGAGAGACTTTCCGATCCAAGTCACTCCACTTTTGCTTGAACCGATGTAGGAATGAGCTAAAGAAACTCGAAGAAAATCAAGGGTCTTCCAGCCTAGGAACTCTAACAAAACTCAATATCAACGAAACTGGTCAAGCGAAAACACATGGATCCCAGGAAAGCAGAAAAATCACGAGTTCACAATAAAATCAGGAAAAGGGTCGGGATCCTAGACCCACACTAGGTGACCGCTGCCCATTCTAGATGTCTTAACCCCAACCTAGTTGAGGGTCACCGCACCCTTGCACGGTCAGGTGTAACCGTGTAAGGGGCACCATAATCGGTAGAATATCTGGCATCACTATTTCACGACCATATGGATGCACTTGATTATAAATTCAATTCACATTCCAGTGAGAATACTAGCATTATTAAGGACAAGGACCACCGAATAAACAGAGTAATTACATATTTGAAGCATAGATTGGATAATATAGCACATAAGCAAGAATAAATTTCCAAAAGGAAAGCAAATCAATCCAGTAGATGTGCATCCCCGCATAATATGGGCAAACAACCAACAAACTATGAGCATTACCGAAATCAACACTAACTCCTTAACCAACCCATTTCTTGCAAGTTTCTATTGAAAGAAGTATCGTCTATCTGTTGAATGGGGCATTTGCAACTAAAAAAATATCAATATCCTTATGCAATTGATACTATATATGTTTACACACATTCCCTTGATTTCACGAGTTTAACATGGATTGATAACCAACAAAATCTAGCACAACTGCGGGGAATGAAGCATTCTTTTCATAACAAGAACCAGAGTATGCAAACATTTAATTCCCTGCGGACAAGGGTTCAGTTCTTTTCTTCATGGCATGTCATGCTTCGAGAAGTAAATTATACATGTAAGAAAAAGAAACAAATGTCATAAATTAATCTAGTTAAACTTGATGTCCTGATCCAGAAGTAATACTAATCCACTTTCTTTTGACACCCTGTAAGCCAATTGTAATCAAAATCGCACAGCTTCTATGCCTTTGTTTTGTATGTTCCGCACAAGTCAGGATATCTCGTGACATGTATGCTTCTCCAAATTCCTATGTGTTATGGGTTCAAGTTACATGGAGAGTGGTGTTTAAAAGGCACATCCAATGGTGTATGCATGTTACATGCAGCTATTTCAGCCAGGTTGATCTGATCTCCTTGAAATTTTAAAGAACATATGGGAAAAAATCCTCATGCAAATTCAAAGAACATGCCAAGCTAATCTCATGCGAACTTACGCCATTCAAACTCAGAGTAGCCTACATCAGAACAACTTCTACTCCAACAATTGAGAAGGGACTTTCCTTCCAACTTAGCGCATATTCAAGTTTCCGAGATGCCTCGTTGTATCCATTCAAGCTACAACTCCTCCATGATCACATCTTAGTTTCCGCCTCTTCAAGAACTTTCATTTTCATCTATATACATTCCTTTTTTCTTTCTGTGGTAGACTTAATCATCCTAATCTCAAAGCAAGGTACGATACAGAGGGGATATCTTTAAAGCAAAGTTAACATGACAATAGAGAGCACATTGATATAAGAAGAAGGATCCTAATTCTAGCATCCGAAGACCTTGAGAATATAACGAACCGGAAGATATTTGCCATTCATGTAATTATAAAATGTTCCTATTTCTTCGTTCAATTTGTTGAAGTTTAGATGATTAGAAATATAAATAGAGCAAACCAAGCTGGTTCATCCAATCCAATATTGCATGAACCCGGACAATCTCACGGCACATGGCTCATTCTTCAATCTCCAATTCCCATTGTATAAGCTATTGCTAAATGCATGAGATCTACTAGAATACTGCATTTCTTTGCGCTACTTGTTGCACATTATTAGGTATCCTAATTTCTGCAAACAGTTCAACTCTCTCAGCTACAAACTAGCATTTATCCCATTGCCATGAATTTAGGCGCATAAAAAGCAATCTGGGACAATATTCACAATGTAAGAATATTAAGACAATGCTTATTAAGAAGCATCAAACATGAGATCAAAATGCATGGAACAACATAAATGATAGCAAGAGCGGGATTTGTTTGTACCTTGAACCCTAAGAATGGAAGAAATGGGACTGCTTGTCGTTGCCTCGTCAGAGTTGGCCAACAACAGTAGCAACAAGGAGAAGTAGTAGAAGAAGAGAAGGGGTTCTTTGTTGGGAAGAAGAGGAGAAGAAGAAGAAGATAGCGGGAGAGAAGAAGACGAAGATATGGTGATATGAATAAGAGAATGGAAGGGGGTATGTGTTGATTTTTTAAAACACAAGGGGGCGTGTATGCGAGTTATATACATTTCTCTCATTTCATTTTTAATTTGAGGAAAGCTAAATTCATTACCATTATCAATATGAATATCTGATTTTGACGTACAAGGGCTTGTTTTGACTGTCTCGAAGTGACGATCAAAATGAGTTCAATGATCACATTTTTCCGACATGAATTCAGAAATTGGCAAATTGTGTTTTGATTTAAGATTAAATTTTGTGATTAAAATCGGTCAAACGGTCTCCGATCGACAAATGATCAATTCCGTTCATCGAGACGGAATTAGTGATGGTCTTCGTTCATATTGTCGTATGAATCGCGCCACTGACTTTTTCTATGCACGAGATGCGATCGGTTTTTGGTTAATTGCATCATGACAGGATTCGATCTACGATATGAGGACCGTTATGGGCTCATTCAACATTAAATATATTTTTATAGAGTCACGCAGACCCAAGTCAGGTCGGATTCGATTTCAGATTCGACCGGTTCGGACCCAAGCATTACATGTAGCAAAGTCAACAAGTTAATTGACTTATAGTTGGTTGGACCGAAACAAAATCGAGCGACTAGGCCAACTAGTATGTCCAGTTAGTCAACTCGACCATATAACCAAGTCGACGAGGGCTAATCGGCCTATAGTTGGTTGGCCCGATTTCTCATACCGACTAATCGGCCTAGCTAATCGAATAATTGGTCGATCTTTACTAAGGATTTTCAGTTGAAATTGTTGGTTATCCCTTCCCAAAATCGGACCCGCATATCCGATTAGCCTTTAATGGGGCGTATTGTCGGACAGTAAGCCCCCACCCATTTCTTCTTGCACGTATGATACCCTTTTTTCTCTCCTACGATCGTCGAGCTCCCTCACCACACTCTCTCCTCTGCACACCAGTCGTCGAAGCCCCCTCCTCTGCGTCGTCGATACCGTAACAAGTCCCAGTGATAGCCTTATGCTCGCCTTCGATCCTCTCCCGCCGCAACCAGTGCCGCCCATGTTAGGGTTTTGCTCCAAGTTATGGTTTTATCATTTTGTAGTTTTTTATGCTATTGTTAATATTCATTTGTTATGAAGGATATATCTTTCTATTTTTTATACTGAATATGCATCAAATTTCCCAATGGATTTATAATATTGTTAAATCTTCTCGATGGAGTTATACTATTGTTTCCAATGAATTTTATGATCTTTTGTTTTTATTTTAGCTTGTAGGAGTTGTAGCTTTCTCAATGGATTTATACTATTGTTGGGTAATTGAGTTCGTTTGTTATTTGTTATGTTATTGTTATGTTATTTGTTATGCTATTTGTTGTGTTACTTGTTATGCTATTGTGTTATGCTACTGTTAGGACCAATCTATCGCCTTAATAGGTTTGACTTTTCTTGGAGGAACACACATGCCTATTGATACACATGGCTAAATAATTTAATTGATTGGTATTCATGTGTTAAAAACTCTGAAATAAAATCAATTGCTTTACTAATAGTAACTTGCTTATGACAAGTGTGTTAACTTATGAAATTGCGACAATGTAGATGGCCACACCTCCAATGAACGTTTCTTCTGATAAAGAATCGTCATTTTGTGTAGCACTACATAGCAACTCTGGTACCTTTGGAATCATGTCGATCCGAACATGGTTTCTTGCATGTTGTGCAAGAAGGTGATCAAAGGAGGTGTTTACATGTTCAAGAAGTATCTAGCACATCGAAGAGGCAACATGGTTGCATGTCCCAAGGTAGACGAGGAGACAAAGAAGAAGACGATCTTGTACCTAGATGATGTTGCCAAGAAAAAGAGCCAGAAAATCGTTGAAGTACAAGAGATGAGAAACGAGTTTGATATCACTAGAGATGATGCATCGATAGAAGGATCACAGTTATCTAATTCCTTGGAGCAGAACGTCGCAGTTGAATGATCATTATGTCAGATGACCATAAAATATGCATTATCCAAGGATCATCGAGAAAGGGCTATCTCCTATATATGCAACTATGCATATACATTGGAAATTCCTTTCAATGCATTGACGATGAAGCCCTCTATCCAGATGGTGGAGGTATTGTGGAAGTACGGTCCTGGGCTAAAAGCTCCCACAAGGTATGCTCTTAGAAGTTCATTATAAAGAAGGGGTGAAGAAAATGTACGATGACTTGCAATGCCATCAAGGTACATCATGAGCTTCTGTATCAATTGCACCTTGGGTACTTCATTTTTGAAGTCCATATATGCTTTCGATGATGCACACTGCAGAGTATACCTCTAAGTTGGTGGATGGATGTTTGAATGAAGCTGGAGTGAAATTGTGGTTCAGATTGTTGCAGATAATGCTTCCGTCAATGTCGTAACAGGAAGGTTGTTGATCACAAAATATATGATAATATGGTGGACTATGTGTGTCGCGCATTCCACTGATATTGCTTTGGAGGAGATGAGCAAAGAGATGATCGGGGTGGGTGCAATTACAAAGGCGAAGAGGCTTACGGTTTTCATTTACTCTCACACCAAAACTCTGAGCTTGATGCGGAAGTTCACATGTAAGAGGGACATTGCTAGGCCAGGGTAAACCATATTTGCAACCACTTTCCTCACTCTTATTAAGGAAAAAAGACAAGCTGAGGTTGATGTTTTCCTCAAACGAGTGGAGGAACAACAAATGGTGGAAAATCAAAAGGGGAGAAGCAATGAGTTCCATAGTTTGAGCCCTACATTGTGGAACCACAATGCACATGCTATCTGAGCTTTTCACACCTTTGATTCGTTTATTGTATGAGACTAAGCACTAAAATCATATATTCTATGCCTCAAACATAGTTGGAAGGAAACTAGAATCTTTTTTCCAAGTGGAGCTATTAGTTGTTAGGGTTCTATATCTCATTTTGGAATTGAGCTAGTTTACTAATTATCGCACTCGTGGATGCTATTTATATAAGTCTATAGAAAGTGAGCGGTGAGGTTAAGGGGGACAATCTTTACTTAACTCGGCCCGACGCACTCTACCCCCATGCCTTTCTTGGTTGGACCAACCCAACTGGCGATTTTTGAAAGACTCGATGTTCATCCATGGGCTTTGTCTACATAGGGATTGAAAAGGTCAAGTGGAAGATAATGGCATATTTTAATGGTGTGGACTCATCTTATAAGTTATTTTAGATGTTATTACCTCAAAGACCACATGAAGGCTCGATACTCCATTTTCATATAATTGATTATTAATTAAACCCATTCTTTTTCTACACGGAGTCTCGTGGTGATGTAGATATTGTGGTGAGGAGAGGGTTTTACGGGTTGCATGGAAATACTGTATCCATAATTGGATATATAAGACGCCATCACCGCAAATTAGCTTCATCCATACATACTTGGTGGCAAAGAGTCTGGCAAGCCATTATCTGCGAGACAACGGTTGAGAAATGATGAGAATTATGATCTATGTATATTGGTTATTGTTTTCAATTCATGTCATGCGATGATGCGAACACGGTTTGAAAAAAATAAAAGGAAGAATGAGGCATTTTCCCTCAGAGCGAGGTGAGGCGTAGCCTCGAGGTTGTTGAGGCGTAAGCCTCAGTTTGTATACGAAAATAATTACAAAATATATAATAAATATATTTATTGGTGTAATAACCTAATCTAACAAGCATATAATACATGAGAATATAATATATGATGATATTATGAAGATAAGAACATGAAAAACATGATGTCAATGCCATAAAACTTTCTACTAAATTTCTTCCCAGTCAAAATGAAATCATTGGCTATAACTATCACTAAAATTTTATCAAAATGGATTGGCTACAGTTGTCATTAAATATATCCAAGTTGTTGATATGAATCATATGATTTGAATACTAAACGTATGTTCTATTGAACCCGGATGAAGAATGGTATGATGTCCCCTTGTGCCACCATACCCGTCCCAAAATTTTTTCTTATATGGGAATTCGAATTCACATGCAGTTTCTTATAGTTTAAGGGTGTAATAGTAAGAGTTCATTGAAATAATTGGACATGTTAATGGTAAATATGAATATGAAAGAGGTCAATTTTAAGCATTCATATTATATATATATATATACTCAACAACTAGGCCTTTATAAACATCCGAAAATACCGATAAGACTAATTATTTTCTTTAAAAATGCTTGAAAATCTCTAACACCTCAGATTGTGCCCCACCCTGCCTCGACCGCCTCACCTCGACCGCCTTAGGCATCCGAGGCGCACGCCTCAGCCCATTTTCGAACATTAAAGGCTATGAGTACATCTTGTTGGTTGTTGATTATGTCAAGTGATGGGTGGAGGCTATCCATGCTCGAGCTGCAGGTAGTCGTATCGTCTATCAATTCCTCAAAGATAGCATCTTTGATCGGTCAGGGATTCCAAAAATATCGGTATCATATGGGTACGACTACATCATGAAGAAAGAGGTCAATAAGTTGACCAATGAGCATGACATAGAACAATGTGTCACATCTCCATACCACCTGTAGTTGTAGCTTGATGGGTTGGCTGAGTATTCAAACATAGAGATTAAAACTATCTTGCAAAAACTTGTATGTCATGATAGCAAGAACTAATCACGGTTGCTTAACTCGGTTCTTTGAGCTTACTGGACCATGTGCAAGTCTCCTCTTGACTTGTCTCCCTACTGCCTTATTTGTGGCAAGCCTTACCATTTGCTAGTGAAACTAATTCATAAATCCTTGTGGGCAATTAGTATGTGCAATCTAGATAGAAAGCAAGCCATGAAGAACAAAAAAAATGGTCCTAAGTCGTTTATTGAAATTCAGAGACTCTGTATACAAGAACAACCTTATGTATAAAGAAAAGATCAAGCGTTGGCACATGACAAAAATAGCAAACGAAAAACCTTTGAGACAAACCAGAAGGTATGGTTGTTCGGCGTAAAGTTGAAGTTATTTCCAGGTAAACTGAAGAGCAAATGGTCTGGACAATTCATCGTCAAAAATATGTGTGACAATGATAGCATTGTGATATCAGTATTATCATTTGACACACAACATTTTGTAGTCAATGGACAACTGTTAAAATCGTATCTTGAGCATCAAAATTTTTTGTCCGTTATGGATTAAGTTCAGGTTATCTATCAGGAAGAGCTTCCAGATGCAGATGGATCCGAGAATTAGAAATTACCAAAAAAACCATTTTAATTTTCTTCTTTCCATTTATTTTTATCTTTTCTATCCTTCTGTTTACTTAGTCATCCCTTTCATCATTGTTATACTTAAGATATGCTTCATCCTAATTATAAGGGTGTGAATGACTCAGGTGTTCATTTTTTGATCTATCATCTGTCTCTCAACCTTTTGACATTTTGCTATACATGGAGATATTTTACCCTAAGTACAGAGGGGGACAAGTTGAGCCAATGATTTGTACATTCTAACCCTCGATCATCCCCGCTTTGTGTACAGTCTGTTATACTTAGGATTAGTTAATCCTAAGTATAGTGGGAACAACCGACTTCCCATTCTTAATTTGAGCCAATGTAGTATAGACTTTTTCTATACTCAACACGAGTTGTATCTTCCTTTTTCTCCTTAATCACTATGAGAACGTAGTTCAAGCTAAGTATAGGGGGTCGTATATACACTGTATATATTTTAGCCATAATTTATACTTGCATATTTTTAATAATGATATGGCTAAAAAAACATGGTAAGGGTACATAAGAAATCATATACAAAGAATAACACACATACCACTAACACACTAACTCTTTTACTTTTCACCAACATTTTCATCCTTTCCAAAAATACCATAAAATTTTAAAAATCCCAAAAAACCTAAAATTTTGAAAAATATTTTCAAAATTCCACAAAAAATCGCAAAACTCTTGAAAACCAAAAATAGAAAACATTTTCACAAAAGACTTCTTGCATTGCGTAGGCATTTTTCTGAATGATTTTGATATTTGAACACGTCCGGATAAAATCCGAATATTAGAGCTTGGTCTGGACCTTAATTCTACCTAATTTCATGGGAACATGTTAAGGACTGGAATTGAAATATTTTAGATCATCTTGACTTAATTCTTTAGGTTTCATGAGACAGTGTTCATGTGTCAATTCAATATGACTAACCAGAACCTTTCATGTCATCTGTACGATTCTTGAGACAATGGCTTGACTTAAAACCTCACACTCAACACTTAGATCAATCAAAGGTTGTTGAAAGATATGGGAATCTAAGTATGGACGATAATAGGTCGCTTCATCAAGGGTGGCTAGGGAACCATTATTGGGGATTTCTGAAATCGGTACTTCAACCTACTATTTCTCTAGTAGCATGGATATTTAACGATTAGAGATTGGATTGGGATAAAGATTCCGATGAGGGATGATCTGTTATCACAATTTATTCTAAAACTCTAAAACATTTTTGGACCAAAATATTCTATATCAATCGAGGCAGACAAGAATGCAATGCGATATCCCACAGAGAAATTTAAGAAATAAGCCTATACCAAAAATTCCAAAAAAATAAGCTTCATAAAAGGCATGATTCTCGGTGAAGACTCGATTACACCAACCGAGCCTTGTAAGGAAATGTGACTACACTGGTCAGTTTCCACCTTCTTTTCCCTTTCTTCTAGCTTCTCCCTAGTTCGTTGTGCACTAGCATCTGCCTGTACCTAGAGGGAAATATTAATCTCTCCAAGGATGAGTTACTAGATGAGGAAACAACTGGATAGTTCAGGAGCCTTATCTGGGAAGAGTTAACACCATCCACACACTCGGTACTAGTCATTTCAAGGTTACAAGATTATACATCTGAAAGGACGGTTCTGACTAGACTGTTAAGTTGAACTGGATAAAGGAGCATGGAATCTAAAGGTTGTTGAGTCATAAGTCATAACCATAATATGGTTCCGAACACATTGATAATCTAAAGGTCTTGACCGAGCTCCAAACTTCGATTTTGTAAATAAAAGTTTAAATTTCTTGACCATTCTACCTTCTTTATTTTTCTTCTCTTTGTATGTTCTCCTTGGCATCACTTATTCTTCTAATGAGTGTTTGCTAGAGATTGGCAGCAGTAAGTATATGGGGTGATGAATGCCCATTCACACACCTTTATTACTTTATTTTGTCTTTAAAATTCTAGTTAAATACATTTAAATAAAGCTAACTTGTACAAATTAACCTTTCTAACTATTTTTTGTAAATAGTGCTTGAATACCTGAATTTAAATATAAAATAAATGAATAAAGAAAATAAAATAAAAATAAAGCAAGTATTATAAATACCGGTTGACCCTAAACCCCGAGACTAAGTCAATATTGACTTGGTCGATAAAAAATAAAGTAGGATGAGATAAGGGTAAACAAATATAGACAAAATAACACTGTCGTCTATAAACTTTAGGTGATGTGTACATTGTACATAGCTGAAACATAGACTAATGTATACACACTCTTACACACCTCAAATAAAAATACTTTCAACACAAAACATGCACATAAAAACACATAAAAATACAAAATTATTACACATGAGAATAAGATACAATGTGATTGAGACATATAGAAAAAAACTGCAAATAACCTTTACAGATCCATATCTTCTCCATGTAAACTCAAAATTGATCAAAACTACCTTTATTGTGCTATGAATTAAAAAATATATGACGATTTCATTAAACTTGGAATTGATATGTAAAAATTGGCTTTTGAGACCCTATTGTTCTATATACATGTATACTATATTCATTTTATTCATTTTTTATATTTTTAATTTTCTTATATTTTCAAGACTTGTAAATAGTATCTGAATCATATTAAAATGTACAAATAAAATAAAGCTATTAAAAGGTATTACAATAAATAAAACAATATAATACACATGTACACTACACCTATATTGTACATACTCATATGTTTTTAATTGCACAAATAAATTCAGAAAAAATAAAAATATATAAATGCATATATTAAATATTTTGTAAATATATAAATTATGTATATAAAATATAAATTACAAAATAAAAAGAAAATACATCATATATATGTATTTATACATATAATTATACTTGTAAAAATTAACACCAAATAAGTTTGCTGAGAAAAATAAATAAAATCACCTAAAAATAGTAAACAAAATAAGGAACAGCTTTCGTATTTTTTAGAAAAAATAATAACATTATTTGTTATTTTATTTTCGTTTTTAATTTCATTTTATCTCTTTGTCGCTGACGTGGACCAATTAACGAGCAATCTCGGTTGACCTCGATCACCTCCCCGCTCCCCCTCTGGACCAGTCCGTTCGCAACGTTTTCTCGAAGCTTCTTGGGCGGCTTGTATATATAATTGCCTCCTCCCATTTTTTGAAAATTAATCCCTCTTGACCAACTTTTGACCCCTTGGATCAAACCTTGAAGTGATCCTCTGTGACAGGGAGTGGTCCCCATCGATTCACAACAAGGACGTAGATCAGAGTCGATTCATCCCTCGGCGGAGCTCATCCGTGTGAATTCTGCTCTCTGCTCCATCATGCAGGTGAGTTGTTATTTTCTTCATTTTTATATTCCTTGCAGTAGTAATAGTGTAGCATTGCAGTTTAGTTCCTTTGATTGTGTTGTTCAAATCAAAAATCCAAAAATCGTACTTCATCGGAGCTCTAGGCTCAGGCCTCTGTTTACCATGAACCAATTGTTCTTCGACCCGCCTGATCACCTCCCCACCTTCTTTTGTCCATATTCTTTTCCCTCGACTCGTTTCCACCCCAGATCTTGCTCAAATATGGGAGATCGGTACTCCTTCTCTGCCTTCTTCATTCTAACACCTTTTTTAGCAGCTAACGAGTCTAGGAGCTTCGCCCTCGACCCAAGAGTCTTCTAGTGCAGACAGGAACCCCTGATGGGCCTGATTTTGTGATGGATATAAGCTACAAGTCTCCGAACTTCTCCAAGCTCCATGTCTCTCCTCAGGGAGATCTAGAATCATTTGAGACTTCGAGCTGACGTGGAACCACCCCGGAGCATTTAGCTACCCAACAAGCCATGAGAACCTCAAGATCATGAGATTGGTCGGATCGAAGCTCGCCCAGCCAGTCCTTCTTCCATGTTCTTCCAGGTGTGCTACCAGTCGTTGGATTAAGAACAATTTCCGGGTGGAGCAGCTATCATCAGATCAAGCCCAACAGAGCTGTCAGATCAGTGGACGGGATCTAATCTCCACCTTCATTCGCGAAACGACATCGATCGTCCGCTGCATGACACATGGATAAGTAACCTCCATCCACCGTCGGCCATCGCCTATTATGGGGTATATTGCATGTTTGCCCCTCCATCTTTTGTATTTTATAGTTAGTACAAAAACTTTTATTTGAAACTGTAATATTTTTATAATATTTACTCTAAGGACCCTAAGCTTTCTTGTATTTGCATTTCAGTCAAATCCACATCACCTCACGTGCTTGTTGTACGTGAGGGGTTGGGTATTTTACATGGACACCTTTGCGGGTTTATGTATTTATCCTTGGTCCTAAAATTGGTCTACGAATTTATTCTAACTATCAACGAATTCCTAAGATTTTAGGTGGAATGGAATTGCAATTCTGGAAGAAGCTTGTACAGTTTGGGAAGGGGGTTTTTATTGATAAAAAAGAAGAATTGGGTTGTATTATTATGGAATACTGCATTTATACCCCTGCTAGTGCAGATAATATTTTAAATTGTAGAAATATTTCATGTATACCCTTGGGCTTGTTTGAAATGTTATTAAATGCTCTACAACTTTAAAGAAATTATATATAGGTCCTTGCATTGCATATTTAATTTTGTACTTGTATTTTAATTATTAAAAATATCATTTTGCATCAAAAAACTATACGAAAGTTATCTTCAGTACATGGAACCATAATACAATACATATATTTTTAAGGAAATTAAAATTATTTTCCTATTTAAAAAAAATAAAAAAAACATTGTATTTCTCTTATTTACCATTTAAAAGTTCATAGAAATTATAAAATGACTTGAAAGATCCCAAAAAACCCTTTTATTTATTTATATATATATTTGATTTTTGGCCAAGTATTTTTTCAAAATATCATCAAAAGCTCTTAAAATTGAAAAATACATAAAAACTTATAAAAATTCTAAAAAATGGTAGGAAATCATAAAAAAAATTCAAAGTTTTTGAATTTTCTATAAGAATATCTAATATTCATGAAAATTAAAATTGGGCTCAGTCTGATTTAATGGATATTTATTAATCCCATTACAAACTCCTCACTTTACTATTTGGTTTACTTTATGTATTTTTTATTTAAAAATCCTTTTAAAAACATAAAAAATCCAAAAATCACCAAAGTAGAGAAAAATTTATAAAACCCAAAATATTTTCTTTTTAATTTTTTATTTTATTTATTATATTTGCAAAATAAAAAACATATCTTTTATATTTCTATATAGTATATATTATATGTATTCATCTTATATTTTATTTTCTAAGTTAAAAAATAAAATTTTGCAAAAAATAAAAGAAAAAGGGATATTATATAAAAATCCAAAACCCAAAAAACCTTTAAAAATAAAAAACATAAAAAATACTTTAGGTTGTCTACTCTTTTTTTTACTCTGCCTCATGCGCTCCTTTGTGGTTCGACCCCTACTGCTTGCGTACTATACACCTTCTTTGTAGGGCATAATAATTTTAAACTGTCATACATTTATTTGTTTAATCATTATTGTGGGTTAATTGTTGGTTGATTCGCTTTGGTTGAGATCTGATTGCCTAGATAGGCGCTGATACAACGATTGTTGGATCCTACTTGTTGGGCACCACAAGCCCTCCAAGACCGAACGTTAGGAACCTCATTGAAATGCTTCATAACAGCCTCATCACCCTCGGCTCAACGAAGATGAGGTCCCTCTCCTTCTCCATCGCTGTCACGAAGGGAAACACCATCCTATCCCTCGTGTTGTCCATACCTTGGTCGAGATTCAAGCTCGAGACTCCTCTTTTCACCGTGGAGGTACTGACAAGCCTTTGAAAATCCCAACGAGCATCATCGAAGGAAGGACCCACCACTAGAGTCACGAGGTTCCCCTAGTCGTGCATCGATAGGAGTAATCGTCCCTTGCATCGGTCCAAGCTAAGGCTGAAGAAGAACATGGATCAGAGGAGGGGGTGCTACAGTAACCATCGATCCACACTTCCCCTTCCTCTGATCGGATGGCACAGAAAGCCCTCGAACCTTTGACCTAACCCATTGCCTCGGGTCGCCCGAAGCCAAAAGAAGCTGTCGCATGGAGGTTTAGTCTGAACCCACTAGGCTCAAGTTACGTGCCCCACACGCGGCTTGGAAAATTATAGACCAGACCATTTCGCGTCTCCTTCATTACTGAGAAGTTCAACACACGAGGCGACTCACGTGTTCTGGGTGCATTTGCAGCTGAGCCCCTTCGATATTTAGAAATCATGTTTATACCCCCCACCCGTGAATACTTTCATCAAAGGTCCCTTTGGATTATGATAGTGGCAGATAAACCTCCATCTGAACCATTTTATGATAGAAATTTTGCATTATTCTGCATTTTACTCTTTACAATTTCAAACTTGCATATCTTTCTCAATTTATATCTAGAACTTGCATATTTTATGCCATAATGAAGCTTGTTTTATGTTCTTTAATTTTATATCATTTGTGGACATATGTGCATAAACTTAAATTATTATTTGAAAATTAAACGGATCTATGCATGCTTCTTAATTTTGAGGAAATTTATCTTTTTGCAGGGACTCAATCAATGAAGGGCTATTACTTTATTTACTTGATATTTTTTGATGAGGTAAAATTATTTTTGTGGAATAGATATTACAGGGAATAAATAAATTCTGGAAGCTGAAAAGTCATTAAATTAATGCTGGGACTGAAATAGATTTTTTTGCATGATTAATATACTGCAACTTTGAATTTTAATCGAAGAATATCTCTTGGATATGTGATTCTTTTGAGGATTATTCCATTAATCTTATCTATTAACAGGAGTAAAATTCATAATCACAAACTCATCTATCTACTTCTTTCCTTCTTCCTTGTATTTCATCTTTTTTTATCTGCATCCATCCTTGTCATATATTTGGACATAAACATTATTGTTGAAAATAATTAAACACATAGATAACTTTAAGCCAATCAACTAAAGTACCATTGTTCCATGAGTTCGACCTTGGTACACTTACCGAGTAAAATTTACCACATATTCAAAATTGTGATATTTGAATGCATGTTTTCTATCTCTCTGTACTACGATAACTCAACATTTTTAAGAGAGGTAGAAAATGATACATCACTCACGTCCAACGAAGGTGAGTTCGATCCTCTCCCTCTCCCCCCACCATTTAAAATCTACATGCCTCTATATATATATTTTTGGATTTCGACGACTCCTGTTTCTCCATTTTTTATTCTTTGAGTAATTAATATTATAGTAGTTACTGCTTTATTAATAAATTTGATTGTTTCCACCTCGATCAAATCAATGTTGATTTTACTTCTACTTTATTTACACCATAGGTTACCCAATATCAATATCTACATCAGGTATTAATCGCTTGTGCAAGCATGATTGATTGAATTAGCCCACTTTTCTATGTGTTGTATTGTTGGAGAATAACCTAGGTGGATAATTAGATTCCTCATGGGTCTAATAACCATACCATGAAGAATAATCTCACATCATCTATTGGTGGAACTCCGAAA